>OY735202.1:57482326-57612326 GCA_963457665.1 Thysanoteuthis rhombus
ACTTTACAATACAGATTTTCAAAATGTGAACCTTCGTAAGCTGAAATGGCATGAAGTGAAAAAGCTATTCTCATTAATTCATATTGGGAAAATTTTTGAGCATCCCCAGACCTCCCAAATTAGGATGATCATATGTTGGGCTGAGTCGTCTGAGGTTGGAGTCATGTAGGGGATGGAGAAAATGGAATGTAGAAGAGAAAGGAAGAGGGTGCAAGCTACCTCTATAACTGCACGATGCATGATTAATGCAACTTTTATGTAGAAATAAAAAAATTATAAAAAATTTTTTTTCGGTATAAATGTATCTATTTATCAAAATGAAATAATAAACCCTCTCATGTTTGTATCATAAATTTTTATAGATATGTATCAGTTTTGCTCAATCAGTGAGAGAGACACTTACTAATTATTTGGTCATAATTTTGAATCACAATAAGGAAATATCAATTCTAAATATCATTTTGGTTCCACATGATGGGATAGACAAACAATGAAGAGTTTACTCCCTTAGATTTAGTGGGAGAACAATATTAACTCTAGCTTCCAACTTGGACTGGAGTTGGATGAAAGTGAACTTTTGATAAGTGGGACATAAGCTACCAACATATTTTGGTATTATCCAAGCGAAGCTTCAGTATTGATCAAAGCTTATACTTTTTATATACTTTTGACACCTGTTTAAAGTCAATGTATGCCTAAACTGCTGAACTGGATTTGATGAATCTTTGCAGGCATATATAACATGACCCTAGGAATCTCATAGGTTACAGAAAAAACAGGATCCGTCCAAATTTTGAACAATGACATGGGTCCACTCTTTCTCCATTCATTCTTTTGAATGGGATGATTTTTTCACACAATGAAAATAGATCTTATACAAGTTCTGAATTGATTATATATCGCTTTTTTTGTCAAAAATTTGGGCGGTGTCTAGTTTTGAAGTTTTAAACTTGGTTATTTTGCAATAGCATGTCAAGAGAGCATATCAAGTTGTCAATAGAAATTTCCACTGTACAAATCAAAATAATAATCAAAGAAATATACTCAATTTTTCTATTTTTGTTTTTGCAATTGATTATTTATTCTATGAAAGGAAAATTGGAATGATTTGATTAGAATTAAGAATATGTAATTTGAAGCTAATGTAAATAAAATCATCTAATATGTAACACCTTAACCGCACCAGATGTCAGTTTGGAACAATTTACAGCTGCCGTTATCTTCCTCATGTTGTGCGAAAGATCGAAGACTATTCCAGAAGCTGGTCCCAGATTACATTAATTTATTAAAAAGAAAAAAAAGAAATTTTGGTTGAAAATCAATAAGCCTTGAATTCATTTCCTTGAGGGTTACAGCAATCAAGCCTTCCCTGTCAAAAGTAATGTGATGTATGTTAGTTGGTTGAAGAGGTAGTTTATTTGCAGAGCCTAGAAAATCTCATAGCAGTGAGCGATTCCAGACAGAACAACATAAGGTCAATAAAAGGCAAGACCAAACATCTGTCTTGACCACTAATTTTGGATACTCTCTTCCACTTGGTAATCCTGTGGCTAGTTACTTCAACAGTTGATTGCTGGATATCGACAAAACCTATGATCCACATTGGATGGTCAGGCATTCGGACAATATATGCACAGGTGTCTCTCTCTTTCTGTTTGGAGTGGAAAAAAACGTCTGCTTCTAATATTCTTTTTTTCTGAACCAACCTAAATTCACTCCTTCCAGCTTAATTCAATAATTCCATTGAGTCTAGCCCTCACACATAACATCATATCATGTGACTTCATGTGACTTCCTCTTACCCAAATTCAGATGGTGTGGGTGAAAGGGTGGGACTAAGGGTCTGGTCAAATAATTATACTAAACTAAATGCCTGCTTGAACAAGTGTGTGATTGATATCTGAGAAAGAAATTTATAAAATTGAAACATATATAGATGGAGATCAGGTAGCATATAATTTGAAAAAAAAAATCAACAATCTAATTTATTGGAAACAATTTTATTTTTATTTATTTTATCATGTGAAGTATGTTCTGACTGCTATTTACCTTCATCTTAGTTGCTGTTGCTTTTTTTTGCAACTAAACTCATGCTTAGTTCCCTTCAGCAGTGAGTAAATAAATTACTACAATGGATTGGAGTTAATAATTACCAGGTTAGAATTGAACTCATGACCCTCTGATCTAAACTCAATCTCTTATTTATGAGGACGAAAGTAGATAGTGGTAAAAAAAAATTTTTTTTACAATAATTTATCTAATAAAATGAATAAAAATAAAACAAAACTGGATTGAACTAAAAATGCCATTTAATAACAAACGGTGCAGAAAAGATTTTTGTGGGGTGTGAGTTTAAGGGTCTGATTTGGACTAGTGCTTGCCACTGAGTTCCAGTTGTTCAGTGGTGAGACTGGCTGCCATGAAGTGAGCTACCCACCCCCGGCAAAGAGGGCCATAAGCCCTATTCACCTTTAAACTTATTCTTCATTCTGATCAGCGCTGTTAATTCATTTACTCAGTGCTGAAGCCTGAGTTTAGTTGCGGTAAAAAGCAACAACAATTAAAATTAAATAATAACAAAAAATTCAACTATAAAGTTTTACCATACTTTACCAAATGAAATAAATCAAATAGTTATTTTTTATTATTTGTATGTGGTTTTTCATATTGATTGGATGAGGTGTGAAACTGCAACTGGCTCTTTCTAAAACTATTAAGAAATCAGTAAATAAATCATATTGGAAGTAAGATATATCAAAAATAATTTATGTACATTATAAGATTTGTCTAATATCGCAGGTCTATATTTACGGTCAAATAGTACCCTGGCAATATAGATAAGGACCACAGGATCAATCACTATCAGTTACAATAACAACTTATTTCTCACTGGCTTTGCCAAAACAGCAACTCAAAGGAAAACATTTATCAGGAATTTCTATTGATATTCGGACCATCCTCATCTTGGTTGTTTTTCATACAACGTTTCGGCCGTTGTACTCTACGGCCTTCATCAGGTATCATCTGGTAGGTGTGGGGAAGTAACGAACCGAATCCTTTATTTATCCGACGGGGGTATATTGACCATACTCCCCTCTTAGCATTAGTAGTATTGTTATATTGTCTCACACTACGATTGAACCTAGAACCATCAGATTACTTTGCAGTAATTTGTCTGATGCTGTAACCACTACGCTATGTGTCCACACAGCAAGAAGAGGATAGTCCGAATATCAATAGAAATAATAATAATACCTCATCTCAAAAATTCAGAGATATATTTACCAGGAACTTGTCTATTCTGGGTAGTTGAAGGAAAAAAAAGCAATTTTTAGTTTTTGCAAAATTTGATGTAAACCTTTGTTAAACCTGATGAGATTTTCATCTTAATGTAATTTCTCACTGGTTTGTAAATCTCGTTATTGATAGTATCACAAATAAAGGTTTTTAAAATACATTTTTAGTGTTTTATCTTACCAATTTGAATTTTTTTCTCTCCACATTGTGGACCAAAAAAACCTCAGGGGAGTGATAGTAAACCTAGAATTTATATCTAATTGAATTTTTTTAGTTTTTTGCAATTTTGCCGTGAATTGAAAATCAGGATAATTTCATTAAAAAATTTCATAGGAAAAAAAAAGGAAAAAGTACTTGAATTAAACACAATTTGGGTTGGTTCAAATGTTAGTTATACCTTATCAAAGAAATTGGAAATTAAAGACAAATGAAACTAAAATCTAAATTGGCGAAATTGGAGCAAGGCGTGCGATTAAAAAGAAGCTCACTCCTCGAACAGTGTTGCCACTTAAGCTTGAATTTTTACATCCAGAATAGAGTCTAAAAGATATCTAAAAAAGTATCCAAAAATATTTTGTGTATTTATCAAGACTTTTTTCACTGCAAATAATAAAAATGAAATATAATGCGACATATAAGACTTAATTTCTTGAACAAAGATAAATTAAAATTTTTTAAAAAGCACCACGAAAAATTCAGATGTATTTGAATTCATACAAGGTGAATGAATTTTGTTATTTCGAGTTATTGGTTCAAGTCTAAACTTTTTAGATATTTTTAGATAAATATCTAAATCATTCAGATAAATATTCCAAAAATTTAGATGAATACCTGAAAAGTTTTCAAAATATCTAATTCTCATAAAAAATATCCGTCTGGATGTGGGATATCTAAACACATCTTTTCTTTTTTTTACATCTAAATGCATCAAAAAATATCCTGATCTGGATGTAAAATATTCAAATTAGCAACACTATCCGCATATTTCATCTTATTATTCAAATGATCATACGCCCACTCCCATATTTTTGTAATAGTAGCATATATAACCATTACGCTATAAATAGACATTACGCTTGCCGTGAACTCGGATCACGACTTCTAGTGCAGGGGAGAAAACAATTAGTTTTCAATTATGTCCCTTGATTAAGTAGGGTGAGAGCTATGAAATGAATATTTATGAAATGAAAAACAGACAGACCCAGGAATCGTTTTGAGAGATATTTCTCTTTTGTTTTTACTCAATTATATTTCAAGTACTCAGTCATGTTTGTCCTTATGATATCTCCAAAAGTTATCAATGAATTCTCATGACATTTTCTAGAAGGGTAGGCCATAGGATAAGAAAGAAATGATTAAATGTTTGGGGCATATCCATGCACAGTTACCTTCCATGCATCATGGCTATGAGTCCTACCAATATCTCCAGAAGTTCTCAATGAATTTTAAAGAAATTTGAGGAATATTTTTTTTTAAACTTTTTATATACATTTATTTATTCACTGCTCTTTGTTGATACAATATCTCTGAAAGTTTGGGAAAAGAGAAAGTTGATTAAATCGTTATCATTTTGTGAACTGATTTTTATTCAATATCTAGTGATATTAAGGTTCTTCAAGTGTTTTTTCTTGTTTTTAATGCATTTAGAAGTAGTAGACTGATTCCAGACTATATTTTCCATCTGCACCTTTTGAAAAATGATAATTAAATAAATGTGTCTTATTCTTCTATGCTATTTCCACATTGTGAAATTTTATCACATCAAAGAGATTTTTTTAGATGGATTGATGAAAATATATTGTATTACTTGAAAATAAATCTTGACATTGAATGAAAAAGTTATCTATATCAATATATTTTGTAAATCAACTAAGCTTGGGATATGCAGTTGAATCTTCATCTGCACGTCTACTTAATTTGTATACCAAGAATTAATAAATACATTGGATAAAAACTGACTGAAATTGATGTACATTTAGTGACCACATTCTCTGGAAAGAAAATATACTTCATCATAGTAGTGTATTGACTTGGGTTAGGGGTAACACCATGATGAGTGCCTAAATTGTTAAAAAATCTTTCAATTGATATACTTGTTAATTTATTATATCAATATTGACCTGGACTTTTGAAGTGATGTTCAATAATTTGTTCTGTCCTCTACAGACCTTGAACTTGAGGTTTTGTGGATTCTTCAAATTTCTACTCAGGGCCATATTGGTACTTTGCCCTTAGAATGAAACATTTCATGGTCAAAATTGTTTCCAACCAAAGCCCTGGTAAGGAAAAAGGTGGAAGGTGTTTGGTGAATAAGAAGTAAGTTTGGTAATTTGCTGTAATTCAATAAATATCGTTCAGTAAATTTAACAGCAGTTCAGTTGCACCTCGACCTTACCAACAGATCCTGTAGTGATACTTTAGAATTGATCTGTCCCTGTTCCCTGACTTGATCCTATCTGCAGCCAGCAATTAGCTGTGACTTGATTTCAGCTTTGTCTTTAAATGAGCTGTAGGTTGGGACCAGATTTTTCAATTCCGTTTAGAAATCATCTATATTGTCTGATGTCTGCCTGAAGATATTCCATGTTTTGTTGAGGTTGGAAATAATTTTTGACTGCTTTCAATAGTCTCATCAAAGTGCATCTCATTTTTTTCCACAGTAAGTTCCTCCATTGGTAGTGACTCCACAAAATCATTTATTGTGTCACCTCCAAGTGTTAGAAGTATGGCTTTCCGTGATCATCTGGGCAATGAAAAGATTTTTTCAATCGGATCACCTGACAATTTTTCCCTCAGATTTGCAATCAAAAGTCGGGTGATATGTTAGAGCCATTTTTCTTTGTCCTGTTTGAAGTGGGTTGAAAATTAAAAAATTCCTTGTTACCAGTTGTGTCTTAGTTAGTTGGTTATTGCTGCTTAGAAATGCATATAGAATTGTTAGTTGATAGTTCTTATATTGTGAGGGAGAGTAGTAATGGTGATTGGTTCTGTGTAGCAAGAAGATTTTAGTAGTCGCTGAGGACAAAACAATCTACCCCAAATGTTTGAGTTCACTACTATGCTGCGATATCACAATTGAGTTGAGAAGGGAGGTAATCAATAGTTGCCATGCTAGATTTAAATATGTATGCAGAGATTGAAATATTTGTAATCAAAATAAGGACAAATGCACGTTTAGAAAAACTAATGGAGAAGAGCCTTTAATAAGTTGACAAACAAGACATTTACAAACATCACATTCATAGCTGAAAGGAAAAGACATGTAAGCATTTTGATTATTAAGTAGTCAAGGAAAGAGAATGGACCCATGACAGAACGTGTATATAGTGTAATCTAGTAGCTAGGTAGAAGAGAAAGATTGAAGACAGTGCTTGAGCAAAAGATAGGAGCTCTGTGCAATAGTCATAGCAGCCAAGAGTTAATGAAGCGGAGATAACTCCATAGGATTTGGTAATTCAAAGGGATAATTAAGGAAACAGGGTTATCAGTGGTATATCTTACGCTACACCTGAATTTACAGTTTCAGTGGGCAATTGGGGGTGGGGCATTCTGAGACACTGAGAAGCACACAACAGAAAGACTATTCAGATCCCGGAAAACACATGTATACTCCCTGAAATAAAGAGTCTAAGAAGACAGAAGATAATCATGACTGTCATATAGTAAATGTATTGTCATTTTATTCTTGTGAGACTGGGATGTGTATATGCATTTGGGCTATATAAAGAGGACATGCAATTTAGTGGCTGAGCATATGAGAGAGATCTCAACATCTGCGAAATGAAAGTGGCAAAGTTTAAACGAGTGATTGGTCACAGTGAAAAGGCGCTAAAGTTTGAGTCAGCTGGGAGGCTGGCGAAATAATACTGTCCTTGAGAGTCTTTGAGAGAAGGAAAACAAGAGAGAGTTTAACCGACTGAAAAGTTGAAGCTAAATGAGCACAGGTACATGTGTGCTCAGGGCTTTTATGGACAGTAAATAAAGGAAGAGACATATTGCATATGTGGCCAGATTTAAGGTTGTATCTTGAACAAATACTTATGGATTTTTGCATTCAGTTTTAACCAAAAATAAAGGAGTTGCTTCACTACTTTTGAAACAAAGCGGGTGTAATTCACATTGTATTGTATGCAATTAAACTAAAAATAATCAAAATTCATTTTGTAAAATAGTCTCATCAAAATTGGTACAACTTTGTATTCATTGACTAATGAAATACTTTTCTTTCTGAAAACAATGTCCCAGAAGTACGTAAATTGCATAAAACATTGGTGATTAAATGACAAATCTTTTTAAAAAGCTGTAAAAAATTCCCTGCAGATTCTTTTTTTTGTTAAATCAAATTGTACAGTGTATTTCACTAAGAAAAAGAAGCCACAAAAAATATATGTTATTGGGACTTCATAAAATCTAAAAGGTGAAGTTGGGGGTCGATATAATTTTTCCATAAAATAAGTCAATTCACGTGTCGCTTCTTATCAGACATCAATTGTAGTTGCTAAAGCAACAATATTTTCACTCAAATGTTTATGAAAATTATTGCAAGATAGATCGATAAAAATTTTAACGATTTTTGATAATATACATGCATTTCTAAAATTCCATTCTTGTCCAACCAAGTCCAGTTGGTCTTTTTACGTGATGTTCTTGGTAATAATCCCAACGATTGATAAAAATAAAATTGATATTGTTGTTAATGATAGGTCGTATAACACAGTGATGTAGTCATAACTTACTTTTTGTATGTTATATAGTCATTATTACCGAACGCATAGTGTGATGAGTATGCAACTTATTTAAACGTGCTTTTTGAAAGTTTGCCGTTTTCACTCATTATTACTTGAAAACAAGATAATTCATTGGAGCTGTAAATTGCTTATATCAATATCTTTCAAAGGGTGTGAAATCTTCCCTGCTATGATATAACTATTTCATTTTTAACAAAAATCAGTAAATCACTATTTGTAATTTTTTTTCAATTCCTTTTTTCTATTCGCACAACGAAGCGTTGATCGTCAATAAATGAAGTTTGAAAAAATTTTTGAGAATAAATGCGAAAAGCAAACAAAACTGAGGCTATCATCAAACTATTTTGTTTATGAATTATATCAAAATCCTAACGGAAGCTCTTTATTTTCAATTTGCATATTCTTCGTAATTTGTTAACTGTTAAAGTAAATAACAAGCCTATTTTTCTTGTTGAAGAAAGCACGTGCACGTCCACGTGGGATTCACACACGAAAACAGGAGCAATTGTGACGTCACAGCTCATTCAAGAAGCCTTTTGGTTTTTGTTGTTGCATATAGTTCACATGGAAAAATGATTTTCATAATAATGTAACCTGATTGATTTATTCTTGCTAATCTCATCACAGAAAAATGACAGAAAGGAGAAAATATTTTCTTTTATCGTTTCCTTCAATCAATGAATACTAGCTTTTAGCTTGACATGCTTTGAAATGGATTGTATTTCATTTGTCATTCATCTTTTTGTTACAGCGAGTCCCACAATAATGAATTGATTGTAATTAAAGAAAATTCAATCAAGTAGATGTTAAGTATAGATTATTGCAAATAGATGAGAAAATCAAAATTTAGTGTGAGCAATAAAAGGAGGGATAGATGAGATCTTGTAGCCTCTAACTTAAAAATCAGTACGTATTGACGTAAGTGGTCACGTGGTACTAAACTGTGATCTCCAATTGGTCGAAACAGCGACTATAATTGATGTATTGGTCGGTAGGTGACGCGTTCAGTCCTCTTACTTCCGGTTTATTGCGGCCCACACGTGTGGCCGAGAACATAGTCTGATTTGAACGACGAAAGGATTTGTCTACCGTCTCAAACTGTCCCCTTATCAAGAATGACTGCTAAACTAAATGGAGAAGCAAAGAAGAAATCAAAGAAGAAAGTTCGTTTATTATTTTTTCTTGATTTTATTTGTCGTTTTGCGCGCGATCTCTTTTGTAGTTATCCATGTCCGATTATTTCTCCTCTCCACGTTGTCTTATTTTTCACCACTTTGAACGCTAGAAATACTCCTAAATTATTCGGCTGGCTACAGCTCATCCATTCCATCTTTTCAAATACCTTGTATCATTCCTATTTCATGAATTCGTCTCGTATTTTTCACTCTCATTTTTGTCACCTTTTGATCTATTGAATCGATTCGGTGGACACGAGTTTTGTTATTTCCAATATGGCTACTCAGTTATTTAGCCTGTTTAAGTACTTGAAGAAAAAAAAATCATCTTATGAATTTTTCACTGAAACTGTCTGCACTCACAAAAATATTTCCATTAAACTTATGATTTAATTTATTGAAAATAGAGTATGATAAATTCAGCAATCGCTTCCTGTAATACAAAATGCCTAAAATAACTAATTTTTTCATTCAATGATGACTCAATCGTTCCTCGTGTGTAGTTTTCTTGTGTTTTAAAATCTTTTTACCGATATCAAAAAAGGCTATCGCGTGATTGAATTTGAATTTCACGAAATTTGGCAAATTACTTTTGCTCTCTTAAGAATAAGTATTCTAATATTTTATAGTTCATTGATTGTGCCCGTTTGGTATTTTAGCAAATGGAAATTACCACCTTGAAGAAAAATCATGTAATTTCAAACAAGAATTTAAAAGATGATGTTCTGACTATCGTCATTGGAGTGTAAATGGATTTCACCTTTTTCTTGACTTATCTAAAACAAATCAGCATTCAAACTGTATTCTTAGTCCCTTCATCGAATTAGGATATAATAGAAGTAAATATGAATTCTATTTACATCAGTTTAATGCCATTATTAAAAGTTTTTTTTTCTCTCTGCTAAAATAAGAATCTAAACTACTATAAAAAGAATTTCTATTTTTCAGTTTTGAACCGATCGAACAAAAACGCTAAAAACAAGTTTTGAAAATAATTGAAGTAAACTTCAGATTTATTCCTGTTTATTTATTCACGAATTTTTTTGTTGTTGATCGTCGAGCTAATTCTCGAAAACTATTGACTTCATTCTAATGTTGCCGAAAATTGCATAAATTTTGAAATGGCTTCAATTTTCATATCCATGTGCCAAATGTAATTCAAATGTCTGTGCGATTCCCTCGTATATAATTTTCTTTCAACTTCACATATTTTGATTTGAATATTCTTCCTGAAAAATAAGCATTTTTTTTTCTCTCATTTCAATTCTACTTAATCCCAATTTTGAGCGATTTCGTTAAATCAATTCAATCTGGTAGGTTTCTTAGAAATCCGATCGAATATTAAGACAAAACACCGATCTCTCGTGTCAGTGTTTGATTCGAGAGTATTTGGAATTGGACACCTGTGAGATTTAAAACCCATAATTAGCACCTATGTTCTTATAGAATGTATTCCCCTATACGTTATAAATTTGAAGAAATTGACGATAAAAATAGCCCGAGAGAGAACACGTATTCCCCCCCCCCCAATCTTCCTCTTTAGCAAGCTTGCTGTACAATTGGTCCCATGGTTAGACCTGAAATTCCTTGAATACGTAATTTAATTTACTTTTCTTAGCTTGAACTTGCATGAGTGAGAAATTCATGTAGTATTGTCAATTTCCATGAAGCAAATTGAATCAGTATCTTACTCATCTGAATATTTTTTAAAACCTATTCAGCAACATTTCGGTATTTTTAATGAGTAAATAAATATCAGCAATACAACACTCGCTTCACTATCCGAGGAGCCACCATTCTGGTTTTCGATGGCGTGAAATACGTAAAAACTTGAAGCTGGTCACTAAACTGTGCAAATTCTATCTTCTCTGAATACTGCGTGCTTATGGTCTTATTTATACCATACACTACACCTTTCATGAGGCTAATCATCAAGTTTTTCTTATTTCTTGGTGTGTGATGGTTATCTCTGGAAAAATACAATCAGTTCTTGAATTGATCTTCATGCTTACGACAAATAATTAAATTTTAGGCAGGGGGGTGCCTGTGTGTGAAAACTTAGAAATAACCTCAACTCAATTTAGACCGTAAGCTTTCTTCCCTTCGTAGTTCGAAATGTCTAGACCTGGTAATTTAATTCTATTACAAATAACCCTTCCCCTTTTTTGTTTGTTTTATTTTAATTTCCCTCGCAACTTTTTCCTTTTCTTACTCAATCGGACGCACGTGTGCTCCTCGAAACCATACCATGTGGTCTTCTAGAGACTATTTGGTTAAACACTAAATCTGCTTTCTCTCTAGTGTTGCCCTGTCTCTATTCATATTGACCCCTCATGTCCCTGCTCAGCTGTAAGATGTGGAATTTGAGGAGGACGATCCCTATTTTTCTCACTCTGGTGCCTCCCCTTCAATTCTTTCTACTGCAAGCCTCTTCCGCCATTGTTTGTCTCTTCACACTCAGCTGCTGCTACTTCCCTACTTCAGTCACCCTCCTCAATTCCTATACCCACCGCCTCTCCTGATTGTGATTTTGCCATTTTATACTTACGTCACCTCCCACAACAAAACATATCTTGATCATTTGTATTCAAATGGAAATATCAGATGCTTCTTCTGGCTATGAACTGCCAACCAATACCTCTGGGCAATATCTTTTCCCCAAGAGTAATTTTTCAAGGAGACACGTGGATGATGTAGACACTTCATTACAACGACGACTACGTCAGGTAAAGCCAGAAGAAAGGGAAAGAGTCGTCATTATTTCCTTGTTCTATCACCTATCACTCATTATTCTGAGGCATTGTCAGTATTGTTTGACTTGATTTTGATTTTTACTTCAAATGATGTAATGTATACTTAACGTCGTCTCCTTCGTATCGTCTCAATTTGAATATTGACCCATTTCCTCCTTCAGATATATTTTAGTTTGTTTTTGTATTCATAATCAAAACAAAGCGTTGACATCCAATTGATGTTTATTTGAATAATTCAGTAAAAAAATATTTAGCTTTCCATGATTAACTGAGGAACATGTCCTGAAATTTAAGTTCGGCAGGTTTGTTAGGTTTTTTTTTTTTTGTTTTGTTTTTACACACTACTGCGAACTGGAATTTATCCAATTAGGTCTTCGTCGTCGGATGGCAGCAGTCTGTGAAAAAGAAAGACAGAGTCGTAAGAAATGATTGTTCTGTCCCCCAACCTCTATCGGAAAGCAAATTCGATATCAATCAAATAAATTGATTTCGTGCGTACATTTTCTATCATTCAAGTACTTGAATAATACAGACAACAGTTCATGTTGACGCAGAGGGTTAGTTGGCAATTTTTTTTTCTCATGAGTAAGTTTCTAAAGGGGGAAAAAACCTTTTTTGAGCTTCCATCTTCGTTATAAAATTTGCCTGTCTTTCGTGTCTTCACAACTACAGATCATCCCTTTGTAATGTTTGCATTTTGCTCATTGATTGTATAAACAAATGGTGTGTGGTTTTTTTTTTTGTTTGTTTTTGTTTTTTTCCTCCAAGCCAGGTAGTTATGTGTAATTTTAGTTCAAAAATATTTCATAACAATAATCAGTATAGGTGTTCTGTACCTGAATTGTGGTTATCACCTTTAAATCTGAACTCTCAATCTCAAGAGATAGGCTGCTGATCAAGCTTTAGATTTTCCCCAAATCTTTCTCTAGTCACATGTTAATCTTTTTGCCTCAGTGTTTTCCTCGGGCCGTTCTGTTCTATTTTTTTCTCTGTGAAGATTAACCAGTGAATAAAGGCTTTCTAAGCCTTTCTATATTGTTTTCGCATTCATTATCGCTATCCGTAATCACTTTATCTAGTTCTGCTCTTCGTACTTTCATTCGCATGATTTGTAAGTGTTGGTTGTAACTTATTGTTGACTTGAATAAGATAACATCGTGATGAAATGATTGAAAATGGATACTTTCCCTCAATATATTTATTCTCGAAAGTCCTCTTTAAACTAAAAGGAAGCTAATTTTGAGGCACACAAAACATTGGCAAATCTGGCCAATTAGCTGTACTTAAAATTTTTTTTCTTTTTTCCTTGTTTTTTAAATTTTTTTATTAAAGGCGTGAGTTTGATTAAAATAGGGCTTTCCACTTGATAGACTGAAGAGATGCAATTTTGAATACTTCAACTTTTTATGTCGGATACTGGAGGGTTGTGCCTTGGCGTTAGCTAGGGTGCAAGGTCTTTCCTTACTTCATGGTGTATTTATGTAAATTTTCCGTACCATTCATTATAGAGCAATAATTTGATAAGTGCGTGTTTTTTGTGCACGGTATTGCTGTATAAATTACTGTATGATCTGAAAACAGGAACATTGAATTAAAAACCTTGAACAGTACCGACAATCTTTTGAACAAATTAACCTCACTAATTTTCTGTGCTAAACATGACTTTGAAAAAAAAATGAAGCATGGTATTATATTCTGGGGTTTTATTGTACCTGACTTTTCTCAATTAGAATGACGTGAAGCTTAGTTTTTTATTTCTTTTTCTTCCAGGAAACAAAATCAGATGCAAACTGTAATGGGAATGCATCCAGTTCTTCTGATGGTGAAAAACCTGTAGATGTTGACCCCCAGGTACAGGCTGGTGCATTCACAAACTTCCGCATTTCTGAAAACACCATTAAGAAATTAAAAGGTAAGTTTCTCTTCAATTTTTGTAGTTTGGTAAATTTGAGACCAATTAGTCTATTTGAACTTTATTAGTTCTTGGTATTCTGTCTGCAAAACTGATGTCATAAGATGATCATTTTCCAAAGTTCATCTTGGCTTTACAAAGTTAAGCTTCAAAACAAAGTGTGCATTCATACGACTTCAAGGCTCTTATTTAATGAAATGATGATAGGTTACTGATGGGAGACTTTCCTAAAGTAATCTGTGTATCAGTAAAAAAAATAATTGGTGCGGTGAATGTTAGTCATATAAGTTGCATGACTGAAAATAATAGAATTATCTTTTGACTACTGGGTAGTCATGAAAAAATAAATGACTTCTGTTCTCTGATTTAGTTTGTGAAAACTATTTCATCTTTGATTCTAATCAAAGATCCCTTATATTGTTAGCTATTATGAATAAATGTAAAATTTTGATACCAAGAGTTCTCCCCAACATGCATAACAGCATCTACAAGTAGCACTAATTCAGAGGACACAAATGTCATGCTACCTCACATCAGATGTCTGAATGTATTCTGAAGCAGTACTACTCTATACAAGCACCTTGAATATCCCAAGAAAATGACAAGGAACTGGTTAAATGAGCCCTACTGCTGTAGTAAAGTATACAAACCTGAAATCAATACAGTAAACCCTTGATATAGTTAATTTTGGCTTTGACGAGCTTGTCGATCCATTGAAACTCATTTGGGATTTATTGAACAGTTTGATAAATGTGAGAACTGATAGCACGTTTACCAAGACTGATGGGTACATTGGTGAGTGCATGGTTACACCATCGTCTCCTTGAATGACAGATAATTATAACAATATTAATAAAATAAAAAAATACCTTATATTTGGCTGTTCAAGTTGTGAAAAGGTAATTCATACCAAAGTCGTGCTACAGAACTGAAATTCATGTCCCCATGGGTTGCATCTGTAAAAACCTGCTCTAAAGTCAAACTGTCTCTAATGTTAACAAAACACCCAGTCTTGGATAAATCACCTTTTGACATCTGGAACACTCAAACTCAAAAAGAACAATATTCTAAGCCAGTGTAGGCGATGGTGCTAGCCCTTATTTCCTTTAAAACTAAACTGAGCATCCACATTTCATACTTCTTGTGGTTTATTAAATTGCGATTTATTCAAGCTGAAGACAGGAATAATGATATACCTCCTGGTAATTATAGTGGATTCATTGCTCGGTTTCATTGATAGAAAGTAAGTTTCTAATACTATGGACATCCTTGATTAATCAATAACATCAGACAGCATTAGCGTGCATTTCTAATTTGAAGGTTTATCCAGGTGGGAACCAAGATTTCTTAACCCAGCCAAAAAAAAACGTATGCAGTTGCCATTAGGAATTACACCACTAATGGTTTTGACATTTTTAGCACCTGGAGTAAATGATATAATCTTTGTTTAGTTAGGACTGTCTCTATCTGCATGTGTTGTTCTGTGATTGTGTTGTGTGTAAGACAAGTTATTTGTGTAAAGGTATAGTTGAAAATATAACGGGGCAATTGAACTGCCTTATTTACTGAATGATGTTAAATGAAGGTGGTGAACTAAGGACAACCATCAGGTATAACAAACTGTCAGCTTAAACAACTACCCCCTTCCTCTATAATTTGTTATAGCAAGGCTTTACTGAGCAAATAAAACTATAGCTCATGAATTATGGAAGGAATAGCATATCTTTCATAAATAGAAAAGAGTACACAAACACTTTATGGAATAGAATTAGCATTGGAAATTTTAGGAATCTATGCAGAGGCTATGTTCAAGATTTAATTCAGCATAGAAATGAACACCATATAAGAACATCTTAAAACACCAAGTTGAAGGCTAAAAAAAATTCTGCCGGTGTTCTGCAAGGCACATGACTATAGGATATACATGCAAATTCCTTCTAAATTCAAATTTTCTGCTTGAATAGATTGAATCCACGGGTTTGGTTGTATTAGAGTATGTAACTTGGATGTTGGATTTTAGTTGAGCATTCCTGTTGCAGCATTTGAATATCAACACTACCTTTTAGAAAATTCTAATGGAAATGCTAAAAAGTGTGTATGCATTTCAGGAATTTTACAAATCATTTAACTTCTTCCTTTTATCTCTCTATTATTGAAATCTGAAAGGTTCCTGCTTTTAACAAGTGTCATAACATAACTCCTACTAAACTAAATGGATTCCTCCAAAAATTCACTTATCTACATTTTCAAATATCCCCCCCACCTCAACATTCCTTCTAAGAATTAGAATACTGTTTGAAAATGGTTTCTTTCTACAAGCTCTTCAATATTTGACTGAATGCCACAAAAGGATATTTTGTACCTGCCCTTTCATGGCAGGCATCTTGATCATTTGGTTTTCTTGGTGTAAACTTGTTGAACTGAGAATGTCTGACTTATTTGTCTGACTCTTGGTTGTTGTTGGGAGAGGTGGGATTGTAAACAATGTAGAAAATGCAATCTGCAAACAGTTTGAACTCCAGATTGTTTATTTTGCACTAATGCACTTGGGGGTGCATATGTCAATCCTGTGGTGGGGGCAGACTTGGCTCTCTAGCCGTGATTGGCAACTAATCTAGGGATGAACAGATTCCAAACCATTCTGAGGAAGGATAAGCTTTGTCGGTCTCTCACCCATAATGAAGTCATCTGTTGTTCTCCAGAGAGCCTCCACTGGATTATGGGATTGATGAAGGTAAGGTTGGGTGATAATAGGTACTGATCTCAGGTTATGTGGCACAAGGCTACAAGTGCAGGCTCAAACTTTTTACACTCTTTTAATAGTCTGTTACATTAGCTTGGTAATCCTTACAAAATAGCTAGATGTGTAACGTTCATACTGTTGTTTTTTCCATGGATGAACTAGACATTTTTGCTGTTAATTTTATTACAGACTCTAGAGAAACTTGACAAATGCTCCACATAGAAACAGAGCCAGGCATGAAATGATTTTTTTCAAATGCCTTTATATGCCATTCAAAAATCAACTATTTTTCTCTAAGATGATGTATAAGAACACAAATGTCAAAATTTGGGCAAATGATCCTTTATCAAGCCAATCTAAATTTAGTTCATCTTCTACTATGTGAGCGAACATTATCTGATAGAAAATCAACTTCTATTTAGCTGTTGCATTGAAAAATGTATTTCCGGTGCCTATATTTGATGAAAAGTTGATTTCTCTCTTATACAATTGCTAGTAAGTTCAATTTGTGTGCTCTATAATTGTACTATACCAAACTCCTGTTTAAATCCCATGGCACTTTTTCATTCCCTTCATTATTTTCCTTTTACTGGCCTGATTTCAGATTTTCTGGTTTACTTCAATTGTCTGTTGTTTTTTTCTTCCTCGTATTTTTTTGATGTTTCTCTTCTACAGTTGATATGTATCCCATCCACTGTAGTCGATCATGCGAAAGTTTTGTGATACTGATGGGCAGCTAAGTGAATTCTGTTAACAATACTGTTGCCACTTCATTTACACTGTCTATCTTGTGATTTATTCTAAGTTTGATCATTTATGGCTAGAAGAGACAATCATAATTTCCTTTTAAACTTCTACTTATTTCCTATTCGTGTGTGAAAAATATTAAAATTATTAAATAAATTTTTAAATAGTGATCACTAAAGTTTAGGAATGAGTAATTTACTTTCAGGAAATGAGAACATCATCTTCCATTATGTTCCTTGGTGGCAGTGTTTGAAATCCAGTATATCCTGCTAGAAGCACTCGTCTTGCTCTTGTGAATAAGCTCCTTTGTAAAAATATTTTTGTGGATGGAATATATCATTCTTGTCTCAGAATCAGTTCTTCACAAATGTATCATCAGTTTTGTCTAACTTTTTTTCTTCTTTTTCTTACCATAGATCAATTTGGTTCAAGAAGTTATTTTTTTTTTATTTTTAGAAATTTAGTTCTTTTTCCTCTTTTCTTTTCTCTCTTTTGCAGACATTATGTTCATAGCTCTTTTATTTTGGAGTTCCATTTCTACCAAGTGTTATTTATTTAAAATTGTGAATATTATTTATTAGATCATCCAAACAGTTGTCATTTTACTGACTGGTCTGTTCAGAAGAATCCTTGATGGAATATTTCAATTTCTTTTGTCTGTCCTTCTGGTATTCTTGGAGTAATCAGTCATTTATTCTTGAACCCTTAAAGGAATGCGGCCAATTTAAGTCTCTCTGGTACTTATCTTTTTATAGCTTTCAAAATGAATGGGGGTATAAGAAAAAAATTAGGTTTGAGAACTTGAAATATTTGCTAGATCCTGTCTTCAATTCTTTTACTTTTTTTTTTTTTTTTCTTTTTTTCTCCTTTTTGCACTGTCAATATTAGATCATTTTTGATATTGCTCATTATTTAAATGTTCATCTTGAAAAAACTGGAAAAAGTAATCAACAATATTGATCTGTAATTTTCTTTTTAATTTTGAAATACTTCAGTCATTGGTAAGTACCCATGATTGTTCAAGAACCAAATATAGGTAGACTTAAAGAGAGGTTTATGCTATTCTTTCTGCGTATAATTTGTATATTTCTATTTGATGCACATGCATCTCTGAAGGTTGTGTTTTTTCTTCTTGACTTTAATGTTGATTTAGATTTTGCGACAGTAAAAAATGATTTTCTTATTTTTTATTTTATTTTTTTTTATTCAAAATTCAAGTACAACACTTACAACAGAAACAATTCTAACAGATGTGTGTTAAGACTATGGGAATCCATGGAATAGGATCCTCTTGGCATTACCAGTCATAATGATGGCTTCATTCATATAGAGCATTAAAGTTCTGACATCCAGTCTTGTACTGTTTTGGTGCATCCGAATTCGTAGCATCATGATGGGTATTCCTACTTTCAGTTGCAGATTGTAACACTAGTGAGTTCAAGATATTCAGAAAAACTGGATCATTGTCAGAATTGAGTCAACCAGTGTCAACTGATTTGTAACATCTAGATGGGTTATCTGTTGAATGATGGTGATACCTTGCATGGTCATCATAGGGGAGCCAGGATGACATGTTCACAAAGCCACTCATGATGGCATATTCTGAGATAATTGTCTCAAGACTTGGAATCTTATGTAGATTCCGTGTATGTTTGGGTTTTGTTTTGTTTTCTCCCCTTTTCTTCTCTTTTCAATCAATTGATTATATCTTCTTTGCAGACTCTGGTGTTGAATATTTGTTTCCGATCCAAGCACAGACTTTTGATCATGTCTATGATGGCCATGATTGCATTGCACAAGCTCGTAAGTACTCTATTTTCTATCATTTGTTCTCTCTCCCCTTCAGTTAATATCAAGTGACCATGCACATAATGTTGCAACTTATCATGTAAGGATTTTCTAGGAGAACTTGCCATTGTAAAGATTTACTTAAGTGACCTTTTCAAAGTTTTATCACTTTGAACATCTTCAGCTGTATGGTGCCTGCTCTAAATTTGCCTATTCAAACAAATGTAACCTGGTTGATTAAAGTATGTTATCATTTTAAAGCTTGATAAATCAACTGAACAACTGCACTCTTTAGTTCCCATTATGCATATTCATTTATTGATAATAACTATTTGATATAGTTTCTGTATTGTCAGAATCTGATTGGCTATATTAAAAATATTGTATGATGAAATCTTCTGTTTTTAATGCATTTTTCTTGTCATAGCCTCTAATATCATCATTCCTGGAGCCCGTCACCAAAGGGTTAAGAATTCAACATTTCTGTTCTTTGTGGGTGTCTTCTCTATTTGATATGAACTGCAAGAAATGACAAATACTTAAAATATCAGGAATGGTCAATGTTTTTTGTACTTTGAGAAGACACAGCTGCACTGCCTAAAAAAGGAATTATTTTTAGCTGTAGATCTATGCTTATTACCATGTTTCATTAAGTTCTTTATCATAATCTATTTAGTGGATTATCCAAATTTTACTTGCATTCAGAGATGGTCATAGTGAAGAGTTTTGGCCATACTTGTTGCATTTAGTAGTTCTCATTCCTTTCTTGTCGTTATCTCTTAACATCCTCTCAAGAATTCAAGTCCAAAGCCCAGTCCTGTCATAATTGAGGAGAAAATGGCTAAAAATAAGTTTGCTTATTTAAATCTCCAAGACAATGTTTTCAATACATAGAATGCAATTAGTTACGGACTCTGTCATGAAACCCCCCCACCTTTTTTTTTTTTTTTTTTTTTTTTTACTGGCCTTTATGCAGTTCATTTTTGAAGAAATCAAATGTATGTTTGAATTTCATCAACGCATGCCTATTGGTCACTGATTTGTCAATTGAATTGTTGAATAAATCTAGCTGCCATTGTTGCAGGAAAGTGATTGTGGGGAATAATAGAAAAATTGATCCAAGTACTGTCACACATCCTTGAAAGTGAAAGAACATGTCACAAGCTGGAAATGAACAATGGAGAGAGCGACTTAGTTATTTCCCTTACTCAAGAGAGCTCTTTTCATCCAATAAGTCTAAACATAAGATATTGTATTAGGTGGTGTGTGGTTCAGGGACTCTACATGTGCACACAGGTCATAGGTAAATTTTGGTTTTCTCTTTTCTTATTAAAACATCTTATATTGCACTCATGTACATGCTGGATAGACCAGCTAATTGGATCTTTTGATACTGTATTACTACCATTAATCACTTTATTTTACTGTTTTCTTTTTAGTATTTTTTCCATGTAGGCTTGTGTGCATATTTCATGTCTCCATATTGACTATAGCTTTTTGGTGTTCAAGCTTGACTCTTGGGAGCAGTGGTTTCGATTCTGTATTATTTGCCATAGCTTGGGATATTTATTGGTGAGGTAATGGAGTGGTGCTTTCTGAATGTTGTCTTTGGAAGTGTCAGAATTTCAGTCTGTAGTAGGGAGATAATTGTTGGCTATTTATCTGTTCATTGATACGTGGGAGGTAGTTCTTAGAACAATGTCCATTTTGAAGTGTCTGGGTTAATACTAATGCATTTTACTAACTAATACTCAATTGCCTACACCACTTTCTTCATGCTAATTGGGTGATGGTAATCTGATTCCAGGTATTGTCTGATGAGCATTAACTTCCAGTATATAGATGTCTTGAATCCATGCTGTTTCAGTTTACTAAGGAGGCTAGTTATTTATTTATTAGTTCTTTTTAGAAAGTATCATTTCTCAACTGGGTGGTTAGTCTTGTTCTTGAGGTTTCCTGTGTCTTCCATGTTTTGAATTTGCTATCACTGACAAGGGAGAATGTTGTTCACATACAGGATCTAAACAATTGGATTGTTCTGATAAAATACAGGTATGTTCTCTTATGGGTCGGATTCCAGTTTCTCGAACTGTTGACAAGGCCCATTTATTGGAAGTGTCTGAAATATCAGTTATACATTTGTGTGGAATGAATAGAGCATCTTTCATAATCTCCAAGATTGGGGACTGAATTTTTCATGGAGGATGGGTGGCCTGATAGACTGTTGACCATATCTACCGAGAAAAATCTGCACAGAAGGTCAAATGCTGAATCTCTGAAATACCTTTATGGGTTTTTGCAAGATCTAATATGTTATAGCTTACTGTGATGTTGGATAAGCTGTTTGTATTCCTTCCTATTGCAGTGATCTTTGTTCTTGGTAAAGTCTTGGACTGCATCCTTTCAGTTTTCAGCTTGACTCCATCTTTTGGTTTACCGCCTTTTTTTGAATAGCCTTGGCAATTTATTTGCACTCCCGGATGTATTGCTTTGGTCTACCAATTATGTTACTATATCGGTATAGTTAGGGAGTCCTAAGTTATTTTTTTTATAGGGATATCTTGTGTGTTGTTTTTTTCCTTTCAAATTAATGTTATTCATTTAAGTAATGAACTGGTTAAGTTATAAACTTGATCTTTAACATGTAGCTTTGCTGGCATTTTCGGAACATTGTATAAATCCACTTTCCTACCCTATAATGTGTGCAGTTTCCGTATCTGATGCTTTGGAATTCTTTTTGGTATGGTTTCTTTGTAGCCACATTGATCTGAATTTCATATCTGTTATCTAGATTAAGAATTTCTTCTGCTTGGCTCTTTTTGCAGTTGTTGGTTCATCTACTTGTTATGATAGATTCTTTTTCAGGTTCTTCAATTGTTCTTGTCATCTAATTTATAAATATTTGATTTAATGAATATTGCAGGGAAAACTAGCATCAAATCTCTACAGAATGTTAGATAGTGGGGCTGGCTTAGGGTTGATATATAGGAGAAAATTGAAAAATATATATTTCTCATACATACATATGGGTGTGTGTGAAATTTTCTGAGATGAACTTTTAATAGACAATGGTTCTCCTAAGTTGATAAAGCGTAACTCTGGTTCTGAACAAGATGACTTCTTCTATTGAATATTCCTTGGTCTTGTAATTGAGTTTTGAGTGTAAGTTTTTCATTCTGCATAGGACATGGTAGGATTTTAGCTGATTTATGTTCATACTGATGATTATAGAAATAGTTTTTATGGATAATTTCACAAATTTGAACTTTATATTAGATTCATGTAGCTATATTGATGCCATTGAACATTCATGCTTTCATTGATAATTATCCCTCAGTTTTATCAACACTCTTACCTTGTAAGTATAAGATAGTGGCAAGGTCTGACATCATTAGCAGTCCTAGCTTCACCCTGATTTAAAATGAAAAAAAAAAAATCAGTGGAGAGAAAAAAGGTGACACGTTTTTCATCTTATCTCCTCCCTGTTATTTTGACTGCTGTTTGTAAGTTCTAAGTATGGGACAACCTCTTCATACAGAATTGGAATTTTTCATGTGATTCAGTCGTTTTATTCCCCCCCCCCACTTGTCCTTGGGCTCTCCCGTTATTACTCTGTCCAGCTGCGGGGGATCTGTTGCCTCGGGGCAGCACTGCTCCATTGCACTTGAAGGAGCAGGTCCCAAAGTGGATGCTTTTGTGGCAGAGGTTGTTATAGCTTCTACGATCGCTTGGCAACCAAAGTCACGTTGGCTGGCGCTATTTTTCAAGGGTTGCGCCTATTTTCCCATGTTAAGCCCCAACCTTGTGTCACATTTTGCTGTCTAATTTCAGTATTCAGAAACGAAAGTATACACTTCAATGACAAGCCTTTCACCCTGTAACCTATTGTGCCTTCAGATTCTCTTCCAAAGCTCCCTGCACTATCTTTTTTTTTTTCTCTGTTTCAGTCTTCTCATTTTTAGTTGCTTTGCTGTCGTGGGTCAAATATATTTATATATTGTTGCAGTGGGATGGTAGTTGTCACCACTGTAGTTCAGTAAAATAGCATGAAATGTCTAGGTTATGGGTTGAAAGGGAAATTCTGTTTTTATCCACGGGTATTCTAGATGAGTGGGTGATATAGGTGAAAATGTTGAGGTCCGCCTTGTATTGAAAACCACTCTATATAGGGTTGCTTATATTATAGCAATCTAAAACCAAAATTTTGCTTGAAGAATACTGACCTGGTTTCATTACTGATATCTTTCTATTTTTTTTTTTTCATTACAGGAACTGGCACAGGCAAAACGGTAAGCTAAATTCTCACTAAAAAATGAATTTGAAATGTAATTAATGTAGAATTACAGTAGTGGATACTTCTTGAAATCATCACTAAAAAAATTTGAAACTTCACTGCAATTCACCTTACAAATTGTGAGCTAAATCTGAAAAATTGATGGTTTTTGTCTAGTTTCAAAACTTGGCTGAAAGAATTTTCATGTATGAAGAAATTCTGTCAAGATGAACTGTTAGACTCCAAGGCTTGATGAAAGGTGTTGTGTATCTTAGTGATTGGAAGTACCAGTAAGAATTGTTTGTTTCATAATCGTGAATTGTAGACATTTATGTTAATTTTGTATTTCAGCTCTCTTTTGTTCTGCCACTGGTTGAGAAACTTGCAAAGAAAAAGAAGACCAAAGAAGGCAGAATGCCCAGGGTGAGATTTTGTTTTCTCCTTCAAAAACAGTGATAACTAACTTTCCTACCATTTTCGAGGTCCAGTGATAGTGCTGCACACCGGACAAGAAGCCCTTCCTGTCCATTGTTGGTCAACACTCCCCCTTTCCTCTCTGTTTCTTGAACCGTGATCATAAGGACTATTATGTGACTTTCTTTAGAGGGTTTTCTTGATCAATTTTTCAATGCAGGGAAAATTCAAGAGGAGTAACTCAAATTGTTTTTCTGTGATCATTGAAAAAAACACTTGGATCGTTCAAGTTGAAAACTTGGTATAGAGGAAAATTCTTTTTTTTCTAATGAGGTGAATTAGGTTATGGGAAATATGCTTCACTGTTTCTTTTGTCTTCAAAAATGGAAAATTAGTTGATGTACAGAATTTTTTCTTACAACAAAATTATATTCATGTTTCCAGGTAATTGTTCTGGTTCCTACCCGTGAATTGGCCAAACAAGTATTTGAAGACTTTTTGACTGTATCGGGAGATCTCTCTGCATTTTGCATTTATGGTGGAGTACCATATGAACCTCAAGGTGACTATTTTCTCTATAGTACCATTTAAGAATACATTAGTCTTAGACCTCAATATTTTCTTTGCTAATAGTCGAAAATTGTTTGATCATTTCTTAACTTTCATTCCAGAGCGTGCCCTATGGAAGGGTTTGGATATTCTAGTTGGAACACCAGGCAGAATCCTTGACCACATTCAGAAAGGGAATGTCAATCTTAAGAAAACAAAACATGTTGTGTTGGATGAAGTGGACCAAATGTTAGATATGGGATTTGCTGAATCAGTGGATGAAATCTTGAAAGTTGCTTATGAGAAAGAGGAAGAAAGTAATAAGCCACAGACCCTCCTGTTTTCTGCCACCATGCCTCCATGGGTGTACAAAACAGCTCAGAAATATATGAGCAAAGATGTGAAGAAAGTAGATCTGATTGGGCAGCAACAAGTGAAGACCTCAACAACTGTACAGGTTGGTAGGAAGTAGTATGCAATCTGTGTGATAGGAAAGAATAATTTCAAAGGAAATTTAGAATCACAGCTACCCATGTATGCTGCTTTTTTTTAACCTTGTTAATTGAACAATAGTGACATTAAAATCTAATTACCTTTATTACCAGTATGATTTGAATTGAGGACACCAACTGAGAAACCAGTTTGGTATAAAATCTCACTGTAACCCCCCCCCCCCCTGCAAAAACAAGAAACCTGTTGGATATCTCTCAAGAACAAAAATATTTTCCCAACTCATTGAGAGTTGGGTATGCAAGTACAAGTTTTTACTTTGAATGGTGGTTGGGGGCTGGGAAAACACTATACATATAAAAGTAATAAGTATATTGAAGCCAGCAACAATGATTAATCCTGTCTGTTGTGGATAGCAGCGATTTGATATAATTTAAATCCTCTAAGTGATCACTTAACTGTTCTCTTAGTCTTGAATGATATTGGGTTTAACTTTCTCAACTAGTTGATAGAAAATATCAAATTTAATTCGAAGAAACATGCAAGACAAACAATAAACAGTCCAAATAAATTCTTTGCAGATTTTTAATATCAAAAATAGTCTTTGATAATCATAAAAGATGCTAGGATCCTTCAAAAGTTTTCATTTTGAAAACTTTTCTATTTCTGCATTTAAAACTAGGAAGTATTGATTATTAAACAAATGAGGAATTCTGACCATTTCTACTGACATTCTTGGTTGATAATATTTTTAGTTATTTAATGTTGTGAATAGTGTGTATTGTAAATAGCACTTGATAGAACTGTTCACAATCATGAACTATTAGGGCATTTTCTTCACCTGTAGTTTCAACGTGTTCTTTATGTGAGCATTACTCTTTTTATTTCAATGTTGAGAAAATATCCTAACTTTAACTGGAATTGTTATGAATTTAGTTTGATCTATTGCATAATTATTGTTCCATGCTGAATTTTTTTTCTTTACTGTAGCACCTTGCCATTAAGTGTAACTTCCAAGATCGTTATGGTACGATTGCTGACATCATCCAGGTGTATAGCGGAAATCATGGGCGGGCCATTGTTTTTTGTCAGACCAAGAAAGAAGCTGATGAGCTTGCTCTCAGTGCTTCTATGAAGTTAGATGCTCATGTACTACATGGTGACATTCCACAAGACAAGAGAGAACTTGTTCTCAAGGTAAGTTGAAAACTTCCAATTGCCTTTGACTTAGGTGGGGGGGGGATTTCTTTTCTTTTTCATGTTGTAGAAGTAGTGAGATATATTCTTAGGTTGTATAAAAACGAAATTACATGTAACAATATGGACTCAAATCTCTTGTTGCTAATTTTAGAAATTTAACTATTATAACCTAAAAAATGGTAAACTGTTTGATTGATTATGGTAGAAACAGATAAACTATAAGTGAAATACAGAGTTTGATAGATCTTGCTGGAAGGGTTTACTTCCAAAATGTAAACTGTATGTTTGATTCTTAGAGAATCTTTATTTTGAAGATGTCTACGTCCCCATTTATATATT
This sequence comes from Thysanoteuthis rhombus, assembly GCA_963457665.1. NCBI lineage: Eukaryota > Metazoa > Mollusca > Cephalopoda > Oegopsida > Thysanoteuthidae > Thysanoteuthis > Thysanoteuthis major. Next base: position 57,508,715 of record OY735202.1, read on the forward strand.
CAGAAACTCAAAACTCTCATCCTTAAATTATCTTTTATGGTATGAAATGAATCTTTCAGTATAGTATATATAGTTCTACCTGGTCAAAAGTCGGTGAACTAAATTCACTTGACTTTTCTGCATGCATTTCGAGCTGTATTTTTGACTGAAAAGTTATATTAAAGATAAGGTCAATTGTTCTATAAATTGTGAAAGTTTGTATGGCTCTCAGTAATTTTGATTTTGAGGTGGCTTGTTATGTATTTCAGAGTTTCCGTGAGAGCAAATATAAAGTTCTCTTAACCACTGATGTGGCTGCAAGAGGATTAGATATTCCTGAAGTTGATTTGGTTGTGCAATGCAGTCCCCCTAAAGTAAGTTATATTAAATTTTTGCTCTCTTTGGTCTGTGTTCTGATGCAAATTTCTAATTTGATTTTTTTCTTTTCTTTAAATCAGAAAATCACTTTAATGAATAAAGGTTTGTTCACCACAGCATGTGGTCTTTGGTTGCCTTCAGTTGAAATGGGAAGGTCACTTAAATTATTTAAGTACAAATTGCAAATTTGAAAAAAAGATTATTGAATGAAACCTTTTGAGCTGTATTAATGGCATTAAGAGTTGAAGAATTGCAAACAAGTTTCTGTTCTATTCTCAAATATTTTATTTCTTTTAATAGGATGTAGATTCATATATTCATCGTTCAGGCAGAACAGGACGTGCTGGACGATCTGGGACCAGTGTGTTGTTTTATACACCCCGCCAAGAACAGGACCTTATGTGGGTTGAGCGGAGAGCGGTAAGCTATTTCAATTTCCACACACCCCCCCCCCCGGGCCTGATATATCTCTTCATTGCTGGTATAAAGATATGTTCACTAATAAAGGTGGTATCTGATGAGATGAGACAAAAGTTCCCCACGCCATCTATGTACAATGTTGGAAATTTAAAAAAAAAATTTTTTTAACAATTTTTAAAATGCGAATTTTGAATATAATGTACAAATTGAACAATGTTTATTCTTAATGTTTGATCTTAGAAAGTGCTGCAGGAAGGTTGGCATTTTATCAGATATTTTTTTTCTTTTTTTTTTTTTTTTTTTTTTTTTTCTTTTATGGTAATGAAGCAATAGATGTCAGGAAAGGTTTACGAAGTTTGGAAAGCATTCTCAGTTCAGTCAAAAAAATTTGTGGATGTCCTTATTTGTAAACTGATGAATTAGAACTTTCATGTAGGACAACGTGAATTTACAGATGAATATAAAGCTGAATGAGTCCACCACAATACATTGGTTACAAACTTTAGTAACCAAAAATGAAAGGTAGCTGAGTTGGTTCCACATGAACTTGTGGCGACAAATCTATTTTCTTGTTCGATCAAGGACTCTTCCTTGGACGAAATAGTCACTGTCAACGAAAAAAATTTTTTTTCATTACAAAATTGCTTATAAGAAAAAGGTAGTTAGGTCCAGGGTGTCTTTCAACTTGAATGAAGAGAAAATTCTGGCAAGGATTGTAAAATAATGTTCTTTGACTTTAGGAATGGAGCCTGATCAAAAAAATTCCTATGAGGGTGTGTGTGAGTAGTTCACTCACCAGTCGTATTCACCTGATAATATACCTTCAGATTACTAATTATTGCAGTCTTTGTAGAATTTATATTGAAAAATCATTTCAATATGCTGAAGGCATAAGGTGCCAAGAGCAATAAATATTTTCATTTTAGGTCGATGTAAAAAAAAATTCCCTTATTGAACTGAACTTTTTTGCCAATCCAAAAGCTTGTTTGGCTTTAAGCATAATCAGGAATGTTTTTTCCAAGTGTCGGTTTTCATATTTTATTATTTATTCTTGTTTTCAGGGTGTCAACTTCAAGAGGATTGGTGCTCCAACCACAATTGATATTATAAAAACATATGCCAAAGATGCTGCCAGGTAATGAACTTATTTGCTTCAAATTTTAAAGTGATAGGTCTCTCCCTTAATGAGTTCTTCACTAGATTAATTTTGTTTTGGATATCATCCTCTAACACTTTCTATTTCAGATCTTTAGACAATGTTCCTGATGAAACCCTTGAATTCTTCCGGGAATCTGCTTCAAGTTTGATTGAAGAGCGAGGAGCAGAAAATGCTTTAGCTGCTGCATTAGCTGTAATATCTAAAAGCACGAAAATTATTTCGCGATCTCTATTGAGCTCAAAAGAGGTGAGATTAGCAACCCTTGTCAATAACTTACTGTGTATTTATTCATGTATTATATTCATAAGAGCCCTGAGAATATCATCTGAAATGAAAATATCTATCTTTTATGTATCATCTTCTATATTTCTTGTATATTGTTTCTTCTGCTTTGTCAGTTTTACTAAGGCCTTGCATACACAGAAATTTACAAGATCTTTCAAATCGGCTCCATTGAAAATCCGCCACTTTTTGCAATAGACATTGTTCAAGCAGTTTCTAAACGAGTTGACATTGTAGGATTGTCCATCTAAAATTTGATACTAATTGAACTCCGTTTAAACATTTACAATGTTTTTATTCTTCACACTCTCACCAGCTACAGTATACACAGCTGTTTTATGGCTAAATGTCATTGATGAGAAATAATCTCTCAAGTATATCTTCAGTATGCTGATTAAATCACTTGTCTAACATAGTTACTGATGTTATAATTGCAAGTCAAAGTAATTGCTTTGTTGGTAATATATGTAAAAAAAAATATGCATGAAAATGAGATTTTCTTAATGTGACTTTTTTCTTTCTTCTCTATCCTCCAGGGATACGTATCTTACCTGTTTAAAACGAATATAGAAATACGATCCCCTGGTTACATGCTTAAAGCTATTGAAAGACAGGTTCCTGAAATATCCTCAAAGGTTGGGCAGATACGCCTAACAAAAGATCGACGGGTATGTAACTCAGTATTTGCCTTAATTTTTCCTGTAACATTTTTGTGTGTGTTCCTGTGTAACTGCAAGTGGAAATTCTAAACATTAATTCATTGAACACCTTGTGTTGTATGTGTACAACAGTTATATTCATGTTTGCCTTTCTGGATAAAGAAAATTATGCTGTATTATGACTATCAAAAAAAGGAGGATTTTTTTTTTTCTTTCCATCTAATGTATTGTTGAACTGAAGAAAATGAATACTGGCAGTTGTTTAAACTGTTCTTGTTTTGAGTAGCAAAGCTTATGTAGTTAATTTGTTCATATCTTCATAGTTTGATGCCATGAAGATTAAGGATATTCTTGAAATGAAGTAACATTAAATCTGCTTTTCCATCTTTCTTCCTAATTTTCAATCTTTTCACTTACATCTGACATGAAGTAAAAATGTACCTAAAATTTTCAAATTTGATCTAAATTCACCGTTAGTCTGCAAAACTTTATGAACAGTCTGGAGCGTTCCAACTAAATCAACATATTTTACATGAATTCAATTTTTCTTTGCTTTTCTTTAAAAGGGGGGGGGGGGAATAAGTATCTACTCCATAGTCTGATTATACCTATATATGATGAATGTTATGTATGTGATACAGGTGTACCTTGATTTGTGCAGAAATTTTTCTATACTTTCAAGTCTTATATATATATATATATATATATATATATATATATATATATATATATATATATATATATATATATATATATATATAATTTTATTTTCCCCTCCCTTTCACTTTTATACTCTTATCTTAATTTGCACAGTAATACTGTGCCTGTACTGATCAGTTTCTCTATTCAATGAACCCTATGTTCTTTATTAGATCTATCCATTTTCCCTACTAGGCTGAACATTTTAAGTCTTATTCTGATTATTTTCAGGGTGGTGTGCTTGATATTCCAAGTAACCTGACTCAAATAATTGACATGAAGTGGTTAGATACAAAATATGAATCACTTGAAAAGGCTACAGAATTGCCAGAACTGATGGAAGAAAACCCTCCAATGAGGAATGACCGCCGTGGCTATGGCAATGGTGGTGGTGGCGGTGGTGGCCGTGGAGGCTGGGGTCGCGACAGGAACTCAAGAGGAGGATTTAGCAGAGGTGGTGGTGGAGGAATGCGTAGGCCTGATAATGGCTGGCGAAATGGTAATAGATTTGATTCAAATCATGGCCCCTCACCCAACAAACGTTTTAGATTTGACTAACACAAAATTTTCATGCCATTTATATTGGACTCAGGATTGGACTGGAACATTGTTCAAGGAAGGGGATCACTGGTTGACCACATTCTCCTTTTCTTTTTAGGGTTTTAGCAACCCTCTGCACAACATCCAGACATCCTCCCTGTCTCAGAACCTGTAATATAAACACCATGAACACATCTAATCTTTTGTTTGTTGTTTATCTCCCACTCACCTACTAAACTATTTGAGATGTATCCATTAAGCAGCATCACTCTTAATGCTCCCTATTTAAAACAATGACTAAATTTTAAAATTTAGCTGGATTCAGCGTTAACAGAAATTTTATCAAAAACTTGAATTTTGATGCTATATTTGCAGATATTTTCTCTTTAAGATATGACTTTTTATTTTTTATTTTTTTTTTTTTTTATTTTTTTTGTCAGCTTTTAGGAACTGAGAATTTTATTTTTGATTTCCAGCATTTTTTTTTTTTTTTTCTTTTTTTTTCTTTCTATATTAAAAAGTTTTTAGTGCCTAAACTCTTTTTTAACCTCTAAGAGACACAAAGGTGAATAATTATCCAACAAAAAAGCCAAAAAGCTTTTTTGATTCTTTAGGTGGTTGGGAGAAAAATGGGTTTTCCTTGATTTTTTTTTTTTTTTTTTTTTTTTTTTTTTTTTTTTTTTCAGAAAATGGCCCTTTTTGGTACAAGTTGAAATTTTTATAGGGCTGTTAATGGGATCTTGACCAATCTCGAGATTAACCCTAGAGCTACCTTTCTGTATTTTGGTGTCTCTTGGACACTCAGGGTTTTTTTTTTTTTAAAACCGAAGAACAGGTGTATGGGGGGTGGGGATGATTATGCAAATGCGATTGAAGTTTTCTCTTAATAATTCAGAAATGGACTCGAATACTGTTTTCCTCATCCAAATTTGACCATTTTCTTTGAGATTAGGATGTTGCCTCATGAGAGGCAATATTGAAAAAAAATACAAGATATTGGAACATAACTTTCCAATTTATTTAATGTTCATGATGCCATTTTATTACTCCAAGTGGAGGGGGAAAAAAAAAACTAAGAATATGTCTGCCCTGCCTCGCAATACCCCTTCTCTCTTGTGCATTTGTTGGGTTGATCGTGTCTTATCAGTCGGGTTGGTCTGATTTCTAACTTTTTTTTTTTTTTTTCTTCCAATGACAGCAGTCACTCTTTATTCTAGGACATGTGACATTGTATTTGCTGACAGTCTTCTGTTAATTTTTATAAATTCTGTTATACCTTTAAGTGGCAAACTTTTTTTTACTGAAGCTGAAATAAGTGGTAAGATTTACTGAGTTACCTGTGCTAAGTAAATGCAGTGCTACACTTCATCGAGTATTTCATTTTAATATTTGCATATAGTAATATGTAATTGTAAATATAGTTTGTAAGGTTACTGCTGTATTTTTTGTTTTTGTTCCTGTACTCATAAAAATTCAGTGCTACCATCCTATAGGCTAAATATGTATAAGATGCACCCCCATTTCAGTTAACAAAATAATTTCTGTCTATAGTATTTAACTCTAAATATTTTCTTGTAGGAAGGCTGGGTGCATGCATCTATGATGTCAAATAACTAGTTGACCTTGTTTAGTCACATATCTTACTTAAAAACCACCCCTTGGATCCATTGAGTATGCATTTATATAGGAATTTAGAGAAATCAGATCATTATCAGGGTGGATGTGATGGCCCGCACACTGGGTAAAGTTGAAAAGAAGCAGTACACATGAACATTGTAAATTAATGTGGATTTTTGAAGTGCAAATCACATGGCATTATTACTGACTTTTTTTTTTTTCTTCTTCCCCACTTATTCTCCTCATTTAATTGAATACAAACTTGTATACTGGTTTGCTTTCTGTCAGTTCAGCCGCTGGGAGCTGTTCAAGAATATACAGGTGCTGTATGGAAGACAAATCCTATATGTTAGCAGAACGTTCAAGCTTATATTTTGTAGTCAAAATCTAAAAAATAGTTAATTCTAATTGATCAACAATATCTTGAAGAGAATAAAAATTGATCTCTGCAGATGGGGAAATATGATTAACTTCATTAACTGGGATAAATTATACTCGTATACGCCTCTAAAAATCTATGTGATCTGAATGATTGGAAGATAATCAGAAAGATATGAGTGAATATTGAGGCCTTTTAGATATGGCTATAGAGCCCAAACACTGTAAGCATGGAAACAGTAAAAACTCCTTCGTGTTTGTATACGTACCCTACTTCAATCAGAAATGAAAGTACCTTCTGTGTGTCTTCTAGAATTTTGTATCATTGGGAACTAGAATCTTTTCAACTATATAAATTCCCTGTCTATAGTTTGGAAGTTGAGAAGAATAACAGACTACCCATATTGCATGCTCCATTTTGATAAAATGGACTGAGGGATCTATTCAATGAATAATGGACATTCTGAAGAAATGCTTGAAATCTACAATTATTTTACTGAAATTTTTTTTTTTTTTTCTTTTCTTCCAAACCTTCTGGATTTGACTAAATTCACTTGACCTTTTTCTGCTTATCATTCACACTTCATAAAGCACCTGTTCTTGGAACTTTTTTTGAAAATCACTGACATGAAAATATTGGATAAATTGCACACATGAACACCTGGCTAACGTTAGTGATTTGAGGAAACACGTTTTGGTATTAAATGTTAATTAGATGTAACTTTGGTTTGCTTTATTTTGATGTTGAAACTTTTTTCTTTTCTCCAATCAACTTGCACCTTAGAACAGTAGGTGTGTCACATAGACTAGATTGTTAATATCTCTCAACACAGCTCGAAATTCTCATGTGCCTCTTTTTAAAATGTCATTTTCTGTTTGAAAAAAAAAAAAAACAAACATTGAGACTCTAAAAATGTAATAGTTAGAATGAAGTTTATCAGGATATTATAATTGACTCATTTGGAAATTAATATGGAGCTTCAATATTCTATTCAAAATACTGGAGTCTCCAGATATAGCGCAGTTCACAATATGAGGTGGTTGATAAGAGTACTCTAACTTTTTTTTTTTTTTTTCAGTATTTAACGCATATCTACCACTTGTCCAGGAAAACATTGATAGAAACAGTATCTTAGTTGTATTCAGTTTTTAATTATAGATTCTTGTGAAAAAGTATAACTCCTAAATTACCAAACCTTATATATAAAAGTAAATTGACTCCATTTATACCTTGAAAGGAAATCATACATGAACCTGTTGGGCATATTTCTACTCTAATTATTAGAAAGCTGAATTAAATCCTGTGCTTGTCTTCTCTTTATGTTTTCTATTTGATTGTGTGTGGCATCTAGTGAAGATCAAATTCTCAAAATAATGGTCTATTAGATTGCAATTCTCCCATAAGGCAACCTTATGTATTTGGTTATAAATGAATCTAAGTATATTGCATTTAATGTATTGTGTGTCAGTATTGAATAGATATAAAGTCATTCTTTATTTCTTGTGAGCCTCATTTTAACTTTTACATTTTTAATGTTGAAATTGTTCTGAAGATACAAGATTGCTTGAAATATTCAAGTGGCACTGCAGAAGATTTTTTTTTCTTTTAGCTTCTGCTCATTAAGTAGCACTTACTAGACTAGTAATAGTACTCAACTATTACATGCAATGCTAAACTTTGGTAAACAAAATATTCTAAAATTTGGGAGTAACTAAAATTTACATCTTTCATTTTATTTTAGTTCCTCTCAAATCTGTTAAATTTTGTGTATGGCAGTTATCAAACTCCCATATTTATTGCCTATGATTTATTATTGGCAGCTTGTAAAGTATGTGCAGTCATTTACAAAGAATGTAAATTAAATAAAGGATATAACTTGAATTGTACTTTTATCTAAAAGATAATTTTTCTCATCATATGAGGTGTGTTGTTGAATTTCCTTAAGTGATCTATTTTCAGTTATGTTGGCATCATAATATTAAGGGACCTCTAATATTTTTATAGTATCCCTACCTTTTTATGGATATTGTGGTAGTTTCTTTAGTCCAGGCGTTTTACATGAAAATGTGGGTCAACCTTTCACTGATTGCAACAAGAACATTCTATAGGTTTTTTTTTTTTTTTTTTTTTTTTTGTCCTTTGTGTGTTCTGTATGAGGGGAAGTTTTGAGAGTAGCCTGAATATGATCCTAAAAAATACCCCTTTTTCAGCCTTTTCTGTGAACATACAAGCTTAGTTTGTTGTGCTTGCTAGATTTAATCCTGTTGTATTTTTATTTGAGGCAATTGGAAGGTACAAATAGATCAATTGCTAAATTAAAATTTGACCAAATGGATATACACTAAATGCCAAATGAATCTTTAAATTGGAATAACAATTAATCAATTCTGAGGAATAAATGATAGATCGATCCCTAAACAAAACAATTAAAAACGTACGTGAAACACTTCATTGTCATGTGACAAGTTCCCACATACCAGAATGCACTTGTTCTTTTTTTCCTGTGCTGCAGTCAGCCTGGCAGTTGCATTCAATGATCCACTTTTTCAGGACGGAGGAGTTGTTTGAATTGACACCATCTCCTGCTTCTGTCCTTTCTTTTACTTGTAAGTACAAGCTATGTACTTCGGTACTAGGGGTAAGCCCTGTGGCTGAATGTATGTTAAGATGCTACCTTTTCACAGAACAGATGGGTGGGAGACTGTTTTCTATTGTAAAGGATCACCAATACTTCTTCTCCTGTGTCTGTCACATCTATAGAAGCTGAATATGCATAGAATGCTTAGGTTTGCTCACTGAATGTACTGCTTCCTTAGTATATCTCTTGAAGCTCTCTTCCTGATTCCATAGATGCAAGATGTTCTTGGGTGCGTTTCAAGATGTGCTGACATGACTGGGCTGAGTAATTGCTTTGTAGCCTTGACATTCCAAATACAAAGCTTCATCATGCTCTCTAAACAAAAGAACAGTTAATGGATGGCCAGGCTAAAATGGAAAAACAACTGAAAAGTCAGTGTCACAGCCATCTTCTGAGGCAGATCTCAGTAAATGTTTCAGTGGCACCCATCCTCTTGACCGTCTATGGTGTGTCATGTCTTTTGTGTTTTTCAAATATCACTACAGCCTTGCTATACCTCTTACTTACTTGATTGTCTACTATTGGCATTTATTTTTGAATAGATCCATGGTATACATTGAAGTGTCCCCAACCACCACCACCACCATCCATGACATACTAGCTGCAATCAACTGAATTATCCGCTCGAACATAAGATCTGCAAGGGCTGGCTTCTTGAAAAAAGCTTGTATTTGGGGGCTAGCTAGAGTTCTTCACACCTGTGTGCCCTCTGATTAGTTTCTAGAAGAGCTGTGTATCAACTTGAATTTGATCTCCATCGATCCTTACAGAAGACTTCATACTGAATGCCGGTTTGATCCTACATCTTCAAACTGAACTCAACAAGCATTAATCCATAGACTTCAGTATCGAAGCGGCAACTGACTCTGCTGTATCAATGGTGATGATGGAAGAGTATGATCACCAGTGGCCATGTTCCACAGACTAGGGTCATTGCTAAATGGATTTCACTTGGGTAGATAAGTGAGAACTTACTTGGTGTGTCCTTCGGTCATTTGCTAGTTATGGTTGACCTCTGAGTCCCTCTATTGCCTGGATTACTGCCGCACAGGTAAGCATTGACAGCAGCCTCAACAGACATTGTTGCTATGTCATCCCTTGCCCTAGTGGTTCTTGAATTTCTCGTCAGAACCTGATCTGGTTAGGTAAGAGATCAGGTGATCGCTTTGCCAAATCACATGGAACTATTCCTCTAAGACTTTTGGTGGAAGAGATTGTCCAGATGCAGCCAGATAGTGTAACCCGGTCTGCTGGTGGGAGGCCCAGTGTTCTGCACCGATGCATTTTTATATGCTGTCTAGCACGTCCGTTTACTGAACCCAGAGAGCAGAAGTGCTTGATGTGCTGACGGTGGTCTTCGATTCAAGCTAGAATGTCGGACTTGCAGCAGATATAGTTCAATTCATCAGAATCTTTGAGAAGCCAAGTCCACATTTCTGCTTGTGTCAGATTCTTGATTCTTACTGTTTTTCCGATTGCTGTGGTAGATGAATATTGGCAGCATCAGTGCATTGAGGCTTGCATCATCAAGTTGTGCAACAACCTTTGCCACTTATGTGGATAATATTTGAGGTATAAATCAACTACAGTGGTTGTTGTAACCCAGAGGAAGCCATTATGTGGTGTCCAGTGCAACCAAGGAAGCTCATCTCTTGCATTGAGGCTACCCAAACGTGAGACAATTCTATTCAGATAATTCTTCTAGTTTAGGATTAAGCGATTATCGGGGTGGCATCTTGCTGGAAATAACAATATACGCATGTTATCACTGATTCAGAGTGATCAACACCAGGAATGCAACATTCCTGACCGTGTAGGTCTGGTAGACCCAAGGAGTACAGATGCCATCCACAAGACCTCAATATATCTGCAGCTAACTGAAAGGCGAGTTGTCAATGCCATCAGATAGCAGTTTTCTTGTCATTGTGGTGCTGTAATTCTTGCTATCATTGCAGCATCCAAGTGATTGAAGCCTTCAAATTGAAGTGACTAGCTAGTTACATTATTACTGGACTATTGTTGAATGTTACACTGAAGAACATGAATGAATTCCTTGAACTTTGAAATTCTTATCAGTATGGTAAAAACATTTAGTTGGCCTTCATTAGTTTAGTACAGCACACTGCCATGAATTTGGTGCATCCATTGAGGATTGAACTTGCTAGAATATTTGAAAATTCTGGTTCCATGGCAAGGTACCTTTGATTCCTAAACCAAAGAAAATGATTTCTATTGTATATGTAGTGTATCTTGAAAGCAGTAAATTTAGGGTTTTATAAACTTTGGAAATGTTGAAGGACGAAGAGGCTTTGTAAAGCTAACGAGAGAAATGATGTATCATTTTTGTATATTTCAAGGAACATATCCAAAGTTAACTCTCTATGACTGACATTTGTTTCCAGTTCAGTTTTTCTTTTCTAAAGGGTAGCAACACCTTGTTATGCACTAAGTGCATGACCTGCAGAGTGCCATGGTCATTCACTGCATCCCAATCTGTCCAGTTATCTTCTCTGCCCAGTAGTGAGAATGGGCCACAATTATCCCTAAACTTGAAGTCAAATGCTAGTCACGACTTAAGGCCTTGCAATGCACAACAGCTGCTGCACCACTCAGAACTGAAGTCATGGTCATCTTTGATCACAAAGAATGAACATGATGGACCTTGTAGCAAAAAAATCTACTTTTTCAAATAAAAATGTTATATCTACATATCAAATGTAACCAGGCACATTTTTCTTTTTTCCAATCATAAAATCATGATCTCTTTAAGCTCAAAATCAATGATAGATGAGGGCATATTACTTTGTTTTGTTTTGTTTTTTGTTTTTTGTTTTCTATTATATATCTCCACATTTTCTCCAACATTCCATGGCTGTCTATCAGAAAACTTAAACCCTGAGGGGCTCCAATCATGAAAATGGGACTAGAATTCAAGTTTAGGAAAGTCAGTAACTTTTCATTAAGGATGATGCTGATAGTATTGGTAAATTACTGTTTTTTGTTGTTTTTGTTGGTTTTCTTTTTTTTTTTTTTTTTTTTTTCTTTTTTTTTTTACTTGGAAAAAAAAAAATTCTTCAACTCTCTGAGACCAACCCTTGTCAAACTATAATATAAATGAACATTTTTTTTTTTTTTTTTTTCAATTATCCATTTATTTATTTTTTTTTAAATAGGTTCTGTAGCTAAATCTCATTTTTGTAATTACACTACATAAATGGACATAACAATCAGCAAGGATTTCATTCCACTGACTTAGTTAATCTATTGTTTCCTACACCTGACAAAAGGAATGGAATCGAATGAAGTGAGTTCTGATATAAGTTGATTTTGGCCTGATCTTGAATTGCTCATCTTATTATAGATTAGACAAGGGAAAGCCAACTCAAATATTCACCCAAAGGATATTGCATCTAGTTAGGCTTATCAAATGTTGTAAAAATTCTCATGACCCATTTACTGGTAATGTTATGTGACATACATTGTCCATAAGGCTTCCAATGTATAAATATTTCGTAGTGAGCTTTTAGGTTCATCCCCGGATAGCATGATGTAGAGATTCCTATTGTAATATACTTGCAATTCTAAAGCATGGTCATAACAATGTTTGTTAGTGTGTTTTTTCTTTCTTTTTTTTTTTTTTTTTTTTTTTTTTTTTTTTTTTTTTTTTTTACCCCCACCCCCTACATATCTAATTATTTTTTGGATTCATGATTCCTCAACTAAATGGCAGTTTCAGACCATACTCATTTGTCAGTTATCACAAACACATTTGAGTGTGAATGCATATTTATTTGGAGTACTTCCATTGGCTACCAGCTTTTCCTTTTCAGGACATCAAGTGATTATTTGAAGAGAAAACACATCTGTACAAGGGGTGTAAACCTATGTATCTTATTTCATGCTGTAGCCTACATAAAATTGGTTAACTTGTCTCTATCGATACAGTAAGCTGGATCACTGTGCTATTAATTTTTCTCTAGGACTTGACTCCTTGGGAGGAAAAGTATTTTAATGTCCAAATGTTTTTCTTAGTATTACTGAATTATACACAATTTGTAGCAATTATTTTTTTTTTTTTTTTTCTTCTATCCTCCAATTAAAAAAGATGACAGTTGGCAAAATCTATATATCTTTATTTACAATGTAGTCCTGTGAAAATCACTCCCAGAGTGTTCATTAGTCTGGAGATTTTCAAAATTTTGTGTTGAAAAAATTCACATTTTCAAATTCTGTAAAATGAATTCAGAGGGTTTGGATTATAACTTCTTCGGAGTATGGTACGTACGGCTGGAAAAAAAAAAAAAAAAATGAAATTCAGTAAAACTAAACCCCATCAACAAGGAAAGGTAAAATATTAGAGAAAAAAAAAAAACAAAGATTATCAATTTGAATATTTTAATGCAATTGATATGGATTTACTCCTAATAAATCCCTAGAATTTGATTAGATGAATACAAGGTTTGGTTTGATATACAGATAAATCTATCCTCAAGTCTCCCAATTAATGATCATGACACCGTAGCCTAGTTGCTTCATATTTGTCACAATAAGCCCATCTCTGTCTTCATGAGAGATGGGGTGTTATAGAACCATGACAAAAAAGATTTTTAATTTTCTTTTTCTTTCATGGATTCTTTCCAAGTTTTTCCACAAATGCCCAATTGCCATACTACACCACAGCACTGGTGAAATGTGTTCATTTTATAATTATATATTGAGCACCCCACCATCCTAAAATCAAGGGAAAAAAGATTTTTAAAAAGAAAAAAAAATGAAAAAGCCATTTAGAAGTTGGCCTAGCTACACCTTTAAATTTTCAAGGTTCTGTTGAAAGTTTGACTGTGAAGTCAACATGTTTTTTGTGGCCAGTATGGTGATGATGGCTACGGTGATTCAATAATTTGAAAAGAATGTTTTTTTGAATGAGCTAGTCATTTAAATATCTCTAGGGATCATGACAAGTTGATAACTTACCTCCTCTAAATAAGAGATATCCAGGGACATCTCTTCTGTGGTTATTTCATCCTCGTGATTTTCTATTCTTTCCAAAATTTCATGAGCTGTGATCCCGTCCTTGCTAACTGCAAATAAAACAATTCAATTATACAGAACTGATTTTGTAGAACTGAATGGAGGTATGTATAGCCATTATAATACTTTTTTTTTTTTCCGTACCATCTATATCTTTTGATGTTGATTCAATCTTGAACAAAGGAATGTTTTGGGCAATACTATCGAATCGAAATGCTACTATCAAACAACTTCATCTCTCTCTCTCTCTATTATATATATATATATATATATAATATATATATATATATTCATCTCATCTCATCTTTATTTATTTTATCTTCCAAGGATGAATTCTATTTACCATGTAAAACTCAGCTCTTTCTACCATAGTTTCAAAAGCAATATTAGCATCTAAAAAAGTTAATTCCCCTTTGATTTTTACTCTGTGTGGTGCCAGAAAAAATCAACTTTTTATTTGTTTTGTTTTTTGTTTCTTTTTTCAGTATTTCCCCCCTCCCCCCAATTTTTGTAAGATATTTTAAAAGCATTGTTTCAGTTTGTTGGATTTTTTACATTTGGAAGCACAGGAAAATGATTATGTTCACAATTGGAAAATAAGATGATTAAGAAAATGGCTAAAAAAAAAATGTTGTCTACATATTTGAAATCAACAAAGTACTACAAATGGTTTTGGTGAATAAAACATGAGTGGTATCAAAATTTTTATTTGAATCCCTTTCTATTTTTCTCCTTTGGTTTTTGTCCTTATAGCAGATGGCAAATTTCTGATCCTGATTATGCAGGCCCCTAGGGCATAGTTTTTGACTGATCCTCACCAAACGCAGCCAGGATGCTTGTGCCTTTTTTTTTTTCTTCTTCATTTCTTCCCCCCCCCCCCCCCGGGTTTCAGTGAAGGGCCTTATTTACACTATGATGCTCAACTGGACCTTTTACTCTTTAAGAATGTGCTTTGGCATTCACTTGCACACTTACTCTTTCTGCTCTCTTTAAAACTATTGAGTAATAGAATTACTTCAATGATTTAGTGATCAGTCTTTGAGAGTGTTTCTTCTACCAAGAGGTTAAAGGGCTTTCAAATAAGTGGTACATTCAGTTAGACTGTTTCTCAAAAATTAGGAACAGCCTGTCCATGGTGAAAAGGTAACTGACAAAGAACACTAAAAGTGAAGGAAAACAATATATTAAAAACTTACGAGTAATATCCTCTGACATCTCTTCCTGTAGAAAATAAATTCCACCACTGGGGAAGCCTGCTAAGAAAAGAAAAAAAATGCATTCGGTCAATGTAGGGAAGTTGTTTATCTGCTTTTGATATTTTTGTTCAGACCTTTTGCTTAACGATTTTCTAGAAAACTAAATGAAAAACATGGATTACAAATTTTAATAAAAAATGAAATATTTTTCAGGAAAAGATTTTTGAATTTTAAAAAGTATTTGTTCTTACTAATGCAGTTTAATTGGTAATGATTGTCTGTCAGGGTTCCAGGTCACATTTTATGGGAAAGAGCCTTGAAGATTTACATGTGTTGTTTCATAGCTGTCACCTTCAGAAAACAGCTTTTTTTTTTTTCATTTGTATTTTTTAAATTTTTGAAGGGAGTATTTGATTTACAATGATGATCCATCATGGAATTTCTTTATTTTGCCATTGCTGTGACATGGCATTTGCGGAAAGGCTTGCTTGAAATATGAGAGATTGAATAAGTAATTGGTTTAATTTTCATTTATCTAAAATGAATTTTTATTGGGGGGGGGGGTCCCATGGCTTCTGTAACATTTGTTCCAGGATGAAACTGACAACTCCACTTAGTCGCATTTTTAGCGCTTTTGATCTCTCCAAACTAATGTAACCTTACCTGAAGAGTTAGGTTGGGCAAGGTGGGTCAGCAAAGTCTGGGGGAGGGATGGTTGGAGTTTACAATGTTAAGAATTGTAGGTTGGGTGCCTTTCCTCAAATTCTCAATTTTTGGTTGCACTATTACGTCTCCTATGTTGTAGCTATATGTCTACCAGAATTTCATATCAGTTCACACTGTTTCTCAAAGTTCTCCAATGAACTTGTATCAAATTGTGTTGAAGGGTTTGAAAAAAAGGCTCAAAAAGAAGTGATTCAATCTTTGGGTGGAATCATGCAAAATCACTCCTTCAGACAATCGTGTTGACAGAGGTATACATTCTATGAGGACTTTCTAGTTGTAATTGAATTTATTTGAAAAATATTTCTTGACAAAATGCCAAAACTGTACAATAATGGTTAAATTGCTTATATTTAACCAAGATTTGTGGAAAATATTCATCAGATTATATAGTTTTGGGGGCAAACACAATTTTTATTAATTGGTACCACCAAGGTCGCCAAATTTTGAAAAATTTGTTTCCCTACATATCTCAAGGTTATATTTTGGTATAATAACCCTAGCTATCTCATAGCTTCATAATTATCATTGAACAAACTTATTCCCATATAAAACCAGGAAGCACAGAGTGCATAGCTTAATGAAATAAGTAATTGTGCATGGATCTGTGCAAAAATTCAACCATAGAATTTTAGAACAGTTGAGGACTTATATTGACAGTCCTGAGTGCTTACATAAATGTATGGAAAAAATTGAATATTTCCTGATCGAAAAATATTTGTAGATCCACCTCCAAATCCAAGCAATTGTCCACCCTTCCACAAAATGTCATTGAGAACTCTTGGAGATATTGTGTGGTGTGGACAAATAACTAGAATGTAGGGGAAGTTATTGTGCATGGATCTGCTCCATAATTTCATGATCACTCTATTCTACAAAGTTATTCAAATCCATTGAGAAATTTTTCAGATTTGTGGACTGATAGATAGAAAGAACCACCAGGACTAAATGCTAAATTTGATACCATTCTTTCCATGTGTGTGCCAACAGCCTTTGTATTCTCCAAGTAGAAAACAAAGGACTTCTACTCTGAGTCAGAGGAATGGAGATGCTATTTTTCTTGATTTGCAGATGTAGAATTATTTCATGCATAAATGTTTTTAGTAGGGCTACACCTTGTCATTTACATCAGCAAAATGTACCAATCCATTCCTTTACATCTGACCTTTTGGGTTTCTTCTTTGGTGCTTCTCCCTCACCACTTTCCTCAGTTTGATCCCCAAAAGAAAACCTTGTTTACCATTTCTGCCGTAGTCAAGACCTAGTAATCTAGATCAATGTCGCTGTCTTTGAGCCACACATCCTTCTCAGGGATGTCATGCTCACCAGCATACTTGGGTGTGTAGTGAAAATCGGTGGCTTTAAATCCCTCAATCCAGTTTGGTATCCAATCAACATTGATAAGTAATTTTTTTTTTTTTCAGCCATTTGCCAAGGGACTGATCTCACCATTCTTCAATGATGCCAAGTTATAATTAGCCAACATTAAATAATATGTCACAATGTTTTGTGGGGAAACATTGATCTTGGGTGTCCTTTTCCAAATCTTGCTCTTCTATTATAATCTTCTATTCTTTATTCATCAAGGTATTTCCTCTTTTAAAGGCGACAATAACATCTTCACATATAGGCTGGATTATGTGTGGTGTGAGGTTACAAGAACATGACTCCAAATATATTTCCTTGGGTTCTGGTTATCTCAGAAGTATTGGCAAATGAACAGGCATTCCCGTCTTAGTTGAAAATGTTACCTTTGAATGCTTTTTTTTTTTTTTTCCTGCTGTCTGATTCTCAAATGAACAAAATGCAATAATTTGAGTAACTTATTCATTGATCACATCAAGAAGAAAAAGTAATTGTCACTTTGCACTTGGGTACACAACTGTTCAGTTGTTGTGCATCTACATGATTCTATTGAATATAGCTTTGTTGTCCTTTACACTCCCAGGAGTTTTTCAGTCACTACATTGCTGTAGATTTCCACCCATGTGTATACTATTAGCTAAGTAGGAAGAAATTTCAGAAATTAGATTTACTCAAAACTTTTGGTTATTTACTCCTTGATTACTGAATTCAATTATGGAGGAGTTACTTTTGTGAAAAAGAAAATTCAACAAGTATTGAATAAAACACCATTTCTATATGATGAAATGAAATATTCATTATGGGATCAAAAATATAGAGTATAGATAAAGTTACTTACACGTTCTCAGAGAGTCTCCAAAAAGCTCTTCTAATCTTGGAATTGGTTCATTTGAGTTTGTGTCACTGTTGTCTGGAAGCAGTCTCTCTTCTGGGATGAATGAATCTTTTGACTATAAGTTGAAAGAAATAGAGGGCATATGAAACTGCTTGATAAAAAGGACACTTTGCCATGGAATAATAGCTAGATCATTACTACTAAAATATCTATTTATTTTTTAAATGTTTTTGGAGGCGTCCAACATCGATGACAGTAATTATATATAAATTTCTTTGTCTGTTTTCAGCATTATCATAGGTAAACATACCTAAAGAAAAGATAACTCTTGTAAGTAGCTGCTTTGTTTAAAAAAATCAGATCTTTGTCTGTTGTATAGAGAGGGGAATAGTATTATTCAGTTAACATATTTCAATTAAATTACAAATTTTCTTTCAGACTCTTTGGTGCCTCCATAATGAACCCTACATCAATAATAAATACATAATTCATGTGATATTTTTGAAAACCTGCACAACTGAATTTAGACTCAGATCTGTTCTCAGTTAAGCAGAATTAAACAGGAAGTTCTTTTGTGGCATTGCATACACGGAGAAAAATTCTTTTGATCATAACTTTCCTTTGTTTTTAGTTCATTTATTGGAAATCCATTGGCCAATCATATTCAAATACAAGCATTTCATCATCATCATCATCATTCTTTTAACGTCCGTCGTTGGACATACACCTTCCCCAGGATTCACCACAATTCTCTATCATGGGCATTGTGGAGCCAGTATTTCCTGAATCTGTCCAGTTCATCTCTCCATCTTGTGTTCTGTTGGCCTGGGTTTCTTATGTGATCTTTGGGGATCCATGTTGTCAGACGTGATGTCTATCGGTTGTCTTTCATTCTTGCAACATGGCCTGCCCATTACCATTTGAGTTTTTCAATAGTTTCTATGATGTCACGGACACCTGTTTTCTTCCTTTATATACTCGTGTGGTCTCTCCATGTAAGGTTGAACATGATTCTCTCATGTGCACGTTCGTTGCATACTTCTCAGCTTGCAGTTACTGTTTTTAGATTAGTTCTACACAGGTTAATATACACATACGCATACATATAGCTTTCGACTCACCATTGATTCATCACTGTCTTCTTTTTGTCGAATTTTGCGTGTTTTTCTCTTTTCTGTTAAAGAAAAAAAAGAAATCTTTGAAATTTTTTTTTTTTTTTTTTTTTTTTTTTGTAATATCATTATAATCAGGTATAATAAGAGATATAAAGTTATCCTTTTAGAAATATTTATTGTCAAATGAGCTTTTCCAAAAATCCTGATATTCATTAAATCTTGCAATATAACTATTTCCATAAAGAACGGCATGGTTAGAGACATTCACATGTTTTTGAATACCAACAAATGAAATTTGAAAGGCCTACAAATCAATTTTACTTTACCTCTTTTCTCTTGATGCTATAACCAAATGATCCCTGAGAATTCTTTGATAAAACTCCCACAGGTAAATATTTGCTGATTTTTACTGCACACAAAAATAATGTGCATGTAAGCGAAGGTGACACTCACCAAGCCTTTTCTAATATCAAGTTAGTTTTTCTACTGCATACAACAAAACCTTACTCAAATGTATAGATCATGTGTTCAGAACATATAAATAAGAGTGTCCATCATAGTACAGAGCTTGTCAAGTTGGTTTCACAAATCACAGATACATGTAATAAATGTGGCACAGTTTAAAAATTCCAATATTCTAGCCAAATTAAAATGTTACCTGTTAAAGAATTTTTAAAAAAAATCTTTTTTTTTTTTTTTTAATAAATGACCAATCTTGCGTGCATATAAAAGGCAAAAATGAAATGACATCCTCAAAAGCTTCAGTCTGGGAAGGCATTAGGAACCTTAGTAATGATTTTATCAAACCTAAAGAGCAGGTAACTGGTAGGTATATCCATCTCAAATGATGAACAGTGGGAAATATTCTATATGTTTCTATATGTACTCAATTTGCATTAAGCAACTAGAAAGATTCAAGTGTCAAGAATGAAAGAAAATATGGATGTATAGTTATTTTAATGAATCTAAATGGATTCTGCCATTCAAATACATACCATTTTAGGGCCAGGAAGAAGAATGCAATAGTATACAAACAAATAACCAATTTATTGGAAAAATTTCTGCCATATCTATAAATGCAAAATTCTTAATTGGTATTGATTTTACTTTTATTTGAATTTTTTTTTGTTCACCACCAGAAAGCAGCTGGCCAATCTTATGGCAGATAGTTCGTAGTTTCCCACTCGTGCCAGAGGTTTGTGTTCAAGCTAGGGTTTTGTATGCTGATTTTCCGAGTTGGTAATCTCTCCCCACTCCTTATCTTCGTTTTCTCTGTTTCATACAGCCTAAACTATACTTTGTAACTTTCATTTTTCATGGAGTCAAACTATTTCATTACTTACTCAAAATGGCACAAGGCCTTGGTTTATTTATTCCCATAGAGGTACTAATAAAGAACAACTTACCACATTCACTGAATTTATATACTTTAAATGCATCATGTCCACTTTTTCGACTCTTTTCTACAATTTCATCGCAATCTGGCAAACTGTTGAGTGCACACCTGAAGGTGGCTTTAAATTTTTTAGTATTCGGGATTCTATCTCTATCAGGATGATACTTTCCTGAAACGAGATGGAAAAAGGCAGATATAGTCAAGAGAAACAATAGCACTTCTTTCCATTAAGGGAGAAAACATAATCTGATAATTAGACAATAATTTTGATGGCCTGGCAGTTCATTTTCTAAGATAGGGATACAGCCAAAGAATGATAAGGGGCAGGACTAGCACTGAGATTCAAAAATATCTAGAGAAGGCATATCTAAATCTTTTCGCCATCTAAGCCAGAATACCCACTTTTCTTTGACTTAACAATAAGTAAGACAATTTTTAATACAACATATCCACTGTAATCTTTAACTTTCATTCAAGTGAATAAGTATAAGATCTTGGTAAAAAAAAATGTTCCAAATCTAGGCAAAATATCATAGTATAAAAAAACATGACATTATAAATGAATGAATGGAGTAATCATAATAGATGATAGACAAAAAAAAGATTATAAACTTGTGAAATATTGATTTACTTGCACTCTTCCTTACATATGATATCAATGTATTTATCTCAGTGATGCAACACAAGACTGTAACAAAGTATAAACTTTTCATTCTTCATGCTGGATGTTTCCATCAGGGCAGATCCTGATTAAACAAAAAAATCAAATTTTTATTATTCCTTTCTTCCATTCAATCATGAAAACTCATGATACCATAACCAGAGTTGCATTTGGCACTGAGTGGATCGAGCATTAGACTGAAGGATAAGATTACTACTTGAAAGACTTGTACCACGCTTGTCTGACCCAAAGGATCCTCTTTCATTCGCTATCCTTTTGGATCGGGGTGGGTGCGACTCCATTCCTGATTTTTCCCCTGCCATATCACACAGCTAAGAGTGTACTCCCTTAGCTGCTGAGTCCACAGGAAAATTTGTCCTAACAAAGAATTTTCCACACTCTTTGCTCATACTGTGAATTGAACCCAGGTTCTACTGTGTGTGAGGCAGACATACAAACCATTACATCATCTAAGTAGACTTTTTTAGAGGGTTTAAAAACAAATTGCCACATAAATACAGAAGTTCACAATTATTTCTGTAATTTCCTGAAACTATTCTGGATTGTTATATAACTGTTTTTGATATAGATTAGGAAGACTAATTCTAGAAGGATTGGTGAAGATTTTAATTTATGTATGATGCCCTGTGTGTGCCTATTTCCACTAAGTGGAGGGATATACCTGGAGATATGCAGTGATTTAAGAAAAGTCTGAAATATGTATTTATTGAAGGAAATGTAAGGTTAATGCTATCCCTTCAGTAAACAGTAGACTGTTTTGAAAAATTATTGAAGAAATGTAGAAACCTACACTTTGATAGGCTTGCTAGTTTTGCCCCCAAATAAAATTCATCTTACATTTTGGTATCGGTCTGGTTTATGTTGTTCATAATTTAAGCCTAAATCTCATTTTTCTTGCCTAACATCATAAGAGTAAAAGATTCTTTCAATTTCAAGATTAAATTCATAAAGGATCTGCATAGACAAGTCATGAAATATCCTGGTAGGTAGAACTACTTTTTGGCAAATTTTGTCAAATCAAAAGTCTGGGTGCAACTTTCACACTCGAAGGGAATTTTCATAAAAGGTAATTCATCCTTTTTAGCACTTCTTGAAATAATAGTCCTTCTCTTCAAGGTGAACTGGTTATAACAGAGAGAAAAATGATGCATACCTCTATGTTGAGCCCAAAGAATGAACAAATTTGCATCTTCCCGTTTCCAATTCTGACGAGATCCATGTTTCCACGGAACGCGGAAAATCTTTTGAGCTTCGTCAACCCAGCGCAGTCCGGGAATGGAGCAATTATCAATGAGATTTATTAACCAAGGCCGCATACGTTGTTTAGGGAGCTTGTGGCAAAGGTTACGCCGTCTGTTAGTCGTCATTCTGCAGAGAAGAAAACAAATACTACATTAACGATCAAGAACTTTTTAATAGTCCTGGCTCTGATGTAAAAAATTCTATTACTTGGTCAGTAATTGTCCTTGACTTCTATGTATAGAGAGATTAGAAAATATCAAGGTGTTAGTTGTGAAATATAGGAACTTTCTTTGTACAGCAGTATGAACTGACCTTAGAGTGGATTTGAACCTGGACATCCAGAAGATAGAAAATTGCATAACTTTTTGAATAAACAACATTTTTCGATACAACCTTGATCTAGGGAATTCAGAAAAAATTTCTCATCAAGATTTAAATACATCTTGACTCTATTTCAGGATGAAAACAGCAAAGAGGTATGAAGATATTGAGAAATCAGATGTCTTCATATATAAACTAGATATTGTCTGTTTGTCCTTTAATCTATTTTTTTTTTAATCCTTGAGGTGTCTATTTTAGGATTTTGCCTGTTAATAGGCTGAAGTCATGTCAAACAGGGTTTGGAACCCCTTTTTACACCTACTGTCAAATCAAACTTGGATACCAAAAAATAGAAAATCACATAACTTTTGGAATAAACAATATACAGAGACAAATGAACATTTTTTATTGAACAATTTCAATGCAAGGAATTCAGAAACATTGTTATTACCAATATCTAAACACAACTTGACACTATTACCAGACAAGAACCTCAAAAAGGTGTTAAGATGTTGAGAAAACCAATTATGCTTTCATCTATAAAGTAGATATCAACTGTTTGTTCTGGTCGTAGGCTACAAGAGAAGTGAGTAAATCTTTGGATCCATATGTTCACACCATATAATAAAGCCAAAATTTCATTTCTGTCCAGACAATCATGAGACAGACAATATATTTTATTCTTTCTCAATGTTTCAATAGGTAAGTTTTCCTTTATAACTTGAAATATTGAACACCAAAAATTAGACAGCTACCTTCCCAGCTTGTTGGAGACCAACCGCTTCTCAGTTTACTGCTCACAGATGGAAAATATATCTATTAGATTTCCAGCTCAGGATCCTGAACCAACCCCATAACCTTGAGGAATGTCATAGATCCAATGGATTGACACGGGGTAATGAATAATAGGTAAATCTTTATTAAGGGCAATTTTTTATGACCAGAAAAAGAGAAATAATTGATAAGGTTTTCTCAAGACAATGCGATAGCTAAATGTCCAAATCAAGTGTGGAAAGAATTCATTATTCTTATATCTCTTATTTTAGGACTTGTTGTCGTATGTTCTTGGAAGCAGAACGAATCAATCTTGGCTGTCATTGTTTTTAATTAATTGGGTATTATTCTGAAGCACACTTCAATAAGATCGTCTCAGAGAAACCTTATGCCATGATTCCGATAAGCTATGATTTGGGTTCAAGAATCAGGATGGCTTTCCAACTGTTAGAAGGAAATTAATGTATCCATTGTTCAGACATTTCCACTGATTGGAATCATCTGAGTAAATGAAATAATTTGAACAGCTACATAAATACCCAGACCCAATGTGAATAAAAGAATTCACCAACTCTGATACATCTTCTAGGATTAGCCAAAATATCTTTTAACTCCTAAAGAAGCTGATCTTTGCATTACTGCTCATGTTTTAGACTGTCTTATTGGCAGCTACTAAGCTGTTGTCAGCAATCATACTGATGTTGTAGTGGAGTGGAGTTAATACATCAGGATTCAATGACTATGACCTCCAAGAACTCTGGATAAGAGCTGGAATAAGAGATAAAATTAGATACCACTTCAGACATTTTACCAGCATCCAGGTCCTCAACTTTGTGTCATTCTTCCCACTTTACATTGCCTCTATGGATGTGACATTACTGGTAAAATAGAAACTGAAAAAGCTGCCCTACAAGCAAACCTAGAAAATTAACTCACCAACTGTGAAATCATGCCATTATTGTCAAATGGTGTTGTAGAAAGAGCTGTATTGTTCCCAGCGAGAATCTTAAAACCTAGCAGTACAGCATCACTGATTATGGAAAGGAAATTTTCTACTCCTTGAAATCTGCATCATTATAATATCTTACACCAACAAATCAAGGTCATTGTCTCTTATCGAATGTGCATTTTATAATACATTTGTCATTTACTGAACAATTATCTTAACAGTACAGTGCTTCAGCACCATATCCCAGGAGATTTGGTGGTGTTGAGACAGAGGAGTCAAGTGTACCAAATTTTGTGGTTGTTTTAGTCAGCAGTACAAAAATCCATCAACTTGAGACACCAAATATATGTACGATACATATGTAGATAACCTTGACATGTACTTTAATGTTATAATGACTCATATTGAAGGTGTTGTTACTGATATTTACAATATTTACATATTGTTGGTCCTAGTCCTAATATTATGGATGGATTATTCTCTTCTGGTCTTAATCCATTTAGTAGAGTTTTTAGGCCTCCCAGATGATTACAAATTTTAGGTAAATTTGTATAATCAAGTCCTTTATTTTTCATACAAAATGATGCAAATATTACGAGGGATACTTTTCTGTTTCTCAGATATTGATTTATATAATTTTGTGTCAATTTGAGCATTTATTCATACCATTGATGTAATATTGTCATTCTAAATACCAATTCAGATTGTAACATTACTTTAGAAACTATATCTTGCAATATCTTCTATTTTGTTTAAGATGTTTCTTAATGTAATTGCAAGATACAAGGCTGATGCAAAAAATTTTAGTGCCATCAATGTGCAATGTTACAGAAATTTTTTTTTTTGGCCCTTTGTATATACGTCATTTACAAACCTTACTAGAAATTTTCAAGCTTGGAAAATGGATTTTACATGAACCAACAGAAAAGAATATTGATCAGCATTCAAACACTTATCTTTCTCTTCTTGGAAAAAAGTCATTGTTAGTCACTGATGATGAAAAATGGATTTATCATGAGGATCCAAAGTGAAGAATAATATAGCTTGATCAAGATTAAATAACCTGGATCAGGATCAAGTACTGGGGAAGAAGTTCTCCATATTTTGTACAATTCAAAGGGAATTGTTTAGATTATAATTCTTATCATTATTTGCTGGAAGCTGGTCAAATTGTTTCTCTACAATGCTACAGTAAGCAATTGGCTCATTTGAATGATGCAATGGAAGAGAAAAGCAATTCTCCTGAGCAGGGAAGTTGACTGCTGGATATTTTGTTGTGTGACCATACCCATCATTGCACTGCAAATGCAATGCCACACAATGATCATAGAGCTGGAATGGCATATTCTCCAAACCTGTCATCTACTGACTTGTTTTACCCAATGCGATACTTTGAGTCTGGTCAATGATTTCAAAAATTAGAATTAAAACAGCACTGTTCCTCATTATTATTAATTTCCAGCTACTATTTACATTTATCTTGATTGCTGTTGCTTTTTATCAAAAAGGTCTGATTTGGACTGATGCTTGCAATTGAATTCCATTATTTCAATGATAAGAATGGTTGCATGTTAAGCAATTCACCCTATGGCATAGAGGGTTGTGAGTTCAATTTTCACCTGGAACTTATTCTTTATTCTGATCTGTACTGTTGATTTATTCACTGACTCATGAAGGGAACCCAGCCTGAGTTTAGCTGTGATAAAAAGCATCAACAATTAGGATGAAGGTAAATAGAAGCAAAAAATGAATAATAATAATCTAAAATATTTCATCTAATAAATTGAATTAAAAGAATAGAAGTACTGTTCTTTTATGATGGAATACACAATTTGGCTGAAAGGCGGCATGAGCTCATAGGAAGTCAGGGTGAATACTTTGACAACTGAATGATTATACTATGAATTTATATGAATGAAAGATTTGGTAAAAAATACTGGAAATTTTTGTATCAATCTTACACACACATTTCAGTTGTATTTTCAGTTGATAAATCATTTACTTTTTCAAGATGAAGTATATATATATATATATATATATATATATATATATATATATATATATATTCTTAAGCTGTATATACTACCCTTATTATGGATAGACTTGTTTTTATGGGGGCATATACTATCTATCTACTAGCAGTCTCTTCAAAAATAACAACTGTACATCTGGAACTATGGGGTAAAAGTTACTAAAATCTTAGTTGTCCCCGCTATTTCAATTACTAGCCTTTCATAAATGTGAATAAGTTGAAATTGCTTTCAATTAAATTTGGAGGGTTTTTTTACTTCAAAGTTCATACTCATCATACTTTTAGATGAAGTTTATCACAAGAATCGATTACTATTTCATGAATTGTTAAGATTAATATTCTCATCTTTGGTCTCATAAATCAGATCAATACTAGAAGACTTTGCATTTTCATTGTAGAAAAAAGTAGTTTTATATGCAATTACTATTGATATGCAATCAGGTAATTTACTTTTTCATTTTTTATACCTTCTCATATCACTATAATAATCACAATAAATACTAAGTCTCACTGTGGAGACTTAATAATTTAAAATCATCCCAGAACATATTCTAAGATGTAATCTCCAAGCCTCTAATGCTACATCCACATTAAAACAGTATATAAAATTCTTTAATAGTTTTTTTTCCCAGTTAACTTTGACTAATTTTTATCGAAATTAAAAAACATTGTTCGGTACAGTGTAGGGAAGGTGGTTCTGATTGTAAAGTTTCAAACCTTCACAAACTCTATGTTAAAAACATAGCACAAATTTAAAAAAAGGCAGAAGAGAATTCATTTAAGAAAAATAGAAGTAAATACATGAATTATGACAATCCTTTGTTTTGAGGATGCAAACATTTGAACCATAGTTTGAATTGATTACGCACAAAAGGGCAAAAATTCTTCTGTAACAGCGGGTGATGTCAGTTATACAATATTCATTACTAATTGATTCTTTCTACAGATCACCTCTGGTTTTCTTACATGAATTTTCCACAAAAGTTGTGTTTTCCGTGTGTAACATTAAGTGAGCGAGTGTGTAGAACTCTACAATCATTATTCAATACATTTAGTCATTTGTACCGTTTGATTGACGCCCTTCGTTTTTTTTCACCTTTGAGCATCTGTAGTCGATATCAACAATAGTTATGTTATTCTGTAGCTGAAACAGTAGCCATTCTAAAACTGGAAACGTAGCAATTGCCAAATTGTTTCCATTAGTAAGCCGTTTTTAACGCAGAGAGTGCGAAGGTGCGAAACTTTACCATCAGAGCTGCCTCCCCTATGTTGCACCTTTAGTTCTTCAGACCATAGAAGAAAAGGAAATTAACAGGGCAAATCATTTTCGATATTTTTGTTATTTTAAGTCCGTATTTTCTTTTTTTCTGTCAAATTGTTGATACTGTGGAGTGAATCGCTTCATTTCCCTGAAAACAACATTCCCGCCAGAGCTGAGCCGATCGTCACATCCAGTACTCCATAAATACCAATTGTGTCGGCGAAATAGTCCGTCAAATCAGTTACAAGCTGTGTGTACTAAAGGAAAAAGGAACATCAAATAAAAAGCGAGCGAAATTGTCATGAAATCCACTGCTAATAACGGTCAATCCTCTGCAGTAAAAAAATTCGTAGTAATTATCTGGTGCTTCCGTATCTTGACACACTGTTTTCTTTTTTGTTTTCAATCAAATCACTATGACATGGTTCATAGTCCATAAATAGTTTGTAGATCAGGGTTACCCTGACCCAGAGGATGCCCCTTGATTTTACAACGCACGCACGATCGCCCAAGCGCGGCATACTCATCCTGAGAGGATTCCGATTTAACGCCTTGTAACACACATTTACTTTTTCCAGCTTTCACTCTTTATGGACTTCATAGAAATTTACTACAGCAAACTGTGTCTTGACTAAGCAGCACGTTTCCTTTCTTTAAAAAAAATCGTATGTAGCGTACCGAAGCCTTCATTTCCATAGTTACTAGTCCGTGGATCCAAACGGCTACCTGGTTGAGTAAAAAATGCCGTTATTTACAACATTCCTTTCAGAAGTATTTCTCTCGGTGAAAATCACTACAAATCAAGTAAAAAATGAATGCTATTGTCGTGATTTGATTATTGGAAGACGTGTTCATGCTAGCATGAAAAATAAGTAGTATGAAGTCAGTCACGCCAAGTGCCGAAATAAACGCGAAAGAAAGGTATCTGACGTTTCGTATGTTTTTTTCGAAAGAGTATAGAATATTACTCAGAGAATTATTTTCTTTGTCTTAGATATATCTTAATGTAAGTGAAATTCGTTCAATCGATCGCTAATAGCGAGACTGACCGCCATTATACACTGGACACATAAGTGTTTTTATAGTAAAA
Organism: Thysanoteuthis rhombus; assembly: GCA_963457665.1. Lineage (NCBI taxonomy): Eukaryota > Metazoa > Mollusca > Cephalopoda > Oegopsida > Thysanoteuthidae > Thysanoteuthis > Thysanoteuthis major. The sequence goes on from OY735202.1 coordinate 57,537,477, forward strand.
TTGACACAGCACCCTCAAAGAAAAGTGTTGATTTGGGACGTTAAACTCACGAAGTTGTCAACAATCGTAAATAAAATGCATTTGTAAAATGAGATTGATAAAAAAAATAATGTACGGCCATTATAATATGAAATTATAAAAGGTAGAAAATAAATCCCAAACTAATCGTTGTTTCTTATTCACAAGGCTTGTCTTGGAGAAACAAAACGTACAATCAACATATTAATTATAGAATTTTTAATACAACTGTTCGTGAGAGTACAGATCAGGCTTCACAAGCAGTAAACATTTTTATATTTTCTTATATACAGTACTTTAATTATTTTTTCATTAAGAAATATTTTTTCTATTCAAAAAAAAATATCAGTAGCCCACCAAATATGTGAATCTTTTGTATTACAATTAAATTACAATATTCTTTTAGAACTGACAAATGAGATTTTTTTTCTTGAACACTTTGATAATTTACTTACAAGTATTTAAAAAGAATTGTTTTGAAACTATTTATGCTTAATCTAAAATGAATCTTTCTGTAATGATATGTAGCAAAAATGAAGAACTTTTTATAACCGTAAGGCTTTTTTTCTGTTTGAAAAATTACGAAATGATCAATACTGATAGGAAGTGTTTGATTGATGAAACCATGTTGAAGTTATGCTATTTTTCATTTTAGAGATTTTCAGAGACTCATAGTAAGTTAAAAGATTTTCTAGAAAAGCCCAAAGATGAGCAACTGAGTTCTCACGGAATAATTATGCACAAGTTGTGGAGATACGTTGAAGGAGTTGGAATTATCATTAGAGAAGATAAGAGCGACATGAGAGACTTGATTAAAGTGTTCCAGATTATAATATGCAGGGTTTAGAAACTAAACCCTGATGTATTTTCCTCAAGGGACAGAGAAGCCAGAAATATATGGTAGAAGTAAATAGTAGATTAAATATCAGAACATTCAATGGGTGGTCGTGGTTGGATTACGAAATAGATTGCTATCAACTCAACTTTTTTTAAAAAGTTCACTTTTTAATCGATCATTTTGATGCCATTTTGTAGATAGGTTTTTTAATTTGGGAATTCTGTAATTAAAAAATCTACTAAAAACGATTTACACGAAGTTTAATTTGAAAAAGTCAGTTTCCTCCTTACTCAACCGAAATGCAGTAAAGCATCATCACATGCTTCATGAAAAACAATGAAATATTACTTTTCCAACACGAGGGACTGGTATAATCAGTCATCAATAAAGTGATTGACGGACCATTTCAACAATAGCAGGCAACATGTTTGAGATTGAAGCATATGAGAACAAGATAAATAAAAAGGAGTCGACAGTTTCTTTCGAACGACAGGAAGTCACTTAATTGGCAAGGCTTGATTAGTTACAACCATTCATTAAAAATATTATCCTATTAAAAGCAATAAAATATGAAAAATAATGCATGATTGCTTCGTTAAAACTATATGAATTGAAACGATGTGCCGTAATTACAACGTCTCTTCCTACAATACTGTTCATAACTCAAATATCAATCACAGTCGAAATAGAGGCCAAACTAAGAAATCCGTATCGACACTTATCATCAATGATCTTTTTGAAATGGTGACAAAATTTTCAGAATACTCAGAAACGTATTAAGGCCTCAAGGCAACATCGATGTTTACGGCAGTCATTGATCGAAATATACGATTTAGCTCTGAAAATAGAGTTCATTGTTGTTAATCTCAGTATTGCATCTTTATAATACGTTATGTTTAATAAAAGATTACACGAAAACTCATGAAGAGAAAAAAAGACACAGCAGGAGGAGTCTATCTTTTCTTAAAGATTATAGCCTTTAATAAAACAATATTACTTGAGTTAAAAGTTTGGAAATTCCAGAATATGAAAAATATCTTGTATGGAAATGATGAAATCTTGCAGATGAAATTTGATATATTTCTGTTATATGGTGAACATGCGTAACAACAAAATCCACATTGCCGTACGGGCTCATTGACAGTCCAAGTTTCATTGCAATTTTAGTGCCAAAACAATAGGTTTTGACTTTCCACAAAGGATTGTTTCAATCATTTCATTTGCTAGCCAAGAAAACATTCTGTGATAAGTGTTAGCTTACCAAGTTCAAGTCAATCATATCAAAATCAAATGAATAAGTATTGCAAGTACGTCGTAAAAATACTGGTCACTAATGCCTACAACGGTGGCTAATAGAATATGGGGGGAAAAAATCATTTATACTTATCATGGGCTATGTATGAAAAAACACCGCAGAAAACAAAAACAAAAACAAAAAACATCATAACTCGGGTTACTGAGTAGAAAATGGGGAACAAGGTACGGAAAATGAGTTGGACCAGATTGTTATATTTCATACCCCTGCACGTTCGATCTTAAAAACGGTCCACAAGAAGAACAAAAAAAAAAAAAAGAGAATTTATGAAAGAAAAACAGAAGATACATAATACTCGGGGGCTTCTGACAAATGACGGTCCCGACAAAGATAAATAGAAAAAAACATTTTCCAGGTAAATATTGTGCTTTCAATCCATACGACACCCCTTTCCTAAGAGCGTCGTAGCGTAAACGTTTAGGCTTCATCTGATTCGAGAGAGAGATTAGGTTCAGTTGTGGTTTCCAAATTCTGGTGTCTGCACCCTTTTCATCGGTTAATACGTCAAGAAACCATAAATCATAGAGGCACGGATTTTGAGCTCACCAACGCCAAAATTTAATCAGTTCTTCCATAGCCTTCCACAAAACATTATCGAAAATCACAGAACTTTTGGAGATGTCCTGTACACAGACATGAGCTTTTGGCGATATTATACGGTGTGGACATATAATTAAGATGTGGGGGAGATAATTGTGAATGGATCCACCCTAAATGTAGTCACTTCTTTCATAGCCTATTGTTCACTGTTTCACGAAATTTCATTTGAATCCATGGCGAACTTTTGGAGATATTGTGTGGAAAGTCATGGACGTGAACATGAATATATGAAAAACAACAGAAAAATATCCCTCAATCAAAAGAGAAATTCTACAAGTTTAACCGCTTCTTCCTTGGCCTATGGCCCATCCTTCCAGAAAAGTGAAGTTTATCGAATTCATGGATATATCGCGTGGACAGACACTAGATCAAATAATACTCAAATAAATCACCTCGAAGATAGCCTGCAACTTATCCGTCAAATGGGCCAGGACAAACAGCGAACTAACTTTTACTGATTAACTTTTTAATTAATGATTTCTCGATGAGATATAATGATGGGGAAAAATCGAAAATGGTGGTTATTTTACAGATAAAGAAAATATTATCAAACGAACTGTATCCCTAACACGTAAATAAAGGTCAATTCCAATTGTCCGCGTTGTCGTTCACTAACTATCACAAATTAGATAAATGAAATGATAGATATTTTTTCAGTCTGAGTAGAAAAGAAAAAAAATCATTTCAAGGAAACGTAGCCGAGTTCTCAGAAAAATGGGCGGCGTCTGTTGCCGTAAAAGGCATTGGTAACCCCGCCCTCAGCTAATGATTATAACCACTTGGAACATGACTGAACAATTACAGAGGCTGACCCATCTCTATCACAAATAAGAAATCATTTTATCATTTAAGTGTTCTTGATAAAACAGGTTAGGTTAGCGTCATTTAAGCATGGTATCAACGTTTTGTAATAGTAGTGGTAGTAGGTTCAATTTCCCCCTTTGCAATCATCGTCACCACCACCATTGCAACAACAATAACGACTATAACAAATAAATAAAAATTTGTGCCGTTAAACTTTGCTTGGTACAGGTCTCAGGTCCAGGTTGCTTCTCAGAGTACCTGGTGTACCTAAATTCCCAAGTGTTCATCTAAGTACTGAGCAGGATCATCATTGCTTGACCTTTCAGCGTGACTTAACAACCGTAAACGCCAGAGTTACAAATTTAGACGTTTTTTGTCAGACTCTTCAAGTTGACAGTAATTTATTTGTTTACACAATTTGTTATTCGATAGACAATATTTGGATTTCGTTTTTTCCATGTTTCAAAGCCTCGTGTTGCCGATTGAGATGTTTTTTAAAAAAACATTTTTCGTAGTTGAGAGTGACCCCCCAAAATAATTGAGATACTGAAAAATCCCATCTAAATTGCCAACCCTGGAAAATTGATTGAAATGCTAGCAACTCATAGATTTCACTACACCCGCGTAAATTCAAATTAATCCCACAATCATTTACTTTCCATCCTCTCCAGGTACCCTACATTTGTGGGCTAGGACCAGATTAAGTTAAAGTTGGGTAAATAAATTCAATGAATCTGTAAGAATTTAACTAGTTCGATAAAAAAAAAATGCATGGCCCCACAAATGTATAACCCAAAAGTAAAATGCGTTTTCATAAGATAATAATAAACACTTGAATTCAGTAGAGTGGTAGCAGCATACCAAGAAAAAACCAAAACAATCGAATGAATTATTGAAATTTGCCTGTTGTGTTATAAAAATAATCAATTTTAGTCCAATATGTAAAAATAGTATAACACATGAAAATTGGACGGTTTGACAGAAATTTTAAGCCAACGCTGACTATGAGCGTAAAGGAAGTAAATTAAAGCTATACGATTTTTTAAATGTCATTTTCATTCTTAAATTTTCTGCTTTTATTGTTCTCGACCTCAATTCAATTTCACACGTATCTTTACCTTCCCCACGTAAGTATTCAATCGTAAAATAATCCAGTGAAAATTAATTCAGTTACGATCCTTTATCAAACATTGAAAAAAAACGTTCATTTGTTTCACAAGGCAAAAAGGTCAGTTGACATTTTTTTTGCATGTGATGGCCTTCTCTTTTTTTTTTTTAGAATTCCCTTTTCGAGTAATATTAGTCTCGCTCGAACAATTCATCAAAATTTGACAAAAAATGAATTTTGATCCAATTTCCAAGATCTGTGGCTTATTTCCGCCCAACAAAAATTTAAAAAAAGCGCACCAAGTATTCGCAGCTAAGACTGGAGTAAATACTTGGAAAGGCAGAAAAAAGTAAATTTCAGGGAAAAATAAACTGTGAGTGCGCGCCTTACGTCCATGTGTATTTGATGCATCGATGTAATAATTTCATTGTGTAAGCAACTTGACAATTTCGTGAGCACGATGCAATTGAAAGTACGTAAATTTGTAACCACACTCGTACTCACTATTATTATTCAGTAGCAGTGTTGGCAACTCAAATTTGATTTATGCGGCTAAAACTGCTTTTTAAAATGGCTAAGTCGTTCCCACTTTTGGTTAATTTTATGGCTAAATATATTTTACCCATTCGAAGTCAAATTATCAAATAAAATAAGTATTTACTCTCATCAAACTTTTGCTTTGAGATTATTTTTGTAGTTGGATTAAAACAAATGTCTACAATCAGCTGAATTTTTCCCATTTTCAGCTAACATCATGGCTACAAATGTTTTGTGTTAGCCAAAGAATAAAATTAAGTCGTTTATTTTTAGAAAAAATGGACAGATTTTCGACTGTGAGCTATCGCAAATTCTCATCGGCTAAATAGAGAATTAACTACTAGTTCTAGCCGAAAAATGGTTGATTTGGCATGCGTGCTCAGTAGTAGAAGTAGTAGATTTGCAATATGGCCCAAGAGTAAGACAAAGCAGAAGACTTTGAATACTTAAGGTTTTTTTTATCATTATAAAAGACAGGTTGGTCAAGCTCGTTGCAACACACTTGAAACGTCTCCGTCTCCAAGCACAAAGAGAACTGGTACTTTCTTCAAAATAGTTATTTATTCGCACAGCTTTTTTTTCTAATTTTTGACTGTTTTTATAAATGATAACACTGAGCTGAACATACTTGACCTTTGTTTGTTGGAAAATTTAATCCCATTATCATCTCTAAAAAGTGCATCAGAGTTTCGAATAAATTTTGTTGCATTTTTGGGTGCGTGGACATTAATAGAACACATAATGAACTTACTATCCAACGCTAATGGTAAGGAATCTTTGACAGATATATAAATCACGAGACCGAATCTGAACTTACAATAAGCAAGCACAGAAAATAATAGAGAAATATTGCTTCGTGCGTAAATCAATCACAAAAGTGATGTAATTGTAGATTACTGTTGCATTAGATTGTGTGCTACAACGTTATTGAAGTCTCGATCTTCTGCTTTTATTTCTCATAATGCGAGGACTACTGATTCTTCTATTGCTAATTTCTCGTATTTCTGACACCCTGTGACATCACAGTTGTTACTGTGAGTGGCATTGCCAATTTAGCGCCTATTACGATAAATTTAGCGCGTTTTCTTGTTTTGACAACTTGAAAATTCAACATTTAGTGCTGTTTTAGCAAATTTTAAGGCCATTTTCAGCAATTTTAGCAACCTTTTAACCATTTCAACCAAATATAACTATTTTCAGCTATTAAAAATTGCCATGTAAGACTGACCGCGTTTTTAGCGCGAATCGGCGTTTTTTGACGCTTTTTCGAGCTCAACATAGCGCAAAAAATGAGTTGGCAACTCTGACTCTGGGTCAAAGTATAACAATTTTGCATTTCTTGGTAGCTTCTTATGATAAACAAGGTTCTATCCCAAATTTTACAAAGCAAGCAAAGAGGCCAGTTAAATAATTTACGTGAACCTTGAGAGACTTGTGAAATTAAACGATGAAAAGTCCGTGTGTGTGGAGGCCCAAAATTTAACAATAAGAAACTGATAGAACAGATAAGTTGACTCCTTTTTATTTCTCCAAGTATCAAATAATTAATTCTGATTCAAATTTAAACACGAAAAGAGATAGATAGATGACAACACACTATCAAAACATTTTAAAAAATAAAAAAACGTTAATGAAAGAAGAAAGCTGAATTAAAAGAAAAGGTTGAAAAATAAGTTATGAATAATAAAAACAAAAACGAAAAGCTGTATTTTACATTTTATGCGCCAAATTTGAAGTTGCGTGGATTGACGTAGTAGTGATAACTACTCGTAAAAATTGACTTGATCATCCAAAATTCTTTTTATTCGTGCCTGCTCCCCATTTTTGCATCGTTACTTAATCATCAGTGAATGAAAAGCTATAAGTTTCGCTATGATCTCACAGATGATAGAAAAAAAGAGAAGTATCTGTGAGATTAAAGCGAAGACAATTTCAATAACATTATTGTATAAGCTTGATTTCATCAAACGAACTTAACGCTTTAAAAAAGACAATTCAATCACAATTACTGAACGCAACGAAACCAAAACTGTACATTCAGAAAAGGTGTTCTCCCAATTAAATTATCTATAGAAAATAAATTTGATCTTAAATAGATATTAACTTGAGAATATATCAAGAATCGAGAGTTAACCGATTTTTTCATGAACAATTACTAAACATAAGTTCGATAAGTCATTAAAAAATAAAATGAAAAACGGTTGCTTCTTTATCGATGAGAAAAAAACATTAAACAAGTACATCTTTTCTTTTTTTTTTCCAAACTTTGAAACCAAAATTTGTTCCTCTCCATTAACACATTTTGTGCATTTTTCAAGCCAGTGACCCAAATCTAACTAAACTATCGAACTGTTTTATCAGTGAGACCGGCTACTTGTTTTCTGTGTTTCCGGCGGGTGTAAATGGATAGTTTTTGAGAATGGGATGACGGAAATCAATTTCGAAATGTCATAATTGGAAAATATATATCCACCGAAGAAAAGCTCGCGCTTAATGACACTGACAGACCAAATAGCAGCGCTCGCTCATCATCTTGTCAATACTATAAAAAATGTTAACAAAACAAGGAAGTGAAAAGGGAAGAAAAATAAGTTAATACGCGAAGAAGAAAAATAATAAAATGAAAATAAAATCCCACAGAAATATAGAAAGGGTTAACTCTTCTTCACAAGTCTCTAAGTCCTATTTGAAGTTTGTTTTTTTTAAAGTAAAAAATGTATGTTCAAGAGAGAAAAAGTAAACAAAACCTTACACATTTTTTTTTTGATTAAGGAAGAAGCAAGTACCCGGTACAAAAATTAAAGCCATCAATTCCAATAGATTGTATAATGCCTGTAACAACATTGAATTGACGTACCTGTTAAGTCTTCTAATCGCTGGAGCAGCTCAGTTCGAAATGAGAGTTTAGTAATGAACTATACTATTCTGCGAAATATAAGAACATTTCCGAGAAAAGTCGGCTTCGGCGTAAATACGGAGGCCTAGAATAATCACTAAGTACAGAGCTGACTGTCCTACTCAGAAGGCGAAATAAGTACCGCCCCCAAATAAGTAATGTGTGTGTTTCGTTCAGAACTCATACGTTGAAATCGTACTTGAGTGAGTGAAGTTTATGCATTCTGTTAACTGATATTTATCTATTTACTAAGCTTCGTTTAGCACAACAGAAAGCCACAGGTGTCAGACATCTAGTGGAGATCGAATCCACTGTTTAATCCTCAATGGGTGCTCAACACTTGCGTGTTTCTGTTTTTTGTTTTTTTAAAAGTTCTTTTTTGAAACTAAGCTTAAGTTTTGATCTCATTGTTTTGTGAGTTGAGTTTCGGTATAGATGGGTCGTTTCTTAGTGGGTTTTGTGTACAATAATTGAATATCTTATTTTTGCTTATAAAGCTTTAAAGGCTACTCAGAGACTTTATCTGTATTTTGCACTTTCGTACTACGTCTTTCCAAGTACTTTTCAACAAGAGCGACGTATTATACTCAAATAGTCCAGCATGCAATTTATAATTAATATTATATACAAATGCGTGTATTCAACGTCTTGCTTGAACGTAAGCTACAAATTGAGAAGATAATATACAGGTCACTAATGGCGTCTCCTCTGTCCAAATACTACAATAAGGCTGATAGAATTATAATCATGTTGTTATCACATCCACGACGACCAATGTGACACAATATCTTTTGTATCAAATACAGGAGTCATCCAGAAATTAGCTGATTCTCTCGACCACTGAAGCTGGCATTAGGGCGTGTCCTTAACTCCGACTTTTTTTAGTGTAATGGGGAGGTACTACTTCGGGAGAGAGATCGCCGGTACCAAGCATAAGTTGATTACTATTGGCTTCTAGCCCTAATTGACGGAAACCAAAGCAAGTACAAAATATATACATATGCATTATAGACGCTTTAGAAATATGATTCACAAAATAAATTATCAATGTATTCAATTTTTAAAAGAATTCATTTCTTAATCTTGTGGAAGTTTTCTGAATGTACATTCAGTTTAAATATCTATACGTGAACTGCTCGTGTGTGTTATGGATTACTTAAAAATTACTGGAGTACTTGAAGGAGAAAATGATAAAATTTGTATTATTAGATTACGAATGCATGAATGTGTGAACGCGCATGCGCGTACATTGCCAGCAGGTATCTTAGAGTGATAATGAGTTGATTACTCTTGTAAAATAAGCATATTTCAATTTCGGCGAAAATTTTAAAAGCAGAAAAATCATGGAAATAAAAATACATCTCACTTTCTCAATATATATATATATATATATATATATATATATATATATATATATATATATATATATATATATATATATATATATATAAAGCTAAACAGCTGCAGGTAATGCTAAGGCCAAAATAATTGTTTTAGCTCCAAATTCTCATTTTGTCTATTCTCTATCCACATCTGCTCTATTTTTTCTCTTGACGCGACATTTATGTCATTAACAAAAGGGTATAAGATCCAACAGAATGATTATAAATTGTGTCATATTATACTGAAACTCTTATTTGAAAAGTTATTACACGGAAAATGTATCGTTTTGCATAGACAACGTAAATAGAATAAGAAATTAAAGAAAATGGGGCTGCTGCAGGAATCAAACCTGCGGTCGTTAGGGTAGCCGCTTCAACAAAGCGTTACTTTTTACCGTAGAGCTAAAAACCCACTCTCATAGTAAATTATTTATTGCAAATTTTCCTCTCGTATCAAATCTCACTATATCCGTGGTTCCAAACCTTTGTATTGCCAAGGAACCTGTTTATTAAAATTGATTTCATTTGGATAGCAGGCTTTTGTAAGTTTTATCCACGGATTCTTAGTGATATCTCTATTGACCCTCAGTGGTCCGTGACCCTGAGGTTTGGAACCACTGCATTAATTGTTAGAAGGGGGACATCAAAGTGCGACCCTCTTTTATATGTTGATGGACAGAGTATCGATGATTTGTGAATCGATTATAATGATAGATAAAGACTACAAAATACGAACGTGTGTTCGGTTAAAGAATAAATGTAATACTGCATCATGGAAATGTTTGTTCTTGACTGTTAAGATATGCTTGCTGACTGTTATCTCTAAAAAAAATTAAGGAAAAAATGGCTCCAAGTTAAGGATATCTGAAGATGCTTTGCCGAACCTCTGATTGGCTGCTAAATCAGAATCATGTGAATAGTTTTTAATTTTTAACACCAGTAAGTGGAATCTGTTTTGATTCATTTTGGTTATACAAAAAGCTTGATCTGCTAATATTTCACAAATTGTTATTTGAGCACTTATGTCGCCACACTCTGTTCCATGAGCAAATTCAGATTGTGAAGAGGAGAGCTCTAATATCTTTACAATTTACCAACCATTTATATTTATGATATTTAACTATGTTTCCTTTAATAGGATATTTATGCTGTTAGAACTCTCTAAAAGTTTGTTTCTGCAACGTAAAACTAACTGGAAATTTAAATCAAAAGAAAAACAGTTACGATGTATTATAATGACCTAAAAGAAGAGGAATAGAATTTATAAACAATGTAGAGGCATTATATGGGGAACATCATGCTTGTGGCCACTTGTGATATGATTATATAGAAGAAAAAATTAGCTGGACAACAAAGTATTACAAAACACATTATTCAGGTAAATTGTTTATAAAGTTAATTTTAGTTTCAATTTATTTATAAACAAGCCCCATTAAAACTTTTTGCAGTGTTGCGACCCAATTTTATTTCCAGTTAAAATCGATGCAAATTTGAATAGGAATGAATTCGTAGCTTTGAATACGAAACCTAAAAGCTAGCCACGTATTTGATGATGTCACTTCCTTTAGCTTTTAGCAATATAAGTCTTCGCTTCAGTTTATCAGAACTCGCAGTCCAAGGTGGCCCCAGCATCCCGTATAATTTATCCTCACGTAAAGGAATAACCTAACAACTAAATCTCTCTTCTTAATATCTTCTTCCTTAAAAATGATTACTTGGCAATCAAGCCTGGTCTAATACGATAGTGTATATATATATATATATATATATATATATATATATATATATATATATATATATATATATATACACACACACATATATATATATATATATATGTTCCCCCTTTCAGCTGAAATGTACAATTTATAAATGTGTTCTTTGTGGTCTATCAAATATACATTTTGTTGTAGGTCTGAATTCTGCTTTTGTTGATATTCGAATTATAAACAATTCCGTTGACTGTTTATGTCCATGCATTTGAAATTGTTACCACGTGCTTCTAATAAAGGCAAGATGGCGACAACCGGATGCTCACATCTGAAACTACCACGGCGGACTCAAGACTTTCGTCTTCTTCCTCAAACTCTCTGGTGTTGACGTCACAGATTTTACAGCTACCCCTCACTTGTGGTTATTCCTTTGTTCTAGGGTGACTTCTCACTACTACTTATTTCAACACAGGACTACAACTATCATCATAATCATCATTATTGTTATTATTTCACAATATATATTTTATATTTAAAAAAAATCTTCAAGTTCTTCAAAGACTAATACTTTTATTATCTTTAAAGTTTAAATCTTACCTAATGAAGGTGAATGGTGTTGCTTGTGACTTCGTAGTGTCTATTCGTTCTACCACGAAAATAATGAGTCTGAGCAATCTTATTTTTCCGCCACTAACTTTTTTTTGGTTTGTTTTCCACAATTCTAAAACATTTCTGAAAGTTTATAAAATCTATTCTCATTTTAGGTACTGGGGATGTCGAAAGTATACACACTAGGAGAGGTTGATTTTTCACTAAAAAACAATTTTGGAAAAATTTAGATATTAGGGGTTTAATATGATAAGAATTGACACCAAAACTTCTGTCATTTGAGAAAACATGATATTTCATTCTTTGAAGTAGTTTCCTGAAATCACGGTAAAAGCTATGAATAAAATAATTTGGTCATATCCAACTATCTAAACTTATCATAGATCACAGTTCCAATATCAATTTACCTTAAATCCACAAGCGTATCGGAACCTATCTAAAATGTGAAAATCGCCAAGGAAGTATGTGATAGTCATCGTGTAAGTTAGCTATTCTCTTTAGAAAATCATCTTTGGACAAGTCTACATAGTTGGGATTTGATATAAAAGCTGCAGACCTACCAATGTTTAGAAATTAGTAGATATTTTCAATGTGGGAGATTTGTGAACAACTATTTACTAAGCTTTTACGCACTCCATCCAACGACTGCGAGGTGGTCCACTTTAAGCTCTATACGCCTGTCGGTCAGTTGCAGACCGTGCCTGAGGGCAAAGAGAACCAAAAGGCCAAACTAGCAAAACAAATAAATGTCTGATCAAGATTGTACATATCTGCATGCAATCGATGGTAGGGTTCGACGGGTTAAAAGACCAATAACCTTTTTTTGCCCAGGGTCCCAGATCATTGTATCCTGATCAGTTGCCAGTCTTTTCAGGTGTTTGAACCATTTAATCCTCTGGTGCTGGATGAAATTGTATACTGGCATTGCTCCGACATTTTTTCTTCGTCTTTTTTTCTGCTCGTATGTGGCACCTTATCACACGGATAGTGATTTTCCTATCATGTGCTTTAGTCTGTGTCAATGCCTGGCACTGGTAGGTCAGTGTGCACAGGAAGATGGTGTTGACCAGCCGTGTTTTGATTTCTACGGGGATACTGGGTTGTATCAGGGATGGGGAGACAACTGAAAGTTTATACTGTTGGCTTTTTGTATTTGATTTTCTATCTCTCTGTCTAGTTTCCCATTTTCAGTGAAGACGCTACCCAGGTCTTCGTACCCCATTATCTGTTTCTATGAAATACCATTGATGAAAAGATGAAAATGCATAATCTTTGTTGGGTAAGCTCTGGTCGTCAGCAAAGAGTAATTCATTTTGCTTCTCTGGGTTTGGATTTGCATCTCTGGTGATATATATATATATATATATATATATATATATATATATATATAATGAATAGAAGCGGCAAAGAGTAGTACAGCCTTGACTTGTTACTAGAAACCAGTTTGTCAGCCCAGAAAGCTAACGACACTTACAGCCGATGATGTCGAGCATTTAACCCCTTATACCGTATTCTGGGGTTCTCCATAGTTTCACCGTTGACCTGGTTGAAGACGGCCTTTTCCTGATCGACGAACACTTCACATCGATCTTTGTTGAATCAGATGGCTTCCTCAGCCGTCCTAGGGCGAAGATTGAACCATACACCCTCTACCCTCCCTGAACCCGAATTGCACATTATCGAGTTGGGGTTCCGTTATGTATCTTGTCTGTTGTTCCAAGACCCTAGGGTACATTTTGCCAGCATGGCCCAGGAGTGAGATTCTTCTGTATGCACCACACTGGCTTTTGTTTCCCTTTTTCTTCCAAACTGGTATCCCCATTGGTAGCTGGTACTCTTTTTTCTTTCCAGGAATCCCGGAAAAAGTCAGTAAATCGATTTTATGCCTGTCTCATAACTTGCTAGGATGACCTCACTCACAAAACGCGCAGAGACTCGTACATTGGGGAGAGCAATTTTATAAAATTTTATAAAAATAAACAAACTCTTTCGCAGAGGATTCATTCTCTTATTTGTCATGTGTGCCTTTGTTACTCACAAAGCACGTGAGCCAGGGTGGGAGTTCTGACAAGCAAGAGAATAACATAGGACTCCAGAAGAAGGAAGGGCTTTGAGTCAAAGTGGACATATCCGTACGCAGTTAGAGTTGTTCCTCCTATATTGCTCCATTTTAAGCATTAAATTGTTTGTTTCTGCAGAATATAATTTCATTAAAAAGTTGATTGTAGCTTTTATGACGCTCTATTCGATTGGAGATATTTGTATCGTGTCACACAGTGTCAGAAGTTAACATCAGCCCTTCCAGACAGCCAATGAATAAAATCGCGTGTTTACATTTAAACAAAATGCAAACGACCAAAATGAAATGATATTTTTGAACCAATAAACATAATGGGATCATCTTTTAAACAATCTGTTCTTTCAATGAAGACGCTACCCAGGTATTTGGACTCCATTATCTGTTTCAATGAAATACCTTTGATGGAAATGCATAATCTTTGTTGAGTAAGCTCTGGTCGTCAGCAAAGAGTAATTCATTTTACATCTTGTATATTGTATATATTTATGTATGCATTTTGTATATAAAACTCATTAAGTCTGAGCTATAACTAACGCTTGCGATGGTTGGTCAGTCAGTATGCCACTCAGCTAACCAGAAGAGCACTTCGCACATACCCAATACAATGTACTTTGGGCTTGCTCTAGCCTTCATGACTTTCGATATTCTAGTCAAACATTACTATTTACATCCACAAACGAACATGTCGTATGCGTCGAATATTGCATTTCTGGATTTACTAGGGAAGCCATATTTAGTAATTTTATTCAATAAAACTTTTCCATATCACATTTCGGAAAAGCAATCACACAAATACCCGCTTTAATACATTTCCTGTCGTACAGACATTCATGACAAACATCATGAGGGTATATGAAACCCCATTTCAATTCCATATAAATTTTGTATACAAAATTCATCTGTTCTTGATACTGAAATCTTTGTCTTTCCTCTTACTTGAGCACCCGTTTCACAATTTGCTTACATCATTTTATTCGACTGCTGCTCCGGGAAAGGGGAACGCTGAGAGAACGATGTTAAAACTTTATCGCACTTACTCAAGTTAAACCACAATATTGGTAAAGATATTCTGCTGTTGATATCGAGTAGTAGTTATTTTACTTGTTTCACTTTCATTGACGGTGATTTACATTTAATTGTTGCAGATTTCAGCTTGGACATTTCTTTGTGTCAGATGTCTATTAGTTTTTAAACCTAGATGATAATCCATTCAAGACACAAAATCTTTGAAAAAAGCAAATCAAGAGTTATTCCAATATTTTAAAGCAACCTTCCGACCAAATATTGATGGTCATCATCATAAATCCAGACTTCAGATTCAGTTGACTCTTTCGTCTACCATTGTACTTGACAGGTTTTCTGGTTGACATCCAATATCACAAACCTGTTGATCATTTCATAATTTAGTTGATCTTCTCATTGATTTTCGCCCGTGTAATTGTTGCTTAAGTATTGTATCTCTCACTGGTTCTTTGTTTCGCCACGAATGGCTAACAAAATACAATCTTCTTTCCCGAATGACATTTGTAACAAGTTATAAATTCCCATAAAGCAGCTTCTTGGCTGGATGTTGTTTCCAAATGACAATGAGGACATTGAGATATTGGTGATCTGGTATTATATCATCGAACACAAGCCTTATGTTGATGAAATGATAAATATGACGTCAAAAGTTGTTGTTAAATTGATTTGTTTCGGCACTGGTAATATCAGTAAAATATAAAAGATTATATAAGTTGATAGCTTCACTGATACTACATGCACAAAACAAAAACAAATATGGTGCCGGAAAGATCGGAACCGAAGAAGAGGCTTAAGGGTTAGATTTGATCTGTCGAACTGTAGTTTTCGTTGCTCAGACGGTTAAGAGTAGCTGGGCCTTGACCAGGCTCCCCTATGTGAAAAAAGGGCGTGAGTTCGGGCTCCACTAGCAGTCTATCCTTGCTGTTAACTCACTGCCGTGGTTGACAGTTCTATTCAGTGGGGTGCACGTTTTTTTTTTAATTTTTATTCTCTTTATTGTATCGATTGCATTCATGGTTGTGCTTCCTTTGTATAGGCAAAAAGAAGCCCAAATCGGCTCCAGGAAAACTTAAAGTTTTTTGTCTTCAACGATGTTTTGATTGGACAGAAAATATTTGTGCTTTTGTTAGATGATTGAAAGAAGACTACTCTCACTATTACTATGATGTCACCCCCTGCTACTTCTGTTCAGCTGAGAGTCAAACTGTCGGCAGTTGGATGATGTCTGGTAGTACTTGATTTGGAGAGTTGAGTTCGATTCGTGTAATCAAGTTGAAGTCGTTATTAGTGAAACGTCGTGGAAGACAGGTGTTAGGGTTCAAATAGACTGGAAGTTTTTTTTACAGTGTCAATCGAGTACAAATACGATCACAAATGGTTCCAATCGACACCGAGAACAATTCATTGTAACCCGCCCAACATTATAACAATTGGCGACTACAAAGACCGCACCTATAAAGTGTTATCACGTACTTGATTTTGTTGTTTCAATACCGTGTGTTTGTAAAAACTACTTATCTCTTCGGACTTCCGGTCTTCAAAGAGTGAAGACATTCGATACAAGCGTGTGAGGCTACAATGTGACGCATTGTCAAACCATTATATCAAAACTGAGTGGGTTGGAAGATAATTTTCCGGATATTTTTGAAAATAATAAATTAAAAAAATATTTTTGGTATGTGCTGCTTCTATTTCATTTATTTAAAAAGTACGATTAAAATCAAATGGGTTTTTCTTGCAAACGACCACACAGTTAAGTAAAAAATCTATTGGTTTGTTCATGTGTGAGACTCATCGCAAGTCAATTAAATCTCACTGTACAAAAAATTAATATTTGTAAATTTCATAAGATCGTTGTCATGAAAAATAGAAGAAAATGTTACTTTGATCAATGTCAGTGGGGTTTGTTGACTGTAATTTACGACGAAGCAAGTCTGTGATGATTCATTTGTTAATGAATAGATAAGAAGAAAAGTGAGAGAAAATGTCGAAGGTAATAAAATATAACTAGGTACATCAGACTCAAATTATTACAATCAAATGTTACTATTCAATTTCTTCAGTATGTTTTCAATTAGATTTCCATCTTATGACATGTCGAAAGTATGTCTCTTGTTTAATCATATCAGTGAAATTCGTTTTTAAAGACCATTTTAATCTGAATTTTATTGAAAATTGGACATGTCACATACACACACACACATACATATTTGATTAGAGTATAATGATGTGGCATTCGTTCATTCAAACACACACTATTGAAAATAATTGACATACTCTGTGTAGCTTCCCCTGTTCTTTTAGTTAGGAATTAGATACGAAACTCTTCTTTTAGCTAGATATCCAAAATATGACTTAATTTGACGACCCCCATAAAACCCCTAGACGCACATGGTCCAATGCTTATTGGCGACAGGACCCCTAGCTGGTTATGTCTCTGACGCCGGCACTTGCTGCCGGCCACTCTCTTTCTCTCTTCCTAAGATCGTTATCATTTCGCCGACTCACCGACCGATCTGATCTTAACCATTCTTCCTCCGTGACCTATCTCTAAACTAATTTGCTATCTCTTCTCATCTCTTCACACGATCGATCAGATTTATGTTATCCTTATATGTACTTAATCTTCATTCGTCATTTATGTCCTTATATTAATATGTCTTTTGTCTATCCAAAATACTTGTAAGTGTTCTTTTTACTTTATTTCATCCCCGCATCCAGCGCACATTCTCTATCTACATCTCAAGTAACGCCGGCGCCAACATCAAACCACCGAAGAGAAAATCCCTCGTCTCTCCAACATCCATCAGACTATTCATTTCTCAACCATAAGAGTCACCCCCAAAACTTAAAAATCATGTTTAACTGAATTTCATTGAAAATTGGACATGCCACACACACACACACACATATATATATATATGAAGAGAGTATAATGATGTAGCATTCAAATATACACTATTAAAAACAATTGACAAATCCTGTCCTGACTTTTTTTTATCTATAGGAGTTATATCCATGTTGGAAAGTGAACTGTTTGTAGGTAGTATGGTTCTGGATAGTTCTAGCCGTTCTTGTCGAGGAATGGGTAGCACGAAGATGTTGGAGACAAAGGATTTTGTTTCCACATGGTTTTGTGTTAGAAATGACGTCACTGGAGATGTGGAAGGTGGAAGGGAGATGTATGAAGAGAAAGCGCGCCAAGTATGGATGTAGACGCTGAGATGAAACAAAGGAAAAAGGAACACATACAAGCATTTGGATGGACAAATAAAACGTACATTTAATACAAGAGCATTAATGATTAATAACGAATGAAAATGAAATACATGTCAAACATGTTAATGATAACATTAATACAATCGGTTGCGTAAAGGGATGAGATAGTGAAAGGTAGGAGCCTTGTTGTCATTGATAGTACACGCGTTGGAGTCGAAGCGGCGGTGTCTGAACAGCTTTTAAATCCATATGGCTTAGAGCATACCAAGGAATGAATATGGAGACCAGGTTCAGTGTGTGTGCCAGTTGTGAGTGTGACATGGGGGTGCTACTCTCTGACGCTGGTAGACACTCGACGGACACACCATGAAAGACAGAGAATACGGAGTTTTATCTATGTGTGTTTCCCGAAGCAAAGAGAATTAGGATAGATCATTGTGACTATTGGATAGTAAAAAGCATTGCCATTTCATTCATAAGAATGAGAGGTGTATACGCGTTTTGAGCACGTGGTGAGGACACGATTAAGTAACTGTGCAGCTGTGCGTATGTGAGATACCTCAACATCGGTGAGCTGAAATGGGCAAAGTTAGTACAGAGATTAGTTAAGGTGGGAAAATGATTAGGATTGGATCGGCCGAGAGGTCAGCGAAATTATACCGATCTTAAAGAGAGAGAGTAACCGGCAACAAGTGCCGGGGGCAAAAACGTAACCAGCCAGGGGTGCCGGCGCCAATGAGCGTTAGACCATGTGCGTCCAGGGCTTTTATAGGGGTCGTCGTAGGAAGTGTCATTTTCGATATCTAGCTAAAAGAAGGGTTTCGTATTTACTTCTTGAGTAAAAATAGCTACAAGTTCATTTTTCTTGTTTGCATACAAGCCTTTTATTACTAGCGACGAAATCGTTTAAAAATGTTCCTAAGTTGATAATTTTTTTTTAAGAAAATGTACTAAATGGTACTTGAAGAGTAACTGATATTATCATTTTTATAATTTTATATTTATATTTTGAATATTGTTTTTAGCCGATTTTAATAGTTTTTGAATCAACGACGGTGACCCTTACGTTGATTTTTAAAAAAAATAAAACTGATTCAAAAATTATCAAACTCGACTACATTCCTTCAACTATCGGCTAACTTGATGGCAAAAATTATAATATATATGTTGTGAGTAAGCTATAAATTGAAATTAGATTGGCTGATTATTTTAGAAAAGAATGATAAAATTTTCGGTAATCCGCTTTGTAGATTTTTATCGGCTAAATAGGAAAAAAATCGACAAGACCATCACGTCTTAGTGACAGTGTCTCTGTATTTTTAAGTGAATATTCTCTCTATTTATTAAATAATTTTGTAATCTTTACAATTCAGAAAGACATCAACAGAAGTTAAACGGAAACGTGTGAAAGTTAGAAAAAAGGGCTAATTGAAAAAACGAATTTTTTGGAATTTTTCTCTCTTTTTCAACAACATTTTCTCTTACTTCCGTATTTTACACAAAATAATTTTGATCAAAACAGGGCACACACACACACACACACACACACACACACACGTATAAATGTATATGCGAAGTGCAGAAATACAAACTGTACACATACATGTGGATATGCCGACGCACACGAACACAAAACATGACATATGTGCATACACAAACAACGGCTTATACACCAGTAGATTGATGTATGTGTGCGACCGCATGTATTCGTAAACGTATGCATGGCTGCGTAGATCTGTGTTAGTTTATATGTGTGTGTATGTTTCTGTGTGCTCAGATGAATGCGCCCCATTAGAAATCAGACCAAGACTCAGATGATATGATCAAATCAACAACTAGAAACAGACCGGGTGAGGGAATAAGACGGAAAAGATAATAACCGTTCTCATATTTGAAATATCAAAACAAGGCATTTGCCCGTCGGAAGAATATATATGTTTATATATAAAGCAATATCTGATATGTGATGGAGTTATTTCGTAGAG
The DNA here is from genome assembly GCA_963457665.1 of Thysanoteuthis rhombus. Taxonomy (NCBI): domain Eukaryota; kingdom Metazoa; phylum Mollusca; class Cephalopoda; order Oegopsida; family Thysanoteuthidae; genus Thysanoteuthis; species Thysanoteuthis major. The sequence goes on from OY735202.1 coordinate 57,557,603, forward strand.
AGCTCGATACATTCGATACTTTGAAGAGTTGGTTCAGAGTAGAAATGGAATATATATATATATATATATATATATATATATATATATATATATATATATATATATATAACTTTAGACACTAAACACATTAAAAAAAACTTTGTGAGACTTTTTGTGTCACTTCAGTCACTTATTTCCCAATATTTGTAAAAGTATTTCATGTAATTCTTTTCAGTGCTTTTGATTTTAATTTTTTACGCATATTTTGATAAATGTTTGATATGTGTTTTCACTTGTTGGGATCACAACTTGTATGCTGTGTAACTGTTTCGGGAATTTAAAAACAAAACAATTATATTATCATGGCACTCCAGCAATGTTGATCAATCATCACCTCCCACTAAGCCATGATTTTAATATATAGCTTATGTCATACTACACGTAATCTGTTATTTCATAGGGTATTATCATAATGTATTGTATATAGATATCATTTCATACTATACATCGTTCATTTTTAAAAAAACGCCCCCCAAAAGTATTTAACGATGAGGGATCAGTAACAGACGTGATGCGTTGTTCGTATCACTTATATTGATGTTCACCCAAGTGAATATTAAATATATATGTATATCTTCACTATCACTAACTAATTAGGGGATGGAGTTGTCGTTAAATCCGATAGTTCGTTATACCGATGATTATCGTTCGTGGTACTATCCTAGTTTTGTGGTCCAGCCCTTTGCAGCATTTAATTCAAGATCAAAGTATAGTACCTGGTCTTTCATACCCACAAAACATTACATTAATTTCCTGTTTTCAATTTTAAACGTTGTTATAGTTGTGTTCTATTGTATGGATCTATCTTTAGATAAGTACACAATACATCAGCGAATATACAAGTAAAAATAAATAAACAAATGAATTAAAGAATTAAAATAATCTCCCCATAAGTATCTCACCCACTGATCTATACCACCATTGTAATCTACGATACATAGATTCTTTCTCTCCTTGCCTTTCCCTCTCTCTCTTACTTAACTTTTCCCATCCTTAGTTATTCGATTAGTATATAAATTTGAATTAGCGTATAATTTTATTTTACTATTCAGATCCAGTGTATTCTCAGATTATCTACAGAGTGGGTGCTGTTTCACTCATTGAACCTTCGTTAGATTTTCTCTTCAATTTTAACAGCCTTTTGCCGTTTAGATTAGTATTCATCTTCTTCGTCTGTTGAGATACATTGTGTTATTATATTATATCCTAAATGGGTGTTTTCCATGGATTAATTTTTTATGGGTCTGTTATTAAATTTAAGTTGACTGTCATGTATATATTATCTAGAAAGCTTTACTGCTTTGAATACAAAACAATAAAAACGTTTTCAATTTTTTTTTGTTTCACTTCAATCACTTATTTTCCAATATCTGTCAATGCAATGAATGTAATTTTTTTCAGTGTTCTCTCCTATTTTACATATACTTTGTTATTATGGTACAATGTATAAATGCTCTCTTGATGGAATCATAAGTTGTTTACCATATAACGGTTTCAGAGATTTAAAAACAGAACAATTTTATTAACATGGTACCCCAGAAGTATTGATCAGACACCACCACCTTTTCTTTCTATACAGCTCATGTCATAATGTAGTTTGTCTTTTTATAAAGAGTATCATGTGTATTTTATATTGACATCACTTTATACATATCATTTATTTTTTGAAACAGGGCTTACTTGTGTAGGTTACCCCAGAAACGTATTTAATGACGAGGGATCAGTAAGTATAACAACAGAATTGACCTGCAGTTCGTGACATTTCTATTGAATGTTCACCCATGTGAATATTAAATCCGTTGTGTCAGCTTTAACCTCAAACTGCATGCAAACCAACTCATGGTATCATCTTAAAGAATACTAGTTACACAGAAAAACTTCTTCCAGTAATTTATCTATCAACACATTCAACCGAAGATTTTGACAATTTTTTTCCTTTAACCTTAAAGTTAATTTTTCCACGTCCTATACCATCAAGCTTCCATCAACTGTCTTCTTAAGACTTTTAATTATCAAATAAAGTATTCTCATGTACATAATTGAAACGAAACGAAACGAAACTACTTTCTAACAGGTTGTAACACCAGGCGATTCCATTAATATACTCGGACAATTTGTTACATGTCATTCTATATTCGATCTCCCATCCCACCCAACTACCTATCAGTCAGACAAATGGACCAGAGCCAAATATCTTCCTTTACCTGCTTCCAGTCAATACAATGATCTTTCTCATTGACAAAAACTGGATCCATCTATTTTAGTTTTACCTAACTCCTCTTACATTAATACAAATTGATTTATTTTAATATACAGTGTTAATTTATTCTATTTTCATATTCTCGTTCACATATTCTTTAATTTTCGTAATTATTTCATTACAGTCAAGCTGATGACTTTGGAAGGATTCAAGATGTCTAGTCATGGCTTTATTAAATTGTCTAAAAATCTTACTAATTTCACCGCCTTTATTGACCATTCTCACAACTAAAGGAACAATTTTCGGCATTAAATCAATAAATCCAAGAATTACTCCAGTGATTCTCAAATATTCTGATAATATTGCTCCCTAAAATATATAAGATTGAATACTTCTTGTAGATAAACATTCCATCCTCGGTTTTGATTAATATATATATATATATATATATATATATATATATTTATTGTTATTAAGAAATGGATGTATGACCCGACAGAATGATTATAAATTGCATTATGTTATACTGAAATTCTATTTGAAATGATCTCCCGTTATTACAAGGTGATGCATAACGCGGTCCAGATAACGTAAATGGAATAAACAATTAAAGAAAATTGTACTGTTGCAGGAATTGAACCTGTGACCGGTATGGTAGCCGCTTCGACGTATCGTTACTCTCACTATTGAGCTTTCTCCAAATTCTCATTTTGTACATTCATCGTGTGTATCTGTTCTATTTGTTTCTCACCGATAATTATGTCATTAACATTCCGACCGACATAATCATAAATGCATTATATTACTTTGAAACTCTATTTAAATGATCTCCCGTTATCATGGTGAATGTAGCATTCGACCCTGACTGCGTAAATATGATACACAATTGAAGGAATCGAACCTGCAACCGATAAAGTAGCCGCTCTAACGTTGCGTTGCTCTTACAGGTAATTCGAAAACTATGAATAGTGTTTATGTAACTCGTCAATTGAAGGGCACCCGGTGACTGGGTATCATTGCATGAAGCAGACAGTTTTTCTTTGACTTGGAGATAAAAGCTGCTGAGGCGCTAATGCGATAATTTGAGCATGTTAGAATAGGATAGCGCTGCTTGAGACTACAAACTAAACAAGCTTTCTTTCATTCTTTTCATTTAGTTCGGCACAAGGCCATAGATGCATCTTCTTTTCGTTGTTGTTTATTGATACCAATCGCATTTTCACAGAGTACGCTAAACTTTTGGATAATACAAATATGAATAATGTGAAAATAAACAAAATGGTCTCGTACGAAAATGGCATATGTAAATGGCTCTGCAATTTAGCTATCAATTCCGATTCAGTGATTCTGCACTTGCTATACTGCCTTCAACTTCCATTAACTATTGTATGTTTAAGGTTTTAGCTTATTATCGCTTGTGTTTGGGGTTATTATTTATTATAGTAATTAATGGGAGAGTGATATTTGATACATATATGACACAAAATACGATGCTCTGTATTTGAAATTCAAGTCGTTATGCTCCAACTGAAATATCAGCCATATTTGTCCTTATTTGGCTATACTAATAACAGATGAAGAAAAACAAATTACTCTACCGAGCAAGAAAAATATGTGTTTTGATATCGAAGCGTATCTTTTAAAATCTAGGACCCCTTTATAAAATATGTTTCATGTCCCACTCTCTCCTTCGCTTATAGAAACATTTAGAATCATATAGAAAAGAAGACTCTGTGATTAAGTACATCAACACTGGTTCTGACCACCCAAATAAAATCATTAAAAAGATCCCTTAATCTATAGAAACTAGATTGACATATTTCTCCTCTAACAAAACAATGTTTAACAAAAAATGACTTTATCAAAGCCCTAAAAAATAGTGGTTTCATTAATACAAACTTTAAATACGATCCCCCCCCCCAAAAAAAAACAGAAATAGAAAAATCATGTTATATACCACCATTCCACTTACAAGTCAAAACAAACTTAGTTAAATATTCATTCAATTAATGGAAAAAGACTTCCCCCAATCTACCCACTAAGATGAATAATTAACAAATTCAAACTGAAAATAAGCTTCAGTTGTAGCGAAAATTTCAATACACTAATTACGAAACATAATAGAATAATTAGAAAGAATACAAAAAAGGAAAACATAAACATAAAGAAACAAGACTGCAATTGTACCTATAAGAATAGTAACCCTCTGCAAAACAAATGTCTCAGACCAAGTATAGTATACCAAGCAGAAATATCAAACCAAGAAAAAGCCTAGAAGTAAAATATTATATCAGAATGTCTAAAACGTCATTTAAACTTTGATTAGTCAACCACACATCATCCTTTACGGACGAAAAATATTAAGATAATACATCATTATCTACATATTACTAGAAAATGTGCAAAGTGAATCACAAGCCAACTGTAAAATAGAAAATATTATACCAAAATATGAAAATTCCATGTTATCTCTGTCTAAATGAGAAATTCGAAGAACTCAGTTTTACAAAAAAAAAAAAAAAAAAAAAAGAAAAAAGACTAAAAAAACTAGAATAGATCTATTAAACAGGAAAAATGAAATAGTATTAAAACGCCGGTATTGCTCAAAATTTTTATTAACAAATATAACTCAATAATCCATTCATCAGTACACTAAAAGTAATATGGACAGTTTACCCTCATACTCATCGCAAAGAACATTGTCTGCTTCCCCATATCTAAGTAAATTAAGAACAATACAATCTACCATGGTCATATAGGACCCTAAAATAGACAATAAATTCAATGTAAAAATCAAGGTTAAAATCAAAACATCCCCTAGACCATGATTCAGCATCCACTTATAGTTAACTCCTACACCCAGTCCATACCCCTTGACATGTAATTCACACAACACACACACTACAAAAATAACAATAAAACAAAAGGAAAACTCCTCCCACCATAGCAACACCCACAAGACTCTCACCAAAGTCCCCAAACAGGAATCTAAAACACACCTAATCATTCACCTGAAGAGGCCCTAACAGGACAGAAACACAAACGTGTTTGTGTAGCAAATCTACTTTCTACAATATTTCCAGCTCTACTCCAAACCAACTTTGAATGTATCGGGCCCTTTATGAAATAAATCCATCACATATCAGACATTGCTTTACATTATTTTATATTGTGTTATACTGCAAACCTGATTTGTACTATATGTACGATATATATTGCTTAACGTCATCGTCACGACGTCTCTCGCTAACAATCGCATTTATCCCCCCACACACGCCTCAGAAATAGTTGAAAGCTTTAGATATCTGACTGCAGACGGTTTTAGACAATAATTTCCAGAGAATATCGTGCTTTTGGAAGCACAAAAACGCATTTCAAGAGCTTTATTGAAAGTAGCGTTTAGAATTTCAAAGTATGGAAGCTTAGAACGCATATTGTTATCTTACCGCATTTTTTTTTCTTTACATAACTAAAACTAAACACTGCATAATATTTTGATGAATTTTGTATTTAGTACCTATATCTATGGACACCACTGCTTGTTGCTTTGTAATTCTAGACTGGTCACGCTAGATTTATGTTCATATTTAAGTGTATATAACAGATACAACATATATAGCCCTTACATACCTTCACTAGTATTTAAAAAAAGATAAGCGTGCTTAAAGGAGATTTTAGACTCTTTTTAAAGTCTCTTTCATGCTTAGGGAATCAGAAGCAATGAATTGGTCCCTGATTAATACATCAGCGTAAGATGTCCCTGGAAATAAAGAAAGGGTAGATTTTCTATCGGTATTTAGTGTTACACTGATCACTCCCACATGATCTATACACCCATATCTATTATTTTAAGTTTCTATACACAAGATAAACATTTCGTATACAAACCCAAAATTATGTCTGAATGAAATGGTATGAAAAAATTGTTTGCGCACTTGAAATTGAACATGCCCGATCTCCCTTAACTAAGCCTTATTCACAATACAACTACTGACATCATCCTTAAATTTCTGATGGTTCCGTTAAACTAAAAATGGTGGAGTAAAGTGATTTGCATAAATTCAATTTCTAGCACCTGTAATACATTTTGAAGGGAATACATTATAATACTTTGGCCCACTAAAAATGTTTTGAACTGTTTTTAGTCTCTATTTTTGAAGTGAGGGTCCATATAGGGTGGGATCAGTTTTCTATTGTTATCAAGTGATGAACTATACGCTACAATTAGGACTGGATATAGACTGGGCGAAAGGGGCAATTGTCCCTGCCAACTCTACATAAAATACTACAAATAAAAAATCGTTTTTTCAATAAGAAATAAATTTATGATTACGGCTTGAAAATCAATTTGGAATTCATTTCATTATAACGCTTGTCTCAAATAAATTGATAAAACTAATAAGGATATCCTCAATAAAGGGACAATATGATATTTGCTTAAAATTATCCCCAAATAAAATGTGTTAACTAGGTTTCTATCAGTAATACTTTTCTATTAATCTACAAATTATATGTGATGTTATTTTACTTAATTTTTGGTGCCAAGGTTGAGAACCAAAGCTCTGAATGTTGAACGGCAAACCTCCAGAATCCCAAATCTCCAGCCACACCCCTGGGCATGCATACCTCATACTTGGTGTTTCAGTTGAAGTTGCTCTTTAAAATTGGATGATCTGGCCAATATTTCTCATGGGTTATTGAACCTAATTAATAGATATTTTTTGAAAGAGCATAGACTGAGGAACAGGGAACTTTTCATTTTTTTTCAATAGCCCAAAGGAATCAAAAGTTTTATAAAAACAAAATTTTGAAATTTTGAAGCAATTTAAAAACTCCAATACTATATCTATCTATCTATCTATCTATCTATCTATCTATCTATATGTATATATATATATATATATATATATATATATATATATATATATATATATATATATATGTATATATATATATATACATATGTATGTATATATATATATATATATATATATATATATATATATATATATATATATATATATATATATATGAGAAAAGAGTGTAAATGTGAGAAAAGTAGTTGTCCACGCAGTACGTACGCATTACTCGAATTGACAACACTGACAAGCCAAAACGTAAAATTCCGTTGGGCTACGAAAAATTTAGAATTTTTGGGGGAAATAAGGGCCAAGAAACCCCAAAATTGCTCGAGCTTCCACGTAAAAATTGTCCTCGTGAATTGAAACTGCCTCAGAACAACAACGTTTGGTCGCCCAAGTCTTGAGGTTAGAAAACAACAACAAAAAAGAAAGATCAAAGTACTTATCAAGTTGAGAGAAAAAACTTCTGGTAACTCATCACAAATAAATTTCCATTTATTTATCAGACCAGGATCACTGAAAGCAATTTTGGGCAGGGTGGCTGATTTTCAGAAAGGACATTTTATGCCAGGATGCCAAATTAGCCATTTTTAACTAGATCTGGCCGATTTTCTTCAAAATTTGTCGATGAAAATCTGCAATAGTCGAAAATCTAGCCATTTAATATCTGAAGTCTCAGTGTATAGCTATTTCATTTGATGAGTGGGCGTCAAATGATTATGTATAATATCTTAGCGATAAAATTAGATGAAAATAGAAAAATTTGCCGATTTTAGCCATTCTCAAAGGTAGTGCTAGCTATAAAACATTGACCTTACTTGGCAACTCTGATTTTACGACATATTTTTATTGTAAAGTTACAAAGCTGTGGCAAAAGAGTATGGAGTGTACCAAAGGTTTTCAAAAGAAGTGGAAAGCCGTATTATCGTCAATGCAATTGATATTCAAAGTATCTCTGAATATGATATTAATCATAAAAACAATCAGAAATCATTTTTAAAAGGAATAATCATAATCATCCTCTGTATTCTTCTCGCATCAACGAATTTGCATCTACTTACCGTTTTCAATTTTAAACGTTATTATCATGGTTGTAGTTTTTTAATAGTTTTTTTTGGGGGGGTGACTTCTGGATATCAGTCAATGAACAGAATCCACAATTCCCTTAAGGGCTTCCATAATTCAGACAATGGAAAGACAGATTTTTGCAAAATCTACCAAAAGAACCCCCTGGATTGAATACATAAATCAAACGCGCGGACATAGTATGAGGCATAAACCAACCAATCAGAATACAGACATATAAGCAAATATACAGATAAATTTCTTTCTCACCTTTCGATACGCGTATCTGTATGATTCCCCCTTGTCTCTCTCTCTCTCTCTCTCTCTCTCTCTCTCTCTCTCTCTCTCTCTCTCTCACACACACACACACACATACACACACACACACACGTATTCACCTCTGCGCACAGCAAATTACACACACACATCAAAGGCAAGTACGAGCACATTCACTTCTTTTTTCACAAACGTATTCACACAACAGGTTTTCTCTATATACACTCACACAGATATGCTTCAATGGAGATATTTATTTTCTTCAGAACTATATTAACGAATCACATGACTATATCGAACCACATCGATATCAAACTTTCCAACTTAACAAACTCACATTTTCAACTCCTGTAATTGTAGTATATAGATATATCTTGTGATTCTAATTTATGATAATCTTGTGTTTATCTTCAAGCACACACTTGTAATAACTGACGCAGCCCATTCTCTCTTACCTTAGTAAGTGACTGCTGCTAGCGTTCACACTAACATGTTAACTTTGCTTGGGACAACGACGAGGGTACGGCATAGAGCGCATTAGATAAACACGGCCTTTCTTAACTACTTCATACAACTTTTATTGTGTAACAGTTAAGCTCATTCAAATCAATTAATTGGAGTCAGGTAATTGATAACATAACCCTGACTAAATATTTTGTTACAGTTTTTTCTCATGGATCTTAATTTAATTATATTTTTTTAAATTTTAATTCAATTGACAAAGACAGGTTATTAATTTTATTTGCTGCCGTCACTGAATCATGTGACATACCATTTTCGTTTTCAATTTCAAATGTTATAGTGGTTATATTTCAATTTTTTCTTTTCTTTCCATTCAATTTCTTTTATTAAATTTTAGCTTAATTTGATTTTTTCAATTGACAAACATCAAAATTATTATGAATTTTGTTCAACTGAACCTTGTGACAACATTTCCGTTCAAAATTTTGAATTTTACTCTGTAAAAAGTCATTTGATTTCACTCAACCATTTCAACTTATTGTAACTCATTTTAAACTTTGTTAGAATAAGTCAGCATGAAGTAGCTAACCGATGAACCATTCTCTCCCCTTCATGAATTGGAAAAAACTAGGATAGAGTTGCGAAACATGTGTTCACACATCGACCACAGTCTCCCTCATGTCGAGTTTTGACTCGCCTAGCTTAGAAGTTGATCTCTCTTCTTATAAGTCAACTCCTCAAACAAAGAGACATGAGCAATAAGCAAAAGCAGCAGTACATAATTTGAATTGTAGTAGTCAGTTGGAGAAAAAGACGGGAACTGGACACATCTCTTGTCAGCAGGCCTATTGGTGAGTGCAAGGGGACAGTAAGAGGAGTAGCTAGCGGGTTACCAATCTAACAACGTATTGGTAGGAATTTGGTTGAAGAAACAAACTTTTTTTTTTTACACCAGCCCAGTTTGAATTCCTCTTTTATCCCCGTCAAATCTTTGCCCGACTTTGTTTTCGCATGTTGATTACATTCTTCATTTTTCGGAGGCTATTATTGAGATTACAATGGAGCTGTTAATTTCACAAAAGAAATCTCTTCGGACGTGTGCTGTGCCATTATGGAAATGGCTATTCCTCAGCTATGTGAGCCACGATGGAAACACGTTTTCCACGTGATTAAACAACGTGATGCCTTAAAATTGAGCTTTCAAAGAATATATTTAATTATTGAAATACGTTTTGCATAGAACCATGCTGTCCCCACTAACCCCGTGCCAAAGAGTGCGGGGGACAGGTGCCCCTGGGGTTTCGACGCTCCTGTTTAAGACATTTTCGAATACAAAACGAAGTGAATTCGCAAAGAAATCATAATTTTAAAACACAGTAATGAAAATCATAACCGATGCAATTATTGACAGTTTCGAGTCACGTGACAGACCATCCAATAAAAAGTAATATTTGTGACTTTAAGAGTTTTTTACGATCTTGGAAAAATGTCATTTTTTTCTTACACTCGGCCCACACTATGGACGGTAAGAAAGTACCCAGTGTTCTCCTTTTTACTCCCCCTTAGAACTACATGAACTGACAGCTGCTGAAAAAAGCAGCAGTCAGTGGACACAGCTGAAAAAATAGACACAAAAATATTCATTTTTACATCAAATAAAAGTTAATTCAAATTCGTTCCAAATGTAGCAAAATAGATTTTCGACATTCGGTGACACTAAAATTAAATCAATCCGAACATTGAAAATTCTCTTGATGATTCAAATCAAAGATGTGAAAATTAGCTACAGTATCTGGCGAAATCAGCGCAATTCGATCGTTAAGCCACTGAGCACATACGTAACTCCTAACTCCTTGCGCATGCACGGAAAATTTTTTTTTTCAAAAAGGTAACTCGTTAGCTCACTGATTGATTTAATCAAGCAGTACGCATGGACGTTCACTGCCTCCTTTCCAGGGGGCAAACATTTCCAGGGGGACGCAAAAGGATATATTAGGAATATATCTTGTGCCAATCATGATCGACATTCCACCTGTGGTGAACGTACTGTACTCAGCGCCATTTCTAATGTAAGCAAGTACGATCCTCTCTATGACCAATATGGAAGATGGTGTACTCGGATATTATTCCAGTCTATTACCTGGCATAATCTCAAAACAGACTCTCTTGGGATTGAGGAAAAAAATATCTGGACAAATTCATATCCAGTGAAAGGGAAACCGGGGCACAGTGAATCAGAAAAAATAATTGTCGGTAGATGCCAACTTAATTAATATATTTCGGTAAAAAATTGAGATCAACTGTATTGACTGAGGAATTAGTTGGAGAGTACCTGTTTAGGAAAAATATATCTGATCCACTGTGCCCCAGCCTTAGTACAGAGTGAATAATCATCCAGAAACAGTGAATCAACATAAGACTGAATGATTCGAAGAAGTCCCAGAGTGAAACCAACCATACATTTTATGAAAGTATGATTTGATTATAGACTAAGTTGAGTATAAAAGATCATATAAAATTTTCCAGCACTCATTGGCAAAAGTTAGGTTCACAAAAGAAAACGTTTAACACAAAATCAAGTCCACAGTTTCTCATGTAATTTGGGAAAAGAAAAAAGAATGATACAAAGTAAAATCAAAACGCTCTTCTAGTTTCCTAGTTAAAATATTCTGAGTTGTTGTGGCACTATAATGAAGATAAGAGTAACACTGAATATTACTTTTAGCCAATAGTTAATTTACTTAGCTTGCACACTGTACATCAATGCTCAAAGAGGCAAATCTTTCACAAAATAAGATATCAGGTGCGTTGACTTGAGAATAGGAAATAGCAACCGTCCTGTTGTTCATTCGTATTTGTTAAAAAATCATAACGTTTCATTGAGCCGCGTGATCCAGTGAGTCCCGTTTTTCCCAATGCACGAAAAAATATAACCTGATTTTGCAACATATTTCGTTTCTTCGTCGTATTTGTACTGAAGTAGTCAAAATGTGTTTGAATTCTAATAATAACTATTTTCCTGAATTCTTTGGGTCAGAATTGTATGGAATATGAGTTAATTCGTCTCTGTATTGTTTACTTCACAAGTTCTGCAATCTTTTCCATGTCTAGGTTTGATTTGCACTAAGGATATATAGAGTTAAAAAATGAACCCCATGAGACATTTTTCCAGCTTGGTAGGAGGCAGAATCATACAATAAATATTTCAAGGAAAAAGAAAAGGAAACTGCTCCCCCCCCCAAAAAAAAAACAGGAGTGCCCGTGGACCTACTTTTCCGACTAGACTAAAGTGCTGTATTTGAATTTCTTTATCGTAAATGTAAACAACACTTTCATGCAAGACCTAGATTTACGCATTTTTGCGCGTATATGACAGATTAGAGCTTTACAATTGTACATGTAACGAGATGAAGTAATCAGCTCATTTATCGCGACAAACGAGTCAGGAAAGTCTCTTCAGATAATTTTTTCGCTGAAAGATATGTTTTATATGCATGCATAAAGGATAAGTACATCTTAGTATTCATTTTAATTAATAACGTTGGTGGGTCTGCTTTAGCTAACTGTGAATTGGCGAATTTCGATATAAATCGATGAAAAATACAGAATACAACGACAGATATTGAGTTTGAATGGACAGTTAGAACGTGTAAGTTGCTGATATTACAAGAGCACCAATGCACAAAGAGACAGACATATTGTATGGTGTCAACCTTTCAATTTGAGAAAGGTTATCTGCCCTAAAAAATCAGTGTTCAATTTTTTTTTCTAAATATACATGACGGCAACTTGTACCGGAGATAAATTTGCTATTGCTTCGGTCAATGAGGTGTACAAATAGACATACAGACACAATTATAAATTTATAAGAACAAACGTAGATTGAGACAAATCGAAATGAATACACTAAAACAGATATACACGATCAAGCTATGATACATATGAACTATAAAAAGGTAGATATGAACAAAATTAGATAAATATGAACAGAGATAAGTCAAAACTAAAAACTGACCGAAATAGATAGATAAGTAGATACGGCATAACTGAGACGGAGACCGATAAATATGAAAGGGTGTGGAAAATGAAAATATTTATAGATGCACTAGTATAAACAGACTGGAACAGACAAATCAGTCGATACATTTTCAACAAATGCCTTATAAAGATCGTGTCTCTTTATCTTGTTTTCCTTCTATTTGTCAACACATTATAATAAACGATATATTTCTTCCTTATCTACAACTAGTTTTAAACCACTTACGTGCAAAAAGAGAGAAAAAAAAAACCCGGCACTAATGACCTTAAATTCAAAATGGTCGCCTTCCTTTTTTTTCGGTTTGTAGCTTACTTTCTCAACAAGAATCAAATTTCTTCTCGTGGACATGCATTTAAAATATGTCTATTGCAGCAGCAAGTTTACTGTAGTAGCAAAGTGACCCAGCGTTCTACAGAACAATATACAGTGCCGGACAAAATAAGTGAGCGATTCATCCAAATGTAGTTCTTATTGATAGCAATTGTTACATGATTTTGAAACTTATAGACATCGCAGCTCTTTGTATTGTACTTCATGTATGAAAATACTTTTCTCGGGAGTGGTTATGGAATAATATATTTTTAAAAAGATCTTTATTAAAAAAAAAAAAAAATGCAGTGTACAGAATAAGAGAACGATTTTTTTTTTTTTTTTGTCACGTTCTAGAAATACCTCACGGGCATATGGCAATATTTGCCTCACTGAACTACAGGTAGCAATGTTTTCGGTGTTGTATCAGCTGCCAGACGTAGCGGAATACGTCAAACTGACTGCAGCCTTTCGACAACAAATTGTCAAAGTAGAGACTGACGGCATGTCTCTCTGCAGTTTCAAGAGAGATAGGCCTGTCCAAGAGTGTTATTTTGAGAGTTTTGACATTATACGAAGACATATGACCAAGCAAGACAATGTTCAGGCAGGACACAGTAATGACCCACTCAACACTGTAGTGGGAATTTCATGGTAAATCAAAGCTGAACTCAATAAGTAAGTGAGTCGTCCTACGGTAGCCCGACAAACGAACGAATTTTGATTGGAAGCTTGTTCTCCAGCTGCTAAACCTATCATAAAAAAAGAATAACTAAAGTTCAGACATCAGCCAGGAAGTTGAAGCTTGATCGCAAATGGGTCTTCCTAAAGGACAATGACCCCAAGAATACTTCCAAGTTGTAGTAAAATGGCCGAAGAACTACAAATTCAAGGCATTGGAGTGACCATCACAAATCCCTGATCTCAATCCGATAGAAATATGTTGGCAGATCTGAAAAAGCGTATGTGTGCACATATGACTCAGTTATATCAGTTCTGTCAGTGGTGATCAGCTTATTGTGGAACGCTACCCAAAACGTTTGACCCAATTTAAACAATTCAAAGGCGATGGTATCAAATAATGTGTGTGTAAACTTCTGACCGACGGGAAATGTGGTGAAAGAAATAACAGCTGAAATAAATCGCTCTTTCTACTATTATTCTGACATTTCACGTTCTTAAAATGAAGAAATCATCCCATCTGGCCAAAGACAGGAAATCTTTACAAAGATTGAATGTCGAGAATTATGAAAAAATGAGTTTAAACGTATTTGATTAAGGTGCGTGTTAACTTCTGACTTCAACTGTATATTCTTACATTTATAGGATCTTCATCAAAAACTACGACTCTAACAGAAAGAAAATCTATATTTGAATCGAAGCAAGTTCATCTCTTTAATGACTAATCTAGTAATGATAAATCTACATTTCCAATGTAGTATTTTGTGGACTTAGACTTGAGATGTTATTGCCTGAGCATACGTATCCATCACACTTTCCTCTATCTATAATCATAGCTAAGTAGTGACAAAAATGAGGTCAACATGACCGATGATAGCGAACGGTACTTGCAGAAGAGGATTCGAGGCGTAAGTGACATGAACAGTAGAACTCGGACTTGGTTAATAGATACTATTTTTAGAGCTGGTAACCACTACGCTAACTCAGTATTTCATACAAGGATGTCACTTGAAGTATTGAATACAATATTCACTTGTCTTATATGTTGAATCAATACATCCGCTTTGATGGTATGGAAAATATTTTTTATGCCTATATGCTAATTAAACTGAAAAACTTATCATTTTGTAGTATGAACAATAATATACAAATGTTGACAGGCCGCTTTTAGACTTATCTCTGTAGTTATTTATCATTAGTGTCAGTGATGTTTGAAGAGACAGAATTTAGTTGAGTTTCAACTGAAATTGGACATTTTCGAGCTTGTAAAATTCATGATAAATGAATAGATTTTACTGAACTGAAAATTCTCAGGTAGAAGGCTGCACTAATTCACCAGTCGATGAGGCCTTTTCAAAGCCTGATTCGTCGGTCAAGCTAGCGAGAGGATATTTAAAACATTGGTTTTAGGGGAGAGTGGGGGAGAGTGGGGGAGAGCCAAGCTTATCAAAAATCAAATCAAATCATATTAAATTACGAACAAATACTTCACGTCCATTATTCGTTCCAAGTAAGGAAGGAAGAGTGGACAACCTACATACTTATTTCACACCTTTCTCTCTATCTACAATCTTGGCTAACAAGTGACGAAAAATAAAGTCAATATGACCGGGAATAGGGAACTGTACTTGCGGAGATGGAATCGGTTTACACCGTATTTTTTCACACGGGTAACGCCAATACTGCTTGACAGGATGAACAGGTACGCTGAAAGAAAAGGTTGGAGAAGCCTTGTTTCGAAGTAACCTCTTTAGAAGATCAACCAAATGGATGGCACAATCAAGACTATTTCCGTTATTACAGGCATTATCTTTCTCCTGGTTAGATTTTTTTTTACCTGTGAGAATTTGTGGAATGAAATCGTATCGGAGACTCTTTATCCACCAGTCCATTCTTATAGTCGCTGTGCCATAATTGGTAGTTGATATTTGTACCATTGATTTATCTCGTGTACTTATATCTATGACCTCAAGTATCAAACATTTAACAGGGGAGAGATTGATCACAACTGACCTGAAAAACTGCAGCTAAGGCTGGAGGATCTCTCCTAAGGATTCAACTTGGGCAAACTATCGAATCAAAATCTAATCTGCATGGTGGCTGATGTGGTTGTGTATTTACGGCAGTGCCAGTTGCCGAAATTCGAGCCCAGTTAAAAACCAGGATTCTAAAAGCAGAATTTCCAAGCTCTCCAATATGCATTAATCCGCCCCAAATTTACCATCCCTTTCTTACTCCATTGCCAACCGTTCCACAAAATTTGATTGAAATCCATTCAGAATTTTCGAAGATATTGTATGGGCAGACGAACTGAAAAACAAACATTCATACCTCATTTCAACTTGATAAAAGCAAATTAGCAACTTCGACAGAAAACCAGAATCCTTTCATTCGATTTTATATTTTACTAGCATTTACCCATAAAAAATGATGGGGTTATTTATATATAGGTCGGAATTAATGAGCCTAAAGCTATTCTTTTAGATAATTCATCTATTTAGGTAATTGACTATTCCAATTCTCTTAGTTGTTTTTATGTCTCAAATTTTGATGGGTAATCGGACATGAAGTCTTCAGGAAAAATGTCATATAAGGAAAGAAAAGTGAGCTGTAAGTAATTTTCAAAAAATGATAATATTGCGTAATTTATTTTTAATAATTCAAGTAACCTAATTTGAAGATTTTTTTTTTCAAGTGGCAACTCAACTCAAGCTGTTTTAATCTATGATGATCAGAAAAATCTTAAGAGTTACTATAACGTAATATTCATTGTTTATGTCCCGATGAGATTGTAAATAAAACAATGAGATGTATCACCGACAAAGAAAGGTTGTATCTAGTGTAATTTCCTTTTATTTACCACTGTCATTTTTTCCGTTTTGATTATATAAAAAAATTCGATGCTATTTGAGAAATCGGTCTTGATACACATTTTCAAGAAAAAGCGTCGAAATCCGACGAAATTTAATTTTTTACCTTCTGAGGTCAAAATCAGAGGGAATATGCTTTTTCAAAAAGGAACAAAACCAAGGAGAACTTTAATTTTTCACTTTTAGGTGTAAAAATCGATTTTTTTTTTCTACTTCTAATGGTCAAAATCTAGGGATAATTTTTTTCCTATTTAAAGGTCGGAATCCAAGGGAAATCCTTTTTTCTCTTTGAGGTGTAAAAATCGAGAGGTAATTTTTTTTCACCTTTAGGGATCAAAATCCATGGAATGATTTTTTTCAACTTCGAGGGGTCGAAATCGATGTGGGGGAGGGGGGTTCAGGTTTAAGTCGAAAGGAAATTTCTATTTTTCTCATTGGTCAAAATCGAGTTCAGTTTCATTTTTAAGGTTGACCCTTACTTAATCAAGTAGAATTTTAAGAAATTTTTAAGGGAATTTTATTTTTTTTACTTTTAGGTGTCAAAATTGAGGGGGAGACTTTTTCACTTTCAAATTTTGACGATCAAGATTTTGTTTTCACTTTTAGGGGTCAAAATCGAGGTGAAGATTTTTTTTCAATTGCAGGGGACAGAATTGGAGGGTACTTTTTTCATTTTCAAGGGCAAAAATCAAGGGGGACGTTTTTCATTTGTAAGATTCAAATAGGGAACCTTTATTTTCATTTTTAGGCGTCAAAATAAAGTGGGAATTTTTTTTTCACTTTCAGTGGTCAGAAGGTTTTTTTTCCACTTTCAGGATTCGAAAGCGAGGGGGAAATTTTCTTTCTCTTTTAAAGGTTGTTCCATTTTTAGTGTCAAAATCAGAAGTGAATTTGTTTTTTCATTTTAAGCAGTCAAAATCGAGCGTGGGCATTCTCTTCTCTTTAAGGGGTCAAAATGAGGAGAACGTTTTGTTTTCACTTTTTAGGCGTCAAAATCGAGGGGTGAATTTTTTTCTCTTTTATTGGTCAAAATCGAAGGGAATTTTTCTCCCTTTTTACCCCCACGAACGCTTCCTTTGTCTATTTTTGAACATCAGCTCCTCTTTTTAGCATTTTCCGTTTATCAATATTATTCCCGTTTTTCTTGACAATGATCCTCTTTTTCTTATTACGCTTTCGCCTTTAACATAATATTTCCCCTTTTAAACTATTCTTCTTTTCTACATTAGCTGAACCCCTTATCTATATTAGCTTTTTCAGCTTTTATTTAAAGAGTGGTATTGATTGAACCCATTTTGACTTTACTTTACTATGAATTCCAACATTGCAACTGGTAAAATACGGCCAGTTGGGTTCTTATAAATTAATCCTAACGAATTGCGAATAATATCAATTTTTTGTTTGAACTGTTAGAAATCCCAATACTACTTGACGCTGATTAAGGAGAGGAAGACTTCTGTGGCCAACAGCTTAAGTGTGACTGTCTGTTGTATCTGACGCAATTTGTTGTCTTCCTCTCTTTAAAGTTGATAAAAGAGAGAAAGACATGTGATGAGCGGCTAAAGTGTGACTGACTACTAGAATTGACACACTGACATAACTCTTACTCCCTTTCTCTCTGTAAAACTGAATTAAGAGAGGAGGAGTGTGAGACAGAGTGAAAGCGATGTTTAAAAGTAGAAATATTCTAAAATGTTTATATATTCATAGACATAATTTAAACATTACATGATTTTTACGGGGACTATGCGGGTAGAAATATGTATCAACGATTTACTACAGAAATGTAAGACTTGAAGAAATTACCTTGAATTATATAATATAGAAATAGCATAGGATTTCTTGAACTAGTTTATTTATTCAGGACCATTTATTGACAATAATAACGTTTTGAATGACTGATTGCAGCCAGCGATTAATTCCCGAAATGCATTGCCAACGATTTATTCCAGGAAAACAACGTACACGTACTGGTAACGTTTGTTCAAATATGTCATTGGATAATGAGGTAATTTTCGTGTCATTTTAGAGTTTTTCGGAGTCGTATAAAAAAATCGGATTTTTTTTATTACAGAATATTTTGATTATGTCATATCGTGAAGAGTGACCCCATGAGTACTGTAGATTTTACAAGGAAGTAAGTTTACAGGTTGAGCTCGGTTGAAAGTCTCCTAAAGGATTAAAAAAAACTTGGATTTTGCCAGTAATCTGTGAAAGGAAACATGATGATTGATGTCGTAATATTAAAATTACGATTCTCACCAAAAGCTTGGTCACTATGCTCCAGACAAAAAAGCCAAAGCCACTGGAGGCTTAAGTCCTCTGATCTCATAGATGGAACTCCAAAACAACCCAGACCACATGTACCACATGTCCTGGAACCCAGGGTCAGTCGCTGGTGCTCCTAGTCAAAACAGGATGGTCCCGGCCTGCCGATGAGAACCAAATTTATCTCAAAATTTACATTTATCGATGGGAACAAAATTCACTAGAATACGTGGGCTATCGTGTTTGATTGGTTGAATTGTGTGAAGTAATAAGTTAAGAAGAGATGGTTTATCAAATTGTGAGTGACGACCAGATGTTGGGGCGATTTTCCAAATGTGGTTAAGTGTTGTGAGGGATCATAAATCAATAGGATTTTCAAACAGTTGATCCCAATTCTCAAAGCCTCTCCACACCCACCTTTTACCGGTGGGTCGTCCATAAATATAGCTGTTTTTCCGTCTCTGACTGACTTGCAAGAATCTTGCGCTTGGCCCTCACCGTCAGAGAAAAGAATACCAGCGAGGAGACATTTTGAAGTACAAGATTAATTTGAAGTCCCAAACAAGAACTCAATCCCAACTCCATCCAAACGCTTGTCGCTGACAACCATTCTGTCTCACAAGATAAACTACGAATCTCACCAACCGACCACAATTCAGTACGTTGCCTTCTTATTGCAGAGAAGGGTTGACGAACGAAGGAGTCTATCCGCAGAAATAAAAACGCTTATTGTTAAATTTGAAACTGGCACCAAATCTGTTTCTTTCAACTTTACTTTGTGAACTGCATCCCTTCGTCAGACGTTTCGAGACATCACCAGAAGTATTCTTCAGCTCTAAAAATACATAACGTGGGCAGAGATGGCATCTGAATGCAAAGTAATCCACTGACGACGGGACAAATCGTTATAAAAATGACTTTTGGAAAATGATGCTATTCTGGGTCAGCTCAGAACTCTACAAAATAAAACCAGCCTGCGGCGCCTATGTACTGGAATAACCTAAAAACTGCTATGATTTCCAGTTGGTTAAGTAATAGTCTTTGGTCATTATTGCTTGACTGCTAGAATCAAACAAAGACGATTGCGATTTGGTGATTATTTGTGAATTAGAATACTTTTAATAAATATGCAGCATGAAAAATCATTGATTAAAAGAGAACGTCGAAAAGGTACCGTTGTCTACATGTATACGTGCGTATGTGTATGCACGTATTGTTAATCGAAATACGCACGTACTGTCAAGAGGAATAGACAGACACATCACATACGAAGATAGGTATGCTAAGAGACTGACAAAACAATTGACTTGTATATCGCTTTTATTGAAAGTTGTATGTGTGTGTGTGTGTGTATGTGTATTTGTGTGTGTGTGTGTGTGTGTGTGTGAATTACCAAATCTCAGCTGTTTGCTAAGTTTTGTTACCAACACTATAAGATAATAGACAATAAATATTTTGGATACTTTTCCAAGTTTTGTTTCTCCAATATCGGCTTTTTCGCTGGGAATTCTGGGTTAATGAGCAGACGACCGTACTTATTTATCTTTCCCGAATCGTTCATGTATCGAAGCTTTGCTAAAACAACATACGTTTATTTTTGTTGTTTTGTTTTATCCATAATTTTGAAATATCTTAGTCTCTCTTTATTTGTATTTTAATATTTACCCAAATCAAGTTTGCTTAATTTCTCTATCATCTTTTATCAACTTTTCACTAAATCAGTATTTCCTATCGATATTTAGTGGACGTCCCTAATGTAGTAACCAGGAAAGTCCGTCACTTAGACTGATTTACTGCTCTGGTTATCGATAAGTCAACACCAAAACAGAAATATTAGAATGTATGGGAAACGAGTTGTACTATTATCATTTTCGTATTTTTGCAGTCACGGCCAGTGTGTGGACCCCAGCCGACCCCTACAGACAAAAAACAATTTTTATTGACTAAAAATAAAAATAAATAAGAGAGTTCATAAGAAAAACATCACTATGTTATGTTTAGATGGGCACTTTTCCCCCGTCGATAGATGATCAGTGTGAGGGAAGAGAGCCTGAAAAAGCAATTTTTATTATTCAAAAATGAAAAGAAAGAAGAGATTCAATTCATGAGAAAAACAACTGTAAACTGTTTGTAATAAAACCTTATCATTTTTTCCGGATGGGCAGATTATATTATGATGGGCAGTTCCCCTCCCGTGATGAATTCGTGAGGGACACTTTTCCTCTCTTGATAAATTCGTGATGTGCAGATTTCCTGTTGGGCACTTTTGCGATTGGCACATTTACGGATGGGAACGTATCCTGATTGGCCCAGAAAGACTAGCTTGTCAATTTTTATCTCTGAGACAAGTGTGTTAGAATAAGTTTTAATCATGAACAGCGTTTTCGAAACTGCAAATAAAACGAAGCAGATGCCTGTGTTGAGAAATAAGAGTAAAGAATAATAATGAGAATCTCCAGAGGAAAGCGGATGATGTACGGAAGTTGGGGTTTTCTCTGGCGTTGTCACAACGGGTGACAGAAAAGAAGGTGGGTTAGTGATGACGAGGACAAACCACTTATAACTATGGCCCAAGCAGAAATTCGTATGAAAAGTTGTTATACACATTGTTAACGTTGACAGGGGCGAGCATACACACTTGAGACAACATCAAAAATTAGAAGGAAAACACAATCAGAAAAGGTGATTATTGTACGGTATTCGACAAAAATGAGTAAACTGACTTTTTCATACTTATTACTAGACTAGTTACTCCCCGTTGAAAGATTCACAAATGTAATAGTGGGTAGGAGATATGTACTTCAACAACATTGTTACCTTCCAGTGGAAGAGTCCATTGCTACGGACACAGAAACAAATAAGTGATCAGAGTCCATCATATAAATAGGTGGCTGGCCTTTTTTCTTTATCAATGCTAATGTCACTTTTAAAGTTTAAATTAGTCAGTTTAGAATATAATAAAATGTCAAATACTTATTATTTTCATATAAAATTTTAAAACCTTTGTAGACTGAAAGTGGTTGATGGTATCTTGAACTCTTTCTCGTTCTCCTACCAGTCTCGAATAGTGTCCTCATGTAGCAACTTATTGCCCAATGAACTGTTTTTGATGAAAGAGGAACTGCTGTTAGTATAAAAGCAAGATGACATCTGTTAGGTTTTCCTTGCCAAATATCATTAAAGTGGACAACCATCATGCTTCATTTTCTTCAATGGCAGTAGTTTTAATGTGATTTGCTAATGATTCTCGTACTCCAACAAGATCTTTGTTCTCATTCGTGCTGACAACTAACGATACGGCAGTTGATTCTTATTACGCATATAAATCAATCACAATATAACCTTGAGATAACCCAACATTGTAATTTTATTCTGGAAAACATGAATTATGATTAATAATGAAAAACGTGACAAAACAATAGGCTTTTTGTCAAGTCGTACATCCCTTAAGCTGAACTGTGGTCGGATTGATGGAAGATATAGTTTTTTTTTTTTGTATTTTAGTCATTTATACAGTTGCCAATAAAGTTTTCCTTCTGGTTAGTTAATAAATTGCCAAGGATATTAAAGAAATAGTTCAGGAAAAGTGTGTGATATATATAAATCATTATTGGCAAAAGTCTTGAGGGCCATGACTGATGCACCTCTGGAGTGTAGTCTAAGTGATGTAGCGGTATAGTCAAACGTAAGAGAGGCAAGTACCAGCAAGTGCCACCTAAAAGCTTGCACTGTCTCTTCAGATAACTGAGAAATATAGATGCCTGGCGACAGACCATGTGCAGTCGGCTAGCTGCAGAAGGATCAAAAGAAACATGCCTTGCAACCCACGCATCTCTCTATCTCGATATATATATATAGAGAGAGAGATAGATAGATCTCACTCTCTCTCTCTCTCATTCTTTGTATGTATATCTATATTTCTATATCTATGTATTTTTCACTATTTATATATATATATATATATATATATATATATATATATATATATATATGTGGGGTTTTTTCTGTTGGGGGTGTGGTCCCACAAACTATACTAAACCCAGCCGTGGTTCTGGGTTAGTAAAAGAAGGCAACAAAACGGAATTTCGTTTATATGTTTTGTATAGAATATTGATTATCAATATCTCTGGAGACGGGAAATGCCTATTCGCAGTTGAAAAGAGAGGAGGCCGATTATTATCTAAGTCAAAATGACGACTGGTCTCTCATATCACGAACGGTAGTCTACTGAATGGTAGCAGCGGTTGATGGTCACTAAGGGCGGACGGCTGACACGAGAGAGAGCTGGCAACGACTCTCTTCTCCAAACCCAAATTTTACTCTGCTTCAGCGGTTGACGGTTTCTAAGGGCGGACGGCTGGCACGAGAGAGAGGGCTGGCAACGACTCTCTTCTCCAAACCCAAATTTTACTCTGCTTCAGCGGTTGACGGTTACTAAGGGCGGATGGCTGACACGAGAGAGAGGGCTGGCAACGACTCTCTTCTCCAAACCCAAATTTTACTCTGCTTTCTTGTTACGAAAATCTCTCTTATTTAAGCCCTTGGTATCGACACTGTATCTCTTGTAACCGACTTCCCCTATCTCTCCCTCTCCTGCCATCTCGACCTTTCCGGAAAAACCCAAAACATTGACCCTCATTCATCTCGCGACGCAGGTCTGTTCAATATCATAAATTAGTCTCCCCCTCTCCCCAGGACTCTGCAAATAACTTTTCTTTCATAAGCTTTTACTCTCTCTCTCTAGACCTCAAACACTGACCCTTATATCTGGCTTTGTTTTCAAACCCAGGATTTGACAGATGACACTAGATTGAAAGAGTATAGATAACTCAACTTCCCATGACATGGTCATCGAATCGGGAACAAAACCTTTTTCCAAAAGCATTTGTTTTTGCAACCCAGGCCTTGACAGATGACACCAGATTGAAAAAGCACAGGTGACCCAACTTCCTATGACATCTCGAAAAACACATTATCCCTTTTAACACAGATAACTCCTTTCGTAATAACAATAGTAATTACTGGTAATAACCATAGTAATTTTTAGTAACAGCCATAGTAATTTTCGTAATTTTCAGGACACGGGGGACTCCTGGCCCCCTAGTGTCACATATATATATATATATATGTGTGTGTGTGTGTGTGTGTGTGTGTGTTATTCAGCGTGTGGCAATTAAGCAACAGCAACTTTTATCACAACCAATAACCTGTCAGATATTTGAATTTTAATCCCACCGCTTTACTCCACAACATAATGAAAGCTCGGAAAAATTAATTTCGAGAGAAATGTTTTTCTATTTTGTCAATTTTTTTTGGGGGGGGGGATAATTAAAAAAATAATAATTACTAAAAATTTCTGTCTATGTAAATCATTCTGTATACCGAAGAAAGAAATAATATAAGTAAACACTCCATGTATATGTCCCGTAAGAGAAGTCATTAGACCTCATTTAAGATAATTTTCTACTCTATATTTTTTATGAAAACAATTAGAAAAACAAATTCAAGTATAACAGTATTTCATTTTGAAAAATGAGATACAAAATCAGAATAATACATTCAAGCCAAAAAAATGACCATTTAAAACTTTAACTTTCGTGAGGGATGCTGATTTAATGATTTGCAGGGAGCACAGTTGGGACTAGTACTGCTGAAGCAAGCCATCAAAGAAAAAACAAAGGAAAGGCCCCTGTACCAATTAACATCAACACCATGACCTACTCAAATTACCAGGTAAGATCTTCACTAGGAAACTAATGAGGCGCCCCCTGTACTTTCAGTTAAGAAATAAATATGAAACCCTTCTTTTAGCTAGATATCGAAAACGTCATTTCCTTCGACGAGCCCCCTCTGAAAGCCCTGAACACAAGTGTTCAATTGCTTATTAACCCCGGCTCTCTCTCTCTCTCTCTCTCTCTCTCTCTCTCTCTCTCTCTCTTTCCTCCTCTCTAAGATCGGTATCATTTCGCCAGCCTCCTGGTAGATCCAAACTTTACCATTTTTCCACTGGGATCAATCTCTGTAGGTGTAGATCCCATAAACATCAGAGCACTGCAACATGTATACAGTCACAGCAGCTCCTTTATAAGTACTCGAAACCCTTTCAGCTCTAAAAGGGGGTAAGGCAAAGTGATACCAGCTCCCCCAAAATCTTCACAATCTGCCTCGAGATAACCTTTAGAAACCTAGACTGGTGAAATAAAGGAATCAAAATAGACGGTGAATATCTGAGCAACCTCAGATTTGCAGACGATATCGTCTTTTTTGCTCAGAACCTTTACGACTTCCAACTAATGCTTGATGAACTAAACGAATAAAACGAAAGAGTCGGCTGACACATGAATTTCAGTGAAACGAAAGTCATGAGCAACAATCACATCAAGAATAAGGACATAACTGTCAAAATCGAAGATGCAAAACTGAGGAAAGTAGACCACTACATCGACTTAGGACAACGAATCTCCATGAAACTTACAAAAGAAGGAAAAATCAAGCGGAGAATCACCCTAGGATGGCAACCTTACGGCAAAGCAAGCTCAACCTTCAAAAGCAAGACGATCCCAATAATCCTAAAAAGAAGAGTATACAACCAATTCATCCTTCCGATAGTCACTTATGGAACTGAAACATGGAACCTAATCAAGAGACAAACCCGTAATCTGAGAAGCATTCAGCGTGCACATGAGAGAATCATGCTCAACCTCACATGGAGAGATCACAAGACAGCACAATATATCAGAAAGAAAACAGAGGTCTGAGACATCATATAATCCTTTAGGAAACTCATATGGCAATGGGCTGGTCATGTTGCGAGAATGAAAGACAACCGATGGGCATCACCACACATAACATGGGCCCCAAAGATCACATGCAAAACCGAAGCCGACAATATACAAGATGGAGAGATGAACTAGACAAATTCAGAAAATACTCCGCAACGCCCATGATAGAGAAATGTTGTGGATCCTGGGGAAGGTCTATGTCCAATGACGGACGTTAAAAGACTGATGATGATATGATGAGCAACTCAGAGCCGATCTGGGAAGGCTGGATAGCCCAATATGAGCCGATTGTGTAGTGATGGGGCTTCGCTGGTAATTCGTTGCTACGGAAACTCAAACTCATTGGAGTGAGAGGTAAGAAATGCAAAAAGAAAAAAAAAGCCAAAACTTGCAGACAGTTGCAGAAAGGACCTCGCAGTAGCTGTGGATTCAGAGAAGGAATCCGTGGGCGAACACACCACTTTGACACGTCGAGGGTTAATGATCACCGTCTTGGTGTCCAATGATTAAAACCCGAATAACCTATGACCTAGGGTTCATTGCTTAGGATGTGTCCAAGTAGCTGTGGATTCAGAGAAGGAATCCGTGGGCGAACACCTATATATAATCTAGAAAGCTTTGCGTCTTTAAACACTTGATATTAAAAACTTTTCAATTTTTTTTTTGTTTCACTTCAGTCACTAAATCCCAATATCTGTCAATGCAATCTATGTAATTTTCTTCAGTGTTTTTTCCTTATTTTACATATACTTTGTTATTATGGTACAATGTGTAAATTATTTCTTGTTGGGATCCTCAGTTGTTTACCATGAAACGGACAAATGGATCAGAGCCCAATGTTTTCCCCTTTCCTTGGTTCCAGTTGGTACAATGATTTTTCACACTGACAAAGACTGGATCCATCTCTCTTGCTTACCTATCCCCCGAACATTAATACAATTCTATCCATGTTAATAAACACTATTGATTTATTCTATTTCTATACTCTCGTCAACATATTCTTTGATATCCGTTATCATTTCATTATGGTCAAGCCGATAAGTTGTAAACGGACGAGGAAGTCTAATCATACCATAGATAATTTTTTAAAAGTCGTCTGTTTTGTTTTTTTGTTTTGTTTTTGTTTTTGTTTTTTGATAAAATTTTACCTAAATACGTGCCTTGATAGTAAATTGTGATCTGCTGATTTTGGATATGCCTTTGTTTTCCATCTGTAATCCATGACTGGTTGGACCAGCACACACTCCAAGGCAGACCTGCGCAGGCCAGCAAGCAACCTAGGGCAAACTTGCATCAGCACCAAAAGAAAGAGAAATTCATATCATGATCACTAATAACCAATGGAAATTGAGTTGCAGTATAGCATTATAACTACAGTGAAAATAGAAAAATCCCCTCTTATCAAAACTTGAAATGTTTCCTTTCTTAAATCTGCCAAATTTCCAGGAGGTTTGAAGATCTAATAATTTATTAGGCCTTCAAACCTCACATGAAAGTTAAAGAAAAAAATTAAATTTAGTACTTTATATAATATAGACCCACCCAAATTACACTAGCACTGAGCCGGAAAAAACTTTCTGTCTGAAGTTTGAACTCGATCAGGGAAAAGGCTTCACCCTGAGTTTGAACTCAGTCTGTCAGTTCTATTTTTTCAAGGTTTTAGCTACTCGATTACTGGACTGTCATTACTTTGAAACTGTTAATTATAGCTCCAAAAGGAATTTTCAAAAAAGAGTACGCAGACCTCATTGAAAGTGCCGAATTTTTTTTGTAAAATTCAACCTTCAAATGTGTGCAGCAAGAAAATTGCGATCTTCTGATTTCGGATATGCCTATTTTCCGAGAATTTAACCACTCGGCTGTAGCACCACCGTCGACATTTGAACTTGATCTGCCAATTCAATTTCAATCTGAAACTTTAACAACTCGGTTTTAGAACAGCTATGACTAAGAATTACTGTTCAAAAAGAATGTTTTTAAAAAGTATTGACACCCATTGAGTTTAATTAAAAACAAACACCGAGGATTAAAAGTGGATTAGACATTTTTAATACTTTTTTATTAATTACATATATCTGTATACTAATATTTGAGCCTTTTGTTCGTTTATTTGTTCATTTATTCGTTATCTCAGAGGTCATTTGAGGTCACTTGAAGTTTTTTTTTTGTCATTTCTAACTAATTTTCAGAGCTTTTGGCCCAAGGAAACTGAAATTTAGCTCACTCGGCGAAGAATGCAATCTATGAGATGTTGGATACTAAGAGTATTCAAGGTCATCAGAGTTAATTTCTGACCATATAAAAATTTTTTCCAAGTTTGGGGTCACAGATTAGCACCTAATACACTGAAATTCGGTATAAAGTTACATCTTCCCATGACGAATGTCATGTGCGACGAAGAGTTAACCTTGTGGCTCATTTGAGGTCACCAGAGATAATTTCCATCCATATCAGATTTGTGAGCCATAATTTTTCATCGAAGATGCTGAAATTTAGCTAATGGGCCAAGAATGTAGTCTATGTGATGTTGATTTCTGAGGTCATTATCACCTGAGATAATTTCTGGTCATTTAAACAGTTTTCAAAGTTTCAAAGTTTAGCACCTGTGAAACTGGAATTGGACATCTTTCCATGGTAAAGAAAATATACAACATGCAATTGATTATTGGGTGTCATTTGAGGTCACCAAAGGTCATTTCTAATCAGTTCTAGACACGTAGCAGAGTAGTGGGTCATAATTTTGTAACACGGACGCTGTAATCGAGAATATGAGTATATCTTCTCACATCGAATAGTCAGTGCAAGTTGTTCAAGGCCAATACAAATCTATTCTGGTTGTTTCTACTCCTAATTTCTTTGGCATTAATTTCACACCAATGTAACTGAAATTGGACATTGTAGTAAATCTTTTCTTGGGGAAGGTCAAAGGCAATACGACATTAACCTCAGACATTCTTCATGGGTCAGCTAAGTTCATTTCTCGGTGAATTCTTGCCAATTTCCCTATTACACCTATGAAACTGAAATTTGACGTAGAGGTAGATTCTTTCACAGCCAAAGTATTTGGAAATCTTATTTTGACATCGGCGTTTTTCGAAGTCGCCATGTGTAATTTCTGGTGAAATTTCGAAGATGTTGGCTAATTTTGCATTCGGGGTACGTCTTTACACGGCAAAAGTCATAGGTAATGCGAGGTTGATGCTGCAGCTCACTAGAGTTCACTTAAGGTCATTCCTGGAAATTATAACAATGCACAAGGATAATCTCCCAAGATCGCCGGTTTTTATCAGGTTTCTTCATGCTTTTCCGATGGACAGCTCTATATTGGTTTTTCTCGGGTTGGGCCCTGGTGACCAATGGGAGAAACATTTATGTTTTGTATTTAGAAGCCCTGTCAAAATGAGCAACGATACCATTTGTTCGTTTTCGGGCATCAGAATATTTCTCTCGATACAATTACTTTTTCATTCATTTATAGTGTAAATAATCGTTTTTTTCATTGATAAATATATCCAAGAACCTATTTTCCCTGCGTGGTTATATTTTCCTCCGGGTAACACTGGGTATCCCAGCTAACATACTCCTAGTAATATATACAAACAAAATGCTTACTTACAAATATACAACAATACGACAAAATAAAACGAATATATCAAACAAATAAACGGAACTACAGAAAAAATATCGAATCATCGGAGCCCGTCAGCCCAGTCAAGTGAGCTCCAGATTTTTCTTACTCTGCTCGTCTGTATTTATGTTTATACATGTCTCCAGGCGCTCCTTGTCACATTTTGGAGGCTACAACCCTGAAAATTTGAGTAAACCACTTGGCACCATCTGAATACTTATTGTTTTTGTAAATTCAAAAAAGTGGGGGGGGGGGTCTCTATAGTTCATTTTGGACGATCAATACCCCGAAGATCTATTTTCTTACAATTTTTTTATAATTGTTTAGATAGACAGTTCTTAGACGGGCTACGATGATACATTATGCGAGGTACGGATATATTTTACTCATTTCAAACTTCCTGGTAAACAATATTTTAGTAAAAGTAAGTATTGTATACATTATTGATGTAACTCTTAAATTAGGCATTAAAATGTCAAATTGATCTTTAATCTTAGGTAGTTGCTTCTAATTAGGCCGTGGAATTTCCACGGGTTACAGCTAGTTAAATATTGAATTAATAAATATTGTGTAATTGTGGCCTGTTGTGTTCTTTCAAGCCATCCATTATTTGTTTCACAAGGTCAAAGTGACCGACGATTTCTGGTGGCATGAAATAGAAGATCGCCTTTCTTGAATTCAGCGATAAATAGTTATAGTTTGACTATCCTCTTCCCACTTTTTTAATCGGGTGCGTTAGGGGTTGCCGTGATAGTGGAAACTCAGCCCTCTTGGCGACATCTCCCAATTACCTCTCTCTCCCTTACAGCGTAGTCTTTAACGTGACATGATAGACAGAGGGAATTGAACCGGCGCACTTTGATTATGGGGATTATTGTTTCATCGTTGCTTTATCGTTATCATGTGACAGAAAACACCCAAAACTTTTATGGAAGTTAATTTTATTCTAAGAAATCTTTGTGCTATTCGAAAGAAAAATGATTGGAGGAAATTTTGATATAAAATGACTGGTACGCATGCAAAATAGGGGTCTCGTGACTAAGGCAAAAATGTCATTCTTCTGGTATCATTTTCGAAGCCGTCTCACACGAAAATAATCCCTATTTTCATTTTTAATTCATTCTCTTGATACGTGGAATAT
Source organism: Thysanoteuthis rhombus (assembly GCA_963457665.1). NCBI lineage: Eukaryota > Metazoa > Mollusca > Cephalopoda > Oegopsida > Thysanoteuthidae > Thysanoteuthis > Thysanoteuthis major. Next base: position 57,588,225 of record OY735202.1, read on the forward strand.
TCCTACGAAAACATGATTGTACTTAATGCAGAAATGTGGATCCAGGTGTGCCTTACAACTTAATGTGTTTGTTTTGTTTTGAAATTAAATGAAAATAAGCATGGTTGAATTAAAATTAAATGAAAGCTGTATTATAATTTCCGAGTCGGAGCGACATAACCGGGCGTCAAATATAGATATTCTTCATTTAATTTTATTGGATGAAGTATCATGGACATTAATATACTATTTTTTACCTTCAGCTTAATTTTTCAGTCACTTTTTACTCCTTTTATCGAAACTTTTATTCAAGCAGGTTAAAAAAGGATGTTTTGGTGGAAATCTTTCCAGTATCAAGAGAGAGATTTCAAAATAAAAAATATGGACTGTTTCCAATATTTAACCCTGGAGATTGACCAGATGTGACTTCTAGTGACATCCGAGATCAACCTCACATAGCCCATGTCGAAATTCGATGTCTGGTGATACCTCATGCCTCATGGTCTTTACCGTGATAGTGACACGAATGAAAAAACAAACAGAAGGCTTGTGTACATGTACACCAGGAAGCAATAAGGCGATTCGACTCCACTGACAGAGCTCTTGGTAAGCAGATGTAACCTTATGCGTAAATTCAGTTTCATAGATCCGAAATTGTGAGCAAAAACATGGAAAATTGGTTTAAAATGACTAGTAATACCTGGGGTAAGCTCGAATAACCTCCAATGTCAACTTCTCATAGTCTGTGATATTTGCAGTGATAAGCTGTACCCATAAGCCAAATTTCGACATTTATCGTGCAAAATTGTGTCCAACAGCTTTGAAAATTGGTGACCTCAAATGATCTCATATTGCCTATTACCTTAGCCGTGAAAAGACTGACCAGTATGCCAAATTTCAGTCCCATGTGCAGAAAATTGTGACCCAAAACATGAAAATTGGCAGGGAATGACAAGAAAAACCTTGAATGACCACTAAAGTCAACTAGGAAGGCCAGTGACTTTTGCCATGAGAAAATGTTCTCATAGTCACAATTTTGCACCAAAGATGCTGAAATTTGGTATAACAACCTTAGAAATTGACTAGAAATGATCAAAAATGGCATTTGAGGTCAACCTCTGATAGCCTCTGTCACAAGTTGATGCTTAGACAGTCTCTCACCTATTAGGTCAACGAACCGTGTAATTTTAGCGTGAAAGAGGTACGGAGAGATCAACAGAGGGCTCAAATATTAGTATATATATATATATATATATATATATATATATATATATATATATATATATATATATAATGTATACTGTAGAGAGTGAGACAGACTCGGGAGTAAAGTGTTTAGAGGTAAGGTTTATTAATCCTTAGATGTAAATTGTCCAGACATGTTTCGGGATTCTTCCCATCTTTAGTGGTGTGTGCTGTGTGAGTATGTGTTAAAAGTTCCCATGTGGAACCAGAGTCCACTATCAGGAGCTATGCATTGTGGGTAAATTGTGTTGTAACGGCTGCTGGAGGCCTCCTGCTGAGTGGGAGAATGTCCAGTTAGGTATCAGGTCTTTGGTTAAGCAGTAACAGTTGGTCTTGGGGAGGGCAGAGTGTGTCAGGGTAAGAGGGAAGTGATGTGGAGTTAGATTTTTTGGTATGTTAGGGATAGTGTAAATGGAGGGGTGGTGAGGTCAAGGAGCTACATAGGTTTCAACCTTATAAGTTATTGAAAAGGTGTTGGCTATGATTTGGACAGGGGTTATAACTGGCTAAGGTGAATTTTTCTATGGTGACTTTGAAACTTCCATTATTGAATGTATCTTAGATGTGGGTGTGAGGATATCATTGGTAGGAGTTTTGTGTATTAGGGTTCTGCGTGATGAGGGCTGTTCAGTTTAGTGTTTAATCCATTAGGATATAGGGTTTTGAGTTTGTTGATCCACATATCTTCGTGTTTCTCTAGAACTTTAGTTATGTCAATTGGAGTAGTTTTTCTATTTTTTCTATGATGGTAAAGCTAGCGTCCGTGGCAAAATTGTGGTCAGGTGTGCGAAAGTGTATTTCTACGGGAAGTGGGCTACGATTGTTTTGTGACTTAATCCTATGTCTGTAATTGTTAAGTCTAATATTAAATTGCCACTCGGACTTGCCTATGTACTGTAACTTACATCTATTGCACTCTAGAATGTATATAATGTTCTTACTGCGGCAGTTGTTATTGTGATATATGTGGTAACTGTCTTTTGTGGTAGTGCTTGTGAATGTGTTAGTGTGCTTAAGGTGGTTGCAATATAGACTGTTTCTTATGTCACAAGGTTTGCAGAATTTAGTGGTTATAGGTGTATTTTTGTGTACGACTTTATTGTTAACGATATTATTGCTACTAATCATGTCTCTGATGTTTTGGGGCCTGCAGTAAGCGATGACACATGGGTCTGTAAATGTTTCTCTTAGATCTGTTTTAATTGTGAGAATGTTCCATCTCTAATTGATGATGTGTGCTAAGGGTGGGAGTGTGTTGTTGAAGGTTGTTATAAGGGGTATGCAGTTAGGTTTGTTATTGTGGGACAGTATAAAGGTTTCATCCCTGGGTATTCCAGTTGCTTTTTTTATTTGGTTTTTAGTGTCATCTTGCGGATAACCTCGTTGGGTGAAGTATTGTATTAGGTTATGTTTGTGTCTATTAAGTTCACTATTTGTAGAGCAGATTCTTCTAATTCTAAGGGCTTGTGAAAATGGTAGGCTTCTTTTTAGGTGTTGGTGATGGGCTGATTTAGAGTGGAGGTAATTGTGGGTGTCCGTGGGTTTAGTGTAGAGGGTAGTTTGGAGGTTCCTGTTGTTATCAATGTACATGCGGGTGTCTAAGAAGGCTATGGAGTCAGTGGATGTCGTAAAGTCAAACTTAATAGAGTCATGTGCCGAGTTTATATCTGTAAAGAAATTATCTAGTTTGGCTTTTTCACCTGTGTATATGAAAAAATGTCGTCTGTGTATCTACCATAAAAAATGCAATCGTTATATATCTCCGGGTAAATGTAGGTTTCGTCAAATTTACCTATGAAGATATTAGCATAGGATGGAGCCGCTACTGTGCCCATTGCACAGCCTTTCACCTGGAGGAAGTGTCTATTGTTGAAGTTGAGGCTATTCAGAGTTAGAATGTGGTGCATAAGAGTGGTAATTGTTATTGTGTTGGGTTCTTTAGTAGTTCTATTGTTTAGGGCTTCAGTCAGTGCTAGGATACCTTCATCATGTTTGATGTTGGAGTATAGGGATTTAACATCCATACTAACTAGAAGTGCTTTGTCTGGGATTGCTGTGATGTGTTTGATTTTGTTTAGGAGGTCTGTGGTGTCACGTATGTATGATTTGATTTGTGTTGCTAAGGGTTGGATGTAGTGATCTACAAATTTGGATAGTTTGGTAGTGTGGCAGTTCGTGGAGGAGATGACTGGTCTACCTGGGTTATTTAGTTTGTGGATTTTGGGGAGTAGGTAGAACCTTGCGGGTTTTGTGGAAGTGGGTTTCAGTATATTTTGTGTCCTTTTATCTATCATGTTGCTATTGTGTAATTCTGTTTGGGATTGGGTTATTGTGTTTGTGTATTCGTTAAAGGGGTCTTTAGGGAGGAATTTGTAAAATTCTGTGTTGCTTAATTGTGAGTTAGCTTCTATGGGGTATTCATCTAAACCCCAGATGACTATGGATCCACCCTTATCTGCTCTTGTGATAATCAAGTTGGTATTGTTTTTTTAGTTTATTAAGGGCCTTTCGCTCTTTAGTTGTAAGGTTATCATGTGGTAGGGATTGTTGAGTGTTGTTGTTGATGTAGGTTTTTATGTCATCTCTGACGGCTAGCTCAAAAGTTTGAATGGTTGTGTCTATGTTTTTTGGGATGAAGGATTTGTTGGGGTCTTTAAGCCTATCAAGGATGTCACTATCGTGGCCTGTTTTCCCAAAGTGGGCTCTAACTTTGATCCTTCTGAAAAAGTCATAGAGATCTTTGTTGAGGGTGTGGTTGTTGAAGTGTGGGGGTCGGTGACAGAAATTAAGGCCCTTGTTAAGGAGTTTGAATGTGTCCCTAGTAAATCGAAATTTACTCAAGTTCATTACTATCCCTTCTTGGTCTTCCTTAATTCTGATGATGTGTAGCAATTTTTTAGTAAGTTTTCCAAACTGCTTAGTAGTGAAGTTTTCTGACCCCCCTTCCATATTCAGTGGTAGGGGGGTTTCCTCGTTTTTTGGTGGAGTGTGTGTGTGAGATGATGTAGGGGTTACCTGCCGGTCAGGATATTTGCCTAGGTCTTCAGGGTGCTTTGGATGGGTCAATATGATGGGTTGAGGAAGGATGCTTCTCTTAGGGCTTTCCTTTTGCAGAGTATGAGGGGTAGTAGGTATGAAGTTCTTATGGTGTCTGGTGTTCTTGTTCCTATTATCTGTGTGATGGTTTTTGTAGTTGTGATTGTTCATATTGCTGTGTCTGTTCACATTATTGGTGTTAGTATTATTAGTATTTGTGTGAGTATTCATGTTATGTTTGTTCATATGTGTGTGTCTGTTATAGGTGTTAGTGATGGTATTATTAGTGTCAGTATATATATATATATATATATATATATATATATATATATATATATATATATATATTCATATATATATCAGTATATATATATACATATATATATATATATATATATCAGTATATATATATATATATATATATATATATATATATATATATATATATATACTGACTGACACTTACGTTGAAGTCAGAAACGAGAAATGTATATTCATGTATATGTGTGTGTGTGAGTGTGTATGTGTGTATTATATATGTATACATATATAAGTATATTGTATATACGTATCTACTGTTCCAATTCTTCAGGTGCATGAATAAATAATAGCAGTGACACTTTTCGTTTCCGACTTCAATGTAAGTGATCTCAGTCAGCCAAGTCTGATAGATAGACGGAACATATTGTGATTGATACAAACATAGACAGATAGATAGATAGATTCACTGATATAGATACATTCAAACAGATAGAGAGACGGAAACAGTGATAGATAGATAGATAGATAGATAGATAGATAGATAGATAGATAGATAGATAGATAGATAGATAGATAGATAGATAGATAGATAGATAGATAGATAGATAGATAGATAGATAGATATAAACACCATGTTAAATACACACAGGATAGATAGAAACTCTGATAAATTCATACTGATAGCTAGATAGCTAGAGCTAGCTAGCTAGCTAGCTAGCTAGCTAGCTAGCTAGATAGATAGATGGATAGAAACTATTTGGTATTCATCAAAGCTAGGAAGAAAGAAGTCAGCTAAAATGAAGACAAGTGACCTGCTACACATTCAATTGCTCCCTACTCTGGTTCCGTCAAGCTTTCAAAGTTATCAGGTTATGAATCATACGAACGTTCTCAGAAAAGCCCGATTGGGTTTTCCCAGAAGTTACGTGTTGTAGTCAAGTTGTCTATTGTTAGTAAAGAGGAATTCCAAATTACGGTGGCCTTGACTTGATAAAAAATATTCCCCGCATGTAAAAATATATATCGTTAAATTGAATAACCATTCGAGAAGCAAAAACAAGCACCGATTCGCATATATCCTTTTCGTTCCTCTCTTTCTACTGAAAGCATTTTGGATCAATTCACACACATGAAAGACTCTGTGTGTGTGTGTGTGTGTGTGTGTGTGTGTGTGTGTGTGTGTGTGATAGAGAGAGAGAGAGAGCAAGAGAGAGAGTAAGTGAGAGAGAGAATCAAGGTTTTTTTTTTTATTTAGAACGAGATTAAATTAAATTATGATTGGATAACGCAACAGCATTTAAAATTTTTTTTATTGTTATAAATATTTATAAAGATATTTCTGTTTTGATTGTTGCTATTAACGACATCACAAATTAAGAAAAGCGTCTCATTATTTGAAGTTTGATCAAAGTTTTATGAAAGCGGCCGAGGAATAAACGACAGAAATGTTATGGTCTACTCTTATCATTTTTCTTATTTTTTCAAACCAAATTTGATGAATTATATTTTCCTACCTTCTACTTCTTCAACTACTTTTTTTACAAATGATTTTTCACCGGAACAGACGGTACGAGAAATGATTTTCTTCGGTGTGGAATACTCTTTAAATATAAATATATTTTTCCCATTTCATTTTTTATTTATAGATCTAAATCTCTGAAGAGGAATAAGCGAAATACTTCGAGGCCATAGTTTCGTAGGACAGACGGAAAATTATCTTAGATGATAATTATGGCAGGTTGCACCGTACCCCCAGGCAGATTTTGAACGGGCATACCTTATTTATTAAAATCGACAGATTTTGTCTACTTCATTCTAAAATTTGTTCCACATGTTTGCAGACAAGCTGTCGCAAAACAACATCGAAACTATGTAAAAACTTCTATTTACATCACATAATGTCCAACTTGTTTTGACACAGCTTCTCCGCGAAGAAGGTTCCACGCCCTAGTGGACGATCGTCATGTTACTATGGCAGAAAAAAACCTGATCAGTTGTAACATAACAATAAATAAGAACGCTCAATTGAAAATTTCAAAATATTGAGCACCATCATCATAGCTAAAGTACCTCCTGAAAACAATATATATATATATATATATATATATATATATATATATATATATATATATATATATATATATATAATGGGTTACTAATACCATAGCCTGAGAGTTTCTGATCATTGATCTAAAATTAACACTGCATATAATCTATGTGATTACGGGAGATTCTTCGTGTTAAGTGCATTGACGGGGAAGGAGATCATATTGAAAAATGAATATCTGCTGAATGAAATAAATGCTCTCATCATCAGGAAACGGACATTGATAGCGCGGACGCGAGCACAAACACACACACACACGCGCACACGGTCGCTGTCTTCAAAAATACATTGCTAAAAAATTTGAGAAGTACGTAAAAGTACGAAATAAATTTGGAAGATATCACATATCTTTATTCATTTAACGATGTATATTTTGAAGTGACACAACTAAATCTTCGAATAAATTTTTCAATGTGTTCAGTGTTTAATGTTGTAAAGCTTTCTAGACTTTATATATATATATATATATATATATATATATATATATATATATATATGCACCATTTAGCATTTTTGCCGCTCTAAGCCAAGTTTATTGAATATTTGGGCACAAAGCGGTGAAGTAAACAGGGTCGGACTTAACAGGGTGCAAACAGCGCAGCTACTAAGGGCCCCAAGATTTTAGAGGTCTCCAAAAATACGTCTTCGATAATATTTTAATACTTTTTCATTTTTGTGGGTAAAATGTAGAAGGTCTCGACTAAACTTTTTGGGCATTCATTGTTACACAGAGACAGATTGTTGATTTATGAAGGTTTAACATTAAAATCATAATTACTGCTTAAAAATTGTCCCTATCTATTAAATGGTATCTCTTGGTATGAAAGTATTTGTTACGGAGAAAAAGAAAATCAACACGGATAGAGTCTCTAGTTGTCGAGAAGGAATTAAACACGTTGCAGCCAGAAGTAGATCATACTTGCTTGGTAATTTCTGAACAGCAAGTTAGGATTCTCTCCTCATTACTGTTTGTTTATGTTCTACTGTTCGTTTATGTTCTAACGGGGCCACAAAATGAAGGTATTGTTCACGTATGGATAAATCATATATATATATATATATATATATATATATATATATATATATATATATATATTGTACAAATGTAGGCATTGTAAAAAAGGATATCGCTACTTTATTCAAATTAAGTCGAAAGAAAAACCTTAGATTTTGACCGAACGAAAAATATATTTTTAACTTCCATATTTACGGAATCCTTTGGAAATATATTAAAAACCAGCCTCGGTGAAATACATGAAGCATAGAATCATTCTCTTGGGGTAAAACACAATTTTTAAGGAAGAAAACTGCTTCAACCACTTTAAACAATTTTCCCTTATTATAACAAAGTTTGATTATTTAATTTCTGTTTGATTTATTTGAAATTAATAGCTAAATACAAAATTGGGAGGGCCCCAAGAAATGTAATGCCTATCAATATTAAATTCGGCCCTGGAAGTAAATTACATCTTTTGAGTCAGGTGACCCTTGCAATTGAAATTATCAACTTATTTTGTTTTAATGAAAGAATATTAGCATATGAATAATTGTAACCATGTGTTGGAGTAAATGAAATAACCATGCAACTTCGGCTAATCATATATAAAACAACGGCAGGTGTTCATAGTCAGATATATTCCAGTTTCGAAGAGAAGTCAATCAATAGTCAATTAATATATGCTTTTACTAAGTAGAAACCAACAGACATATACACAAGCACAAACTCAAACATTTTTGCACAATACTGCACACAAATGAATGCGTCAGAAATCACAACTTGCCTATCATGTCCAGAAACAACTCAACTCACCAACTCACACGCCGCATGTGTGGCAGAAGTTTAAAAATAGGATATGATGCAATGTTTTTTAAGCAGTCGAATGAAACGAACATCATCATCATCATCAGCCGTTTCAAGTCCACTGTTAGACAAAGCGTCTTTGTGCTAATCACTAGCATGTCCTACCAACAGATTTTTCTATCTCGTCTCTCCATTTAATGCCTGATCTTTTCCTACTGCATTTACTGTCCCACTGATAGCTGTCGGTTAGCTTTTTGCTTTATCAGTTGTCCTTTTTTTTCTTGGTATGTGTCCTACCCATCTCTTTATTAGTTGCTTATTATTTGTACAATATCCTTCACCCTGCTCCTCTTGCAGATCTATGATGATCTTTTTCTACCACTGAGGCCTATTCCTAGCATTGCTCTTTCCATTGCCTCCTCTGATGTTTTCCAATTTCTTTTCCAGGGAACTCGTAAGTTTCCGTACGTCATAGCTGGTATCATGTATTCATTGTATACTTTACATTATAAGCATATTGGCAATTTCTTTTTCAGTATGTCTATTTATACCAAATGCTTCTCAGCCAATAGTTATGCGCCATCTTATTTCATTCATGTTGTCTCTCCAAAGCTTTGACTGACCTAAGCAGATGTATTCCTCGACTCCTCTTAAGGCTTCACCATCTATTTTTATGGCCTTCTTTAGAACTATGTCATCTAACATTACTTTTATCTTTGTTTTCATTATTTTTAACCCTTTTCTTTGGCTTTCCCTATTTAGATCACTAGCATGTTTTGTAGATTCTCCACAGTTTCTGATATTGATGCTTTATGGGTGTGTGTATACATTGATTATATATGTTTATATGTGTGGATATAAAATCAAAATAGTGATTCTTCTATCATACCTGGAATTAGTAAACCTTGTTTTACTTCATGCCTTTATCAATGTTTTGACATTGAATGCCGTTTTCGGATTCAACAAAATGGTCAAAATGGTTTGCAGTTTCGTGGGAATAATCTTCAAAACTCAGATAATTGTAGTTGGTTGAACAGTCTGAAATTATTTTGGTTATTTTAGGGTTTTTGCTGGAGTTTCTCTGGTTCAGTTGGCAACTGGAACTTTCTTGCTCTCTAAAACCTGTTAATTACAATTTCCTTCCTCTATTTTAGTAATATTCACTTTTTTGGTCAAAGAGAGTATTCAACAGAAATAGACATTAGCTGGGACAAAATTTAAAAACGTTAACTGGAAGTATTTTGTACTTTATTTACATGAATGTTCATACTTTTGTCAATTTAGAACATTCCTCGTTTTGGCAATGTGAAAAGGGTTTGATTAGGGTGGACATGCCTAAACATTTTGGCACATTTTTGACTATTTTAAGCATCTTTTGGGTGTACTCTGGCCATTTCTCACATTTTCAGACAATTAAAAAAAATATAGCACTTTTTGGGAGTCAAATTTGTGCAAAAATAATTTGGAATTAGCAACATTGTTCATAGTTGTGGCACAATGTTCAATGTTTCTGGCAAGCGATAGAAACGTGCGTTGGTGCTGGCCATGTGGTAGTAGGGCAATGGTCTGGGAAAGAGATGGGAAAAACAAACTGTTTATCTTTTGAAAAGGAAACTGATATGGGTTCGACTAGACCGTTGGAATGATGTATATCATATGAGGAAGGAAAAAATGGTTGATTCTGAATGTTTATGCTGAAGATAAATCTGGTTGCATTTCTTCAGTGAAAGTTTACTATGTTTTAATTTTTTAGATTAAGCATTTTCACTATTTTTTTTAACAAATTTATTAGTAAAAAATGATGGCATATATAAAATATATGGATGCATACTGCTTTTTATATACACAGATAATAAAGGATTTGATTGTAGTGAACTTGAAAAATAGCATTTGTTGACACCAAACGGTTTTTTACAACTTTTTTAATTAGATTCTTTAAAGCTTTTTTTTACAATTTCTTTGAATTCAGCATTTCTATTATGTCATTAGTACATAAATGAAATTCTATTTCCCTATGCCAGTTGCATGAATGAAATCTAATTTTACCAAGTCAATTGTATACCTTAGTAGGACAGAAGACATCTGCACATAGAGCTGTCTCTATGGGGGGACCCTCATGAAAAAAAAAAATAAATGAAAATTTGAATTTAAGGAATTAGAAAAAAATTTTAGACTTTTTAGTTCTTGTGAATTTACAATTATCAACATTTTTGATGTGCAAAATACTCTATTATTTCCTATTTTGTTTCAGTATTTTGAAAAATTAAAATTGCGATAAAGAAAATCAACTTTAATATGTAACCAAATCTAAATTTTCATAGATATAATATGAAAATTTTAATAAATAAACCAAACTTATTGCTCTTTAAAAATGATTTCCCATACCCTGTTCTTAGGGAAAATGCCAAGTTACCAACTATTTAGACTGATATGATGTGAACGGTTGGGGGTAGTTTTTCAATTACTGATTTCTCAGTCCACACTTATATATTCATAGAATGATATAGACACTCCCCCCGTCACGTCTAAAAAATTGACTTAATTTATCATTGCTAAAATCTGTTAAAAACTGTAGAAATACTGCAAAATTTGAACTGCATAGCAGTTGTGTTTTGTCTGCGTATGCTCTGGATACTGGGGGGTTACATTCCTAAGTGGAATACCCTTGGCTGGGAGTGGCTGCTTTGGATGATCGATAAAATATGCCTGGGGTCTTACCTTGGAATGTAAGTAAGCTGGAATGGGAAATTGGGGCTGATTGAATTTGACAGGACAATGACGAGGGAAAGTCAACAAATTTGATAAGTCACAGCTAGTTTTCAGTTTTACTATCAGCTAGCACGAGGATTGGTCAAAATGCAGGAGATAGAGAAGACGAAAGAGAAAGAGAGGTTAGTGAAATTTTAACCAACAGTTGTAGAGAGTGAGTAGTAACAACAAATGAAGGTCAAAAGACTGCAGGAGGAAGGGAATGCCAAGGGATATAAGTCATATTAGTATGTAAGAGAAATGTAGGTAGAGATTTTTGTCCAGGGAATTAAGTCAATATACGCATCTTGGATCTCCTTGTCTGGCTGAACTTCCTTGTCATAGAACAACAGAATCTTCAAGAGGTCTTCTGCAACAAATCACAGTATCACTGCATATACCTTCCATTCAACATGTTTTTGTTACATGCATTGCTCTCTCCTCTCCTGTTTTCATCATGGCTGTCAACATAGGAACCAAAACTACCATGCAACCAACAATGTAGCAGCATTACAAAACTAACAGATGACACTAATATACTTGCAAACTGAAGACAAACATTTTTCCATGTTAAAAATCAAGTAGAGGCGTCAAAATGTACAGATTTTGAACATCTAGGGTGAGGTCATGAACTGAAACAGTGGTAGAGAAAACTGTGATTGAAGAGTTTCAGCTATACGTGCTAAATGACATTAGTAAACTCTTTATAAAAACAGAAATTTGGAATTGGATAAAGTAGCTTTATGTAATGCTACATTTCATTCCAGAAAACCAACTCGAATGGACTTACTAGCATTTATTTTAGTTGTGGAATTATTTCCACAATGAAATTATCACTTTTTCCCACTGAAACAGAAAGATCACGGAGATAAAATATCAAAGCCTTTGTGTATGATATGAATGCATACAAAATCAATAACCCTGAATAAATAAACAACATCAGCAATTTCAATGAAGATTCTTTTTCATTATTGAAGAAAAAGAAAGACTTGATTTTCGAATGTAAAACTTTACTTCATAGCTTAAATCCAACTAGCTTTCATTACAATAATTTCCCAATAGTTTTTAAATGTGACATTATATTTACATTACTATACCAGAGAGAAGAGTTGAAAGGTGGGGATGAGTCAATACCCAACAAATAATTCCCTTCTGCACAACTCAACCTTCAGGAATGCTCACTGGCTGCTTTATATACATGTACCATGGCGGAAATTATATCAGTACTTGGTTGGTCACAATATATTAACAATATGAGAAATATGGCCTTTGATAACGCTATCCATGACACTCTTTAGTCAAGTCATGTTGCTGACTATATTACATAGTTCTATTTAATCATTTTCAATAGATTAAAGCAAATTGTTTAGATAAAATTCAAAGGAAAATGCTTTCTCAGTCAAACCTATCTCCAGAAATGTCTTTCATAAAGGGCTAGGATGAAGAAGGAAAGAGAACTTGCACTGATCACTTAAAACTCAAGACAACTTGCCTTGTACATATATTTCTCATTGCATTGATCTGTCCTTTTGTATGTCAAGATTAATTGATCCAATCTGAGAAGAGATATTGTTAAAAACACCAAGAACTGTATCAAGATTCCAGTGCTGTAGCATGAATTCTGAAAATTGATTATTCTGTTTGTTGCTACTATTTGGGGGCAACCTCGAAACAGCTATAATAATCTATTTTCTCTGTACCCATTCATGTAATGAAGCCAGTATAAATTGCATCCAAGAAGAAATGAGGGTTCATATATTCATTTATTCTGACTTGAAAAACTGAATAATGACAAAGCACACAACAGAAGAAAAACACTTTTCCAATTACTATACAATAGAGGGTCCATCATTAGTACTGGGTAGGTATCACTCATTATCACCCGGAAACGTTTAATCTTATCTAATCCAGGACACATTGTCCCAGTGGACAACATAGACTAAAACATACTTATTTATCATTAAACTCTAAAAGTAATCTAGTAATAATAACTTGTGAGTGACCAATGTTTTAGTTGTGAACAAAGCTGACCTTTTTATGCAAATACAGTATAAGTGAGGAATGTATCCTTTCCCACATCAAGAGAGAGAGAAAGAGAGAATTTGGTAATTAATGAAAAGGAGGAAAATGTCACCCCAGCCATTAGGGAGAATGATGCAGAAGATGGGAAAATACATGAAGATGCATGAAAATGGTTGAAAGCATTGCGCAGTGCATAAAAGTAACCCAATTCTCTATTTCAACATAAACCATACAATAAGTGAATTGTCCACTATAATAAGCCGATTGTTTATTTGTATTACAAAGTTTTATGTTTAATCAGAGCTGATTTATTTTACTTTACATACAAAATCGTCTGATTGCTGGAGAATTTTTAACAAGCCTTTTACAACTCAAACATAATTATAGTGAGATCAGAATTATTTGAATTTCTGTGAATCTTAACATTCCTTCATAAAAAGCTGGTATCAAACTTTAACCTTGGAAAAGATTACAGCATGATTTTACCGGAAGGGAAATTGAAAAATATTTTCTATTCTAGTTGGTCTGGTGCATTAGGTGGTCGAGGCAGAGTTAAATTACAGAGAACACAAATCCACTGATAGGTTTACCTCAGAATCTACGAGTAGCATCTGTTAATTTCAAAAGGATTACATTTTATAAGTGGAGATTTACTGGAGATCAATACTACTCAATAGTCCAGAATTCAAATATGTCTAAAAATGCTTCACAACTCTAGCAAAATATTTATGAGGCACTCGGTTGGCGAAAATTGTTACGACATATTTGCCATAGAGGAAAACTCATTTAAAAAGAATAAATATTTCTTCTTGGTAGTAGATAAATGATGCCAGTCAGATCAGTAGATCCATACAATGTACCTAATAGGTGACTAACATATTAGTCAAAATTATAAAAAATATAAGGCCTTTGATTGTTCTTGCAATATCCATTACTTATTTGGGTCTCTTTAGTTTTCAAGTGAGACTGATCAGCTAATTATGGAGCTAGTGGGCTGAAAATCTCAATATTTACTCCTTATTATGTCCATTAAAATAATTTTTTTTTTTTTGCTTTTTTAAAATTCTCCCCAATATAGGTTCTTCTGGGGATGGTTCAATTTACAATATAAGTTTATACTAAATTGGTCTCTTAGTTTGTATCTGGCAGTGTTAACACGTTTCTTTTAATTCAAACCTTTTTTTAGAGATCACCACCCAACAAAAGGCAAGAGAAATAATTTATTCATTGACCCCCCCCCTCCCGCCAACATGGCATGCTGTCATCATGTGATGGTTTCTATATCTATATATTTTTCATTTCATTCATTTAATCTAATATTGAGACCAGTTATAGGGTAGAGAGTGAGGATTGAACCCACTACACAAGTAAACTGACCTAAAGGATAATTAACATGCTACAGCAGGGGACATATGGACACTAATATTCCAAAGTGAATTGGCAACAATATCAATATTCCTCACGACACTTTAAAGGAGAATTATTTTCATCATCTTCATTTGGAACCCAAGACAATGAAACTAAAAGGAACAACAAAATGCCTGGTGCTGTAATATTTGTGATGTCTGCTAAGAGTTTTTGGAAGACAAATGTCAAAGGCCAAACTAGACTCTTCTGGGCAGAATCCAGAGACGACCAGATGGGGATCAAGGTGTTTTTGTGGTGGATCAAAGTTGGAATTAGTCTGGTTATCTCCCTTTGGTTTTGTCCAACTGTGGTGAACTTGTTTTATTAACTCCATCCAAAATTTGAGAAAAAAATAAGAAGTGAATTGGCTCCCAAGTGGGAAATCATACAATGTAAATCTTTCTATTTTTCAAATCAGGTTTTTTCTTGATTTTTTTTAATTAAAAAAAAAAAAAAAGTTCTTCTCTGCCACTTGTTTTGTTTCCATAGCAATAACATACCATACACTTTTTTTCCCTCTTACATAAGAGACGCTTCTTGAAAGGTAGAATATAGCATGCATTGTTGTTGTAAACTGACTCCCCTATAAAACATTTTGAGGTGATTTTTAAAAACTAATTTGCTATAAACCTTACTTGGGTCACATCGGTACTCACAGAAATTAGATTATGTTATATGGTCTTCTTGGTAGGTGAGTACACATGGATGGACATTTGGTGAATTCTGTTAATAATTCTGCTATTCAGAACAAAATGTTTTTTCACTCAAATTTTAATTTTTCTATCTTGAAATTTTTTGCCTACCATTTGTCACTTTTAAAAATTGTATTAAGCTTTTTCAGTAATTGATTGGTAGTACTTTTTTCCTGATAATAATTTCCATCTGAATCCAATAAACACACATTTTAATTAAAATTCATAATTACATACTTCATGATTATTTAGAAGACAGAGACTGTTACCATGATTTGAATTCAAAGGAATTGGCTAAAATGAACTTTGAACCAACTAAATTTAAAATGGATCATCAGACTAGCATATGAATTAGGAATGTTTTGACCATCAATTGGAATGGATATGATACTCACCATAAAACGGCTATACTTGTGGAGGCATTTTTGGCAACTTTCTAAACAATTTTTAGTGCATGACCTTTCCCCTTAAATGTTTGTTCTATACACACAAATGCATATTCATATGTAACAATGAATAGAACACACCTATTTATGATAAAAGGTTAAATCCATGAATAAAATCCCCAAAAAACTTTTTTTATAGTAGAATTGTCCACGTACGCATTGTTGTTAAGTCTCCAATGGTGAAATAACGTGATAATGAGTGAAGTTTAGATTATTGTGCCAAGAACCCAATCACAAAAAAAAACACACAACCTTAACTAGAGGATTCAGATGAAGAGAAGTAACATTTTTTGTTTCCTAAGTCTGTCTTTGTATGATAGGGTCCCAGCCTCCTCTACATGTCCATCCTCTTAATTGGTGACTGTGCTGAAGACCAGCATCAGTTGTATTTGAAAATGGAATTGTTACAAATGCCAGGATGCATGTCATTTCCACATATGTAAAGACATTACATTATGGTATGTACTCTATGAGCTCTAAAGATAAAATTGATACCAAGAAAGAAAACTCAGTAAATAATTCTCCTGCATGGACTAGATTCAGATAGGTTCAAGACTTAGTAACAAGATGGATACCAATAAATTGTAATCAGTTCACAGTATATATTGGTATATTGGCACACAGCCACATTCAAGGAACACACAGTAAGGGGCGAATCCAATAACATCACATCTAAAAAGCATTTTCAAATTCTAAACGTTTTTTTTGTTTTTTTTTAACTATATACTGAAATGACAGGAGCCAAATCTTTATAAAAAGTTATATTTCCTCAAAAACTTTTTTTTCTAGATTTAATTTTATGGCTGATATAAACATTTAAAATATATCAAGACTCATAGCAAGTGCTTGGGTGCATGATGGTAAAGAAGGGTCAACTTTGGAAGGGTGATTTTCATAGAAATTCAATAAGCTTGCCTCAAAGTTTGACACTTGGGGAAATGAAAGCTTTTTTTTTTGGAAGTATTCTTGAGTTAAAAATCTTGAAGATGATCCCAGCTGAGTATTCTGTGGTCCACATTCAAAGAATATTAATGATGTGAACAAGACAGATTGCTGCAGGGTCAAACTCCACTCCAACTACTATTGTGACTGAAGATGATTCCTGCAACTTTTAGTATTATGTATGTATAATAAATGAAAAATTATAGAAATATATATTTTTTGTAAAAATGTATTTATTTCTAAAGAAATGAGCCTGAGTGTATCTGTATGTTAAATTTTTGTTAATATCTAAGATTTGTAAATTTAGTTCAGTCAGTAAGACAACCTGCTGGCAATCAGTTGGTCATGAGTTCAAATCACGGTAGGGGAATGTAGGTTTCACATATCAGTTCACACCCCACATTTTGGTGAGGATTGTTCTTGTTCTTTCCTTGGTACAAAAACAAAGTCAACTCCAGATATTGTAATGGAGTTTGACAAAAAATATCTCAAAATGTCCAACAAATTACTTTACCCTTAAATTATCAAAATCAAAGTAATGAATAGGAATAACAAAGAATATGGAGCAATATCTAAGTTTAGTGTTCTGATTTTGCAGCTACAGCATTTCAAGCAGAGGCATATTTCTTGTAGGGTTCTATTTTTATTTTAACTCCGCAAATCTTTACCTGTTTACACCATCTATTGGAAGACACAATCAAGGCAAGGCTGAAAGAATCCATGACAAAATTAATTTGAATTTGAGAATATTTTCTTTGTAGTCCACAAAAGCTGAAATTAAGAATCAGAGATGATGAGTGATGGGACCAAGGTCACTTGGCAGACAAATGAATAGTTAGAATGGGAGTGCTGACCTGAGGACGAGGTCAGTTAGCAGATGATGCGTGTTGCAAAGAAAGTCATATTAAATTGCTAGTTCCCAGGTCTTTGTGCTGATGGCAAGAGCAATGACTATAAAAAGTAATTTATAAGAATGAATAAGATCCTGAGCAAAACTTGAGCAAAGATAACCAGCAGTCTACACACCATATAAGACAGAATTCTCAACTGCTTTGATATAACTTTGCATCCATCTTCTAAAACGGACCCGTTACAGACTTTAAAGCAGGATTTGTTCTTTATGAGTTGAAAAGAGGCCTTGAGTTCATACTTTTTAAAAATAAAACTGACATTCTTGTCTAGCATTTGTCTTTTCCCTCATGGGAACAGGCAGAAATCCATCTCATAAAACAAGAACAGTTTCACAAGACATCATATTCCAATGAAGTGACTTCTTTCCACATTAACATTAACTTTAGAGCACTTATTATTGGCACTGTCTAATGCTGGCTATAATGCATCAACAAAAAACAAACTTGAAAGGCAAAAAAATGATAAGCATAAATAATAATCATTAATAGAGATCTTTTTGCCAATAAACTGTGACCCTACTAGAAATTGCTGAATTAATTTCACACATGGATCGATAGATCATAAGTTGCAGTAGGCTGGAAAAAGGTTCCCAGTACCACTTGCAATGTATCAACATAAAAATTGTACATAACCTCAATAAGTTATGAGCGGTTTATATGATGAGATGTTGTCATGAAAGTTTTGACAGATACACCAAGTATACAAAAGATGATGCATGCATGGAATAGAGAAATTTGACAATTTTATCACACGAGAGGAAGATATTGCCAATTTAGAAGTGAAAATGACATGTTGAACAAACAAAACAAACAAAATGGAGCGTTGATCTGTATGTGTTATAATGCAAAGCAAAATTTATAGAAAGACTAAAACTAGGACAGTGTTTATTCTTTTGTCTCCACTATTTTTCTAAAGATACTTTGTTAAAGCAGAGATCTTTGTTTATGTACTTTGAGATTTTTTAGTATATTATCCTCATCACTGTTGTTTCTTATTTAGGAACGTTTGTAACTTACTCTTCAATCATCATCAAGTGTTATGAAACAGATAATGTGGTCTACACAATGCATCTTGGATGTATTTAACACATCCTTCCATGTTGTTCAAGGCTAGAAGTTGGGAAGGTCAACCATAAGATGCCTGACTTTTAAACAGAGCCATTTGAGATTTTTATTCAAATGATAACTATAAAGTTCCAAGCCCTATGAAAGTTGTCAAAGAAGGAAATCTTTTCAAAAGTTCCTTGGCAAACTACAGCTTTGATCCTAATATGTGAGAGTTTACTATTTAATTGCTACTAAGTATAACTTTCAAAAATCAAGCAAGTTGTGGTATACAGAGATACACAGCTTCATTGACTTAATTGCATAATCTAAATATAAAGACATCTTGATTCTATGATTTTTTATTCTTTTCTGCCTTATTTGTTGAAAAAATCAACTTTAACTACTTCACCCTTCTGATCATGCTACAATTATTCTTACCATGTACACAGCTACTATAAGTTACACATCTCCAAATGATTCATCCCAACACAAAATATTTCCTTTATACCCTCTTTTTATTGCTGCTTGTTGATGTAATTTTGTTATTGTGACATACCAAGGCAAAGCATTAGGAGAAACTTGAGAGCATGCTTTTTGATAAATTAGTTTGGAGAATCTTTTCCAGCTCGTAATAGCAACCATTTAATGAGAATCACAAGCAACTGTTGAAATATGTTCAAGATAAAGTTAATGAAAGCACCTTGTTATGTATGCCTCTGCCAAATGAAGTCCCTGAACTCCCCTATGAGAAGAACATATACAAATATGACCTTTGGCGCACAGACATTCATACAGAGTTATGCTGTGACAGATATTTCCACCTGAAAACTTAGCAATTGTCTTTTGGCTACCATTTATGAACTTACTTTTTATGAATGTAAGCATGGTTAAAAAAAGAAGTCTCTGGGTTCAAGGCAGTGAGAGATGATCAGATGATGATTGAAACAGATCAAAAGAATCTATTAAAAACAGATTGGAATGACCACTTTAGTAAGAAATATCACTTAATACTTACTAAGCTTAGTTCAGTAGTGCAGAAAGCTAAATGGGAGAAGGGAGATGGTATGAGACCTAACTTCCATGTGGTGAGGGCTTACATACCTAGAGAACCAGCATTGAAATTCTGATTTTGTACATGTGCTTTAATGCCATCTCCAAGCATTAGTGAGAACAAAGTAATTATTTCAGTCATATCACTTGATGATGAAATAGAACAAAAAAACCTCAGAAAAAAGAAACAATAAATGGAAAGCAGTCCAAGGATCAGCAAGTACAGATAAGTGTTACATTTCATAAACACCAAACATTTTCTTTTGTATTTCTAAAACGAATACTAATGTCTATCATCCTCATTTTCCTGTCTGCATGGCAATTGTCTCTTGTATACGTTTCCTTAGAGAGGGAATCAAATCTATATGGGTTTCAGAGCACTTGCGTACACACGATTCAAGTTCATGCCTGAAGCGTGTGATATCTGCATCAGTGGCCCCAGGAGAAATCTTATCCCGTACTTGGTCTTGGCAAGCTAAAGCACAGCGCTGCAAACGGTCCTGAAAGAAAGCAGATGCGTAGAGAGAATCAAAATTGAAATTTACTTCATAAGTTTGTAATCAAAACAAAATCTTTTTCATAACTGGGATTTTTTTAAAACGAGTTTCATCTGACATTGATGCCAATAAAAAAGAATAGACATATAACTACAATTCAAAGAGTCGAAATATGAACATATATCCAAACATAGTTTATGTCTAATGAAAAGGTTCAAACAATATTTTTTGAAGTTTGTCCAAGTATTTTGAGTCAAACATTCTATATACCTACTTTTGGGTTTTTCAAGCTTAAAACTTTAAATGATCGTTCAATTTTCTGCAGTAAACTTGTGACCTACTGATATATATATATATACAATGTAGACCCTCGAAATTCAAATGCAACATACTAGTTGTACAATATGTGTATGAATTGTGTCTTGACTACAAATCCTCTCTTTCTTTCTCTCTCACTAAACCTCACAGTCATTTTTCAACCATGCTAAGGATACTATTACTATTACGATTTAATAGTTCAACTAATAAATTTTTGATGACATATCAACATTGAATATATTCATATCTAAAAATTATTTCATTGTCACAAATATATTCCTTGCTTACTTTTCATTCATTTTTTAGAAAATGCAACCCAGTCAGCAGGACCTTGTAACCCAATATTTGGTAGACACTCGTATTTAAAGAACCCTGATCTAATTTATGTAAATGTTGGAGATCTTATGAATTTAAGACAAAATAGCTGAAAAGATCATTCGAAAACAGATAAAAAGATCATAAACATTTACCTGGAACATCTGGATTTCATTTTGTATAAGAGCTTGCGCTCTATTGACAGGTTCTGAACATCGATCAATGCATCGGTGGACTTCATCCATGCTTAGATTTTGTTGGTCACAACACTTGGCACCACATCGGTACATGTCACCCTATGAAATGAAAGAGAGGAAGAGATTTTTAAAGTATGTCAAAACTCCTAAGTACAAAAGTCTCTTTAAATTTTTCATGCATAGTTCATCTTTTTTTAAAGATGTATTCAAGACAATTTCCAAAGAGTGCAAGTGATAAAAATTCGCAGAAAATTACCAAGGAGGTGCATAGAAAAATGACTTACTAAAAAAATATTGAAAAACTGACTTGGTAAAAGTGAATAAAGAAGAAACACATTGGTTTGCATTTATTATACCAGATATTTAAATCCTTATCCTCAAACAGTTTTAAAACAAACAATGAAAGTAACTCTACAAGATAGGTCGTTAGCAAAATTTAATTAAGATAGTCAAAGTAATTTGGCAATATTTCTATTATATGAATAAAATATTAAAATATTATTTGCTGATGCAAAAATTTCCAACTTTCTCTACTACATGATATAAATTCATCAGGATATTATCCCAGGATTTCTCCTACCAATTGCCATCTTTCAGATAAATTTGCATATTCCATCATAAAAGAATGATTTTGATATTGATTTGATTAACTCTGAGAAATTTCTCAATATTTTTAGATTGTTGGACCTGCTGACCAGGCAAGGAGTATTACATGAAGTTCCCGTCTGTAACAAGTCAAGAGAATGCCATGTTTGGAAAAACTTTTCATCCCAGCTCCATGATGGTTGGCTGCAAGGTATTACTTAATTTGGGAAAAAAAAGGAAATAACCTATAACTAAAAATACTTCAAACTAGATTTTTTTACAGGTTTTACCGATTTCTATTTCATAGCTCCCTTCCTACTAAATTTTTTTTAGATGTTATTCTCTTGATGTGAAAAGAAAATTCAAGACTTTAATTGCAAAATGATTAAAAATTAGGTTCCATTGTAACTTATTGCATACTTGTGTAAACTATTATAGTTAATTTTGAGTACTATTTACTATTCACCCTCATCTTGATTCTTTTATTTGTTCTTTCATATTTTCATTTATCCCAACTTAACTCAGGTGATCAATTTACAGCAGTGAGGAAACGGTGCAGATCAAAAAGAAAGAATGCTTCTATTGAGACTTGAACTAATGTCTCTTTTGTCAGAAGGAAGACTTGTGAAGCAATCATTTTATAATTTGTCCAACATTAGATGAAGTATTTATAGTAAACTGGTATCATCAATCTTTTTTACTATTCACCATCAACTTGTTCTTTTTTGGCAGTCAGGAGTTGATAATTTATTATACTAATAAAATAATTGCTTCCTTCTGTATTTGTTAAAATGTGTTCTATAGACCATAACCAAGTCAAATAGCCGTACTCTTTAGGAATTAATCATTTTGCCATTGAATATGTTCTTCAGTCAGTTTGGTTTCAATTTTTTGAGACACGTCTACTTTAATTCGTGAGTTATTCTTTGATGAAATATCATTGGATAAATTATAGCAAAAGTTTACCAGATCAGTGTTATGTATTCGAACTGAGTATTTTTTTTCATTTTATAGAACCTCACTGAGTAAAATCACAAATCCTAATATACAGGATAAGTACTGCTGAAGCAAACCAAGTATCACATTACTTGTAAGATGACAAAACATAATGTAATAGCTTTTGTTATCTTGTTACTTTTTGTTGAATAATTTCACAAACCCGGATCTTGCTTTTCGTATACAAAAGAAAAGAAAAAAAAAAAAAAAGAAAAGAAAAAGAAAAAAAAAGGAAAAAAGAAAGAAAAAGAAAAAAGGAAAAAAGAAAAAAGAAAAAAAGAAGAGAAAAAAAGAAAAAAGAGAAAAGAAAAAAAGAAAAAAAAAGAAAAAAAAAGAAAAGAAAAAAAAAAAGGAGTGGCTGAGAAGGATTCTTTGAATTGTTTTCCTATTCCTAGGAAAATCTTTTGAAAGACGGTTTTATCAAATAGTATTCACTGTTTGACTAGCTTGCTCGCTGAGTTTGATTCGTACTGAGTACCTAATGTATTCATAGGCATCAGAAACAGGAGAAGGGGGGGGGGGAATTTCAACTCAAATGCCCTACAGAAAACCTTTTTTTTTTTTTCCAAAAGTGAACTATTTTGAATTTGGGGGATAAATAAAAACAAAGGGGCACTATCCCATCAACAAGAGGCACATATGAGAGAATGAGGCAATGGAACCTAAGGAGAAGAGCAAATATTGCCCAAAGTGCACTCCAATTAATAAGTTCTTCTTGTATTTAGTTTTCTAAGGGCTGTGGCACTGGGGAAAAGCCACCCAGATATTGAAGTCGTAATGCAGATGCCTCTTTTTTCAACACAACTTCATAATTCACCAAAGGGGAGCTAATCCCAACCAAATCATAGAAAATCTATGATTAGTCAAAAAGTAATTTGATCTCTCACAATTTGTAGTGTCAAGTGTGCTTGATGATATATCAAGATTTTACTACAGTCTGACTGCAGGAAAAAAATAAAAAATAAAAAAATAAATAAATGGTGCCAAATCAGCTGTTAACCAATTCATTCTTGCTTTTAGAAATATTCAAATCCAAGCAAGAACAAATAATAACAGGATATCAAGACATGACTACAGATTTACACAAATATTTCCAGACAGGCTTATTTACTTTAAAAGTGATTATAGTTACGAGAAATCACATTTTATCGATAAGCTTCCTCCATCATTTCATGGTCATACTCCATAACTGAATTTTGACTTTATTTTCCACACCTAGTAACAATGACAATTTCAGACTTCCAGTCAAGATTGAAGGTAAAAAGCTTAAAATGATAGACTGAGGAAAAAAGAAAAAAGAGATTCGATACCGATATCATCCATCAATGGAAGGAAAAAAAAAAGGACTGAACGAAGATAAGGAGTATTAAGAAGCTATGGATGCAAGTTTTCAGTTATAATATTTATGATTTCAAATTATATCTAGAATTATCTATACTTTAATCACACTTCTCGAAAATGAATCTAGGCCAATTTTATATATACATATATTTATATATA
>OY735202.1:57632326-57954826 GCA_963457665.1 Thysanoteuthis rhombus
ACTAGTTAACAACCTGCCTTGAGCTCCTTAGACTCGTAGTAAATTATGGGGGGTTGTTTCTAAGGCAAGCTGTCACATGAGGACAGGCGGGCAGGCACTTTAAGGTGAACTTAGATTCATGAGACTTCAAGACTTATTCCAACTTACATAAACAGAATTTTGATTTTATACAATTGATGGGAGCACCATTTAACACACCTCAATTAAAATTCCTTTCACATTTTTTCTTTTTTTTTTTCTTATTTCAATCAACTTCTGGGGTAAAATGTATCAACTGGAGTAAGTGTACGAATTTTAAAAGGTGCTCTATTATGGCAAAAACGTTAATGAATTTATTGTCTATAACTTCAAGAAAAGTCATTAACATTCTGAATTTTTTCAGACAATTGATTCTTTGATTTTATTTGATTGCACTTGATTTTAATAATTTTCAGCTAATTCATTCTTCAACCTTTGTCAAGTGTATAAACTGAGAAAGCCTTATTTGGACAGAATATGACAACAGAAAAAGAAATGTGGTCTTTTAATTATCAACCAGATCAGTCCATTTCAACAACATCAGACACACAGATGAAACCATACCTATGTATTCAAATGATTCCAATTTATTCACAAAGGAGTTTCCTAATGTCTTTTTTGCCAAGCAAAGAAAACCACATGGTGTCGAAATCTTTACTACCCTAACTTATGCACCTGACCAACAAGCTGATATATGCCACCACTTCAACTTTTTCGATCTCTAGTAGTGTTCCCTTTCCATTATCTGGACATTGTCCTAGAAAAGGCAATGTGTGCCCTTCTATCTTCAGATATGGTCTGCCATACCTGATTTTCCTGCTTCCTTTTTGACTATGACTTTCTTATATTCCTTCACTTTAACTTTAGGGAGATAGCTGGTCTCCTCCTTATACACTTTGAAAACATGAACAAGCTCAATTGTACAAAAAATTTGGAAGGTAAATTGAATTTGACGAGGAAGTAAGACTATAAAGTGTATCCTCATTTTTCTGAAAAAGCAGTTTTATCTAGAATGTAAAAAACTTTTTAAAATTTGTTAGGATATACATAATCATGCGTGTCATTTGCACTGAGCAACAGGTTGACTATATACAGAAGATTTTTTAGTTGCAGTCAGAAATGGAAAAATTGACAAACTTTTCAAAATATCAGAAACTGTCACGAAAACTGTCACCAAGTTTTTCAAGTTTTCAAATAGGACTGGCTGGCTACGAATGCATGAATCACACATACGGCTGTAGCTAGAGGGCTGAAAATTTTTATGAATAACAAGATAGCAATTTTCACGGAAAAATCAACACCTGAGAAATTTTAAAATTTGGCAAAATTCAGCATAATGATTTTTTTTCAAATTTTCAATATCTATTTATATTTAAGGTATGATTATCAAAAAATTTCAAAAAAGAAGAATTTTTTTCATATGCTTCCCACCTTGCCTTTCCTTATATTGATGATTTATTTCATTTATATATTTCCTGGTTTTCATTGATTTTTACACATTCAACATGAACCCTTGAGATATTAATTATGTTCACCTATTTTTTTTTTTAGAAAAGTGCTTAGGGACTGCTCTAACTGGGTATTTTACTTCGAGTATTGGAAAACAGGAAAATTAGGTAAAATATTTTTCTTCTGAGCAATTCTTTTAGTTTTATTCAATTATAATTTAGGCTTTGGTCGGGAATTTTTTTTCTCAATCAATATCAAAAAAAGAAAGATTTTCTATTATTTTTATCGATTACTTAGATTAATGCATATTTTCTTTACTTTGCTTTGACTGAAACTTATATATAAATATTAAAATAAGAATGATTAAATACAGCAAAATAATGAATAATATCTACTGGCATATTTATCATGTATTTTTTTTCTGTTTTTCCATTTATGTAAATGGACTGGTATTTCAAATTATGGGAGGTAGCTATCTGATGCAGATGACACGCATTTTGTTGCAAAGCTTTATTGCATTTTATTATTGTGAATTCCACTACAAGTTCCCTTGGTCTTCCATATTCAGCAGAAAATGACCCAATGTTTCAACATGGATCATAAATATCAATAACTTCCTCGGAAACATGCTGATTGATAGTGTTAAAAGTATTTCTAATTTTTTTTATTTCATACCTAATACATTATGTATATTTTAGCAGTTGAGTTGACTGATAACAGAACTAAAATTATCTAATTTAAACATGGGGGGGGGATTTTTAATGACGGCATTTTAGACAGTAAAAAAATCTTATATATATATATATATATATCTTCTACAATGGCATCATTATTGATTTTCAGCTGAATTAATAAAAGGTCAAAAACTATGTTATAATTATCGAAAATACGTTTTTCTCTTCCTTTAGAAAAATTTGGGCTAATTCACTTCAACAAAAAACATTAAAAAACTGAGAATGGATTTAAAACTTTTCTATCACATTTTTAAAATCAGGTATCAATTTCACATTGAAAATTCTTGTTCTATATTGGTCATGTTGATCATTACGTCTTGAAAAAATTTTACCCCCCTCCCCCCAACGGATCTTAGTGGGTGGGAGGGTTCAATTTGCAATGTAAGTGTGCTAAATTGATCACTTACTTTATTTTTGCTCATTTTTTTGAAAATTCAGACTTTTTTTAATGATCTGCCTAACAAAAGAGAGAAGTAACTTATTCACCAATCATGCCTCTTCCAAATTTCCAATTAATCACCCCAACATGGCATGCTACCCAAAGACAAAAAATTATGAAGTTGTTAATCTGAAAAGATTCAAAGGTTGAGTTATTAAACATAAAATTTTAAAAGAGTTACACAAGAAAACTATGTAACAAAATCATAATACAGGATTAAGCATAACTTATGTGCCAGGATTTTTTTATGAAACCCTCTCTAAGAGAAAGAATGAAACATTTCTTTCCTAAAAGAATAAAGAAAATTGTTACAAGAAAGTTTCTATTGAGTAACTAACCAGATCTGTTCTTTTTTTGTTTAAATATTCAATTTTTTTCTTCAATTTATCAGGTAAAATATTATGAAAAACTGTTTTCTTCAAGGTTTTATTAGCTTTGAATAAATTACACACAAACAAACATTTCTGAAAACTGATATATTTCCAAATGGTTGTAGAATCTAATGGGATGAAAGAAGAAAGCGTTTTCTCCTAGATATGTTGCTGAAAAATGAATCTTAAACATTTTAGTCTTGTTTCATTCTGAACATTCATATATTTTCTACAATGATCCATCTTCAAAGAAAGTATGTATTTAATCACTGTCCCACCGCAGCAATATCTGACACAAGGTCGGGATATTCCTAGATAATATTAGGATCTAATGGATTGAAAGCAACTAAAATTGCAAGGAAAAAAATACTTTCTTCTAGGAGAAACAGTGAATTGTATAAAAACAAATTTTTAATTTTCTCTGAAAAATTGTTTTGAGAAAACAAAATGAAAACTGGGTGAAGATATCCTACAGTCTATACATATCTCCAGATATACCTAAACTGAAACAATGTTCATGGGACAGGGCAGTGCAGGTTGTGGAAATCTAAATACACAGGAGACTAGGATCAGAGGAATATTGCATTTAATGTAATTATTAATGTAAACCATACTGAAGACGAGAGCTTTTTCTCAAAAAACCTAATTGGAATGTTTTCAGCTACTTTACAATTCAGATTTGTTTTGTATTTTTGTTTTTGGTAATATCAAATGTTTTAAAATGTGAGTAAGCAATTCTAAGGCAAAGTAATCCAGGAGAAGAAAAAAAAATGGGTCTAAAATGATAAGTCCTGGTGCTATAATAGAGCCCTTCATGAATTTTTGAGTTGACAAATGAAACCAATTGGACATACTAGAGAGGACCTTCAGGTAGAAAGAATATCTACAGTATACATTCTAGATCAGTTGCAAAAGATTTTTTATGTCATTTTTCATAATTTTGTTGAGGTTCCCTAATGAAAAAAAAAGAATTTTCCATCAAATATGTGCATATTGTATATTGTCATGTTGACCTAAGTTTGCAAAAGAATAACATGCCTCAGAACTAGTCATTTATATTCATTTACAAACAAATGTCATAAATCCTCATTTTAGAATTAAACATTTGTGTGGACTGATAGGGGAAGTGATAGTTGATGGATCAACTCCAATAATTCAACCCCTTTTTTGTAGCTTATTGCCTACCCTTCCACAAGATTTCATTGAAATTCATCGAGAACATCAGGAAATATCCTCTGTACACACCGAGAAATTTCAAAGATATTGTGTGGTATGGACAGATAGCTACAATGTCTGCAAGATAGATAATCATCCATGGATCTGCCACAAAATCTAATCCATTCTTTGCTAATCTATTGTCTGCTCTCTGACAAAATTTATTTGAAATTCATCAAGAACTTTGGGATATTTTGAGGTTGCTGACAGGTAGAATGAAGGGAAATAATATACAACCACTCCAAATTTCATGGAAATTCATTTGGAATAGAACCGCCAGGACTAAAAAAAAAAGCTGCAATCTGAAATTTTTATACTGTTCTTTCCGTTTCTCTCGATGAATTTCAAAGAATATTTTGACGAAAAGCAGCAGTAAATAAGGAAAGGAGTAATTGAATTTTGGAGTGGCTTCATGCAAAATGACCTCCCCAAGATTGTAGCCATCTATCCACATCACATATCTTCAAAATTTCTGTCTGCACACATAATATCTCCAAATATCATCAGAGAATTTCTGTGAAACTTTGTGGAAGGGTGCTTAATAGGCTACGGAAAAAGTCATGAAATTTTGGAGTAGATCCATGCAAAATTACTCCCCATATGTTCTAGCTGTCTGCACCACATAATAATTTAAAAACTTTTTTATCAACACAATATCTCCAAAAGTTCTCAATAAATTTTGAAGTCTATTGCCCACCTCTCAAAATTTAATTGAAATTCATCTGGAACTTATGGAGATACAGAACAACTAGGACTAAATGAAATGCTCCACTTTGAAGTATTTTTCTGTTCTTTCCATCTGTCAGTCTACACAATATCTTCAAAAGTTCAAAATAAATTTCAATGGAATTTTGTGGAAGGGTGGGCACACAGGTTTTTTCATTTTAAAACAACAGTTTATGCCATTTGATTGTAAATAGATGACTTGCTTTGGGGCATTCAGTTCTTTCATAATCTTTCCTCAGCAGGATAATCCAAAGATAGATACCCATTTTTGAAAAAAAAAAAAAAAAAAAAAAAAAATCACGGCATCAAAGCAAAATTTGTCATTATGAAAAGATAGTAAAAATTCCTTGAAACTGATCTGGAATGTCTACCCAAGATATTCTTGCTCACTGAAGGTCCCTCTTGCACAGTACTTATGTAACTTGGGTCTGTAGACCCCTCAGTGATGACCCTTTAAATTTTACTACTTATGTCAGAATAAACATCATCCACCGTACATCTATCGAAAAACATAATTATTGTACACAGACCTGTAGTATATATTAGAATTCAAGTATATTCATCCATTTTGAATAAATATGATTTTCAAAGTTCAAAAATTGTTTATGATTTTAGTTCATTTAAAAACGATGCTAAAATATTTCCTTCATATAAAGAGGGGGTCCTCGAGTTTCAAAACCATTGCTCTAGCATGTCCAACTGGTGTTTTAAGTCAACTCAAAAAATTCCTACGGTGCTTTATTACAGCACCAAGACTACATTCAATTAAATGCTCGCTGTCCTTGAAAGGACAGCGCTCACTGGTTGATTGCTTTACCCAGGAAAAATTCAAGAGGGGCTATTTAATATCGGGTAAAAAAAGGATAAATTCAAATACACCAGTCTTGAAACGACTAACAAGAGGCACAAATCGTTTTGTCATTTGTAGATGATTAAAATAACTGTGATGTTATGGAGATCAACAAAAAGTCTGTGTCTGTTGAGTTCAAAATATGTCCTTCTTGCTTGGACC
This sequence comes from Thysanoteuthis rhombus, assembly GCA_963457665.1. Taxonomy (NCBI): domain Eukaryota; kingdom Metazoa; phylum Mollusca; class Cephalopoda; order Oegopsida; family Thysanoteuthidae; genus Thysanoteuthis; species Thysanoteuthis major. The sequence goes on from OY735202.1 coordinate 57,638,291, forward strand.
CGACCCAACAAAGAAACATTTAAACAATAATCCTGAAAATTTCCAAGTAGAGATTTATTGGCCGACCCACAAGAGCATCTCAGAAATTATTCTAACACGATTTTAATTTCGTTTCATTCTATACATTTAGATCACAATTAAATCATTCAATTCTGTATTATTTTCACAGAAATTTAAATAATTTTCTAATTTTTTCGCTGATCGAACCCTCAGAGGACGGAAGGGTTTCTCAGGGTGACTAAAATAATTTCAAAGGTTATCTAGGTACATGCAATTTATTTATAGTTATTTTATCTATATATAAAAAATAACTTTACGGTTATATTCATTGATTTTCTTTCTGCTGTGATGGAACAATTGGAAGCAGTTATAATGCAAAAAAGCCGGTGATAACAACCAAGCTCAATGACGCCCCTGTTCAATTGGTAATAATCTCTGGTTAAAAACCTGGCGTTACTTATAAAATATCAACAAGGATATTACTCAAGGAGGTAGGGTTGTATTTTAAAGTTGTCATACCTGCATTTTTCTGAGGTGTTCTTGGTCGATCTGTGAAATCATAGAATTCACAGCTCCCTGAACACGTGCTTGAATATCCTCCATCTTGGCCCTTCAACATAAAACTGAGGACGTATATACGTATTTGACTTTGAAAATATAAAAATCTTTAGAAACTTCTCAAGCATTTTCTTTCACTTAACCGGAAGAAAAGTGCCTATTGATTAATTAAAGATGTAGAATTTTCCTGATCCTTTATGAGAGTATCTGCTAAAAATTAAGAAGTGAAAAATACGAATAAATTGTTCGGTCAAAGAACGAATCCGATTCGCCAATTATTCATTCGTTCACGTTCTTTTAACTTTAACCCAAGTAGATGATTCTACCGGGTAAATCAAATCCTTGCTATGGAGAACGTTTCAAGGAACCGGAATCCTTATTTCAACTTCAATACTTCAAGTCGTTTTCCAATACGACGTAATTTTTGATAAAAATGTTATTTTGAATTGCAATTTATTTGTACTTCCATATCGATTGCATTACGAGGTGAATAAAATGAACATAATTGATTTTTAAAAGAATGTAATAAAATATCTAACTAGACATTGACAAGCTATGAATTCATTGGTATCAAATAAATCTTCTTTCTGAAGGTTTAACTCATACACCAGTTCTTTCATGTTTTATTTTTTTAATTGATTTTGAAAGTTGCATTTTGATCAAATATTTTGGCGGAAAGAGGGATTCAAGTAGTTTACGACATTTAACTCATAAAAAGTAATAGGATTTGTTTCATTCTAATTTATTCATTCAATTATGAAGAAAAAAATCTTGGTTTGTGCAATCTAAACGAAGTACTGGCGGTACAAAAATAAAAAGACGAAATAACACCGATAAATAATGGGGTAATAAAATGAGGAAATCGTAACCCTAACAACTATAATGTCGTATTGGCTCCAGGGGTTGAGTTTGCAATTTTATTCTTTTCGAGAAAACGAATGAAAACACGTAACGACGGCTTGGTCTTTTCGGTGGATTGTTAGAAAGATTTCCCAAAGAGCAACCGACACAAAAACAAATGATGGTAATACGAAAACGGTTGTCACTACCTAGTGTTGCCAACTCAAAAAAAATGTTCTGGCAAAATCGGCATAGAAAAAACGCCAAAAGGTGCTAAAAAAATTGATAGCCAATCTATGACCCTTTTAGCTAGATTTGTCTAAAATGGCAGGAAGTAGCTAAAAAGTGACTAAAATTATGGCAAATGGCGCTTTCTGCGCTGCCAAAACGAGAACCGCTCTAATTTTAGCGCGAAATACGCTAAATAGGCAACACAGTCACTACCTCCGGTAGGATGGCGGAAAGTTGGTGCCGACTATAGCATTTAGTTATAATTGTAAATAGAACAACCATCGTGAAAACATTTTTTCCAGAAACAGCACCTAAGATTTAAAAAATCTTCTAGATGAACTGCAGTTGTAAATAGACGAATTTAAAAAATCTTTTCTCAATATTTCCATTCCCAATATTTTTGTATACTCTCAAATCAATGTTAAAGCATATTTTCTCAAAATAAAGTTTTCTTACAAGCAGAAGAAATCAACGCGTATAATCTTCGGTAGAAAATATTGCCAATGGTTTAGCTGAAACTAGGGTCCCCTTACCGAAAGATTGCCAATACTTACACTACAATATTTTTACGTCTGCTTCATGTACCTCAACAAACCATTTTCTGAAACCTCAACGTATACTAAAAGTGAAGCACAAATATGAATACGCAGACAGTCATAAATACTCTTTTCTGGAGTAGTACCGTCCACAAATCCTATTACTTGGTTACTGAAGTAGTAAATCAAAGTGGAAGTGAATTATCATTATTATTTTTTTTTAATTTAATGAACATTTGACTACATAGGTAGAACTTATAATCATTTTCTATGCAAAATCAGTTCTCCCACGATAATATTCGAGTTAACATGTTCGAATACATATACTGTCGTAAGTGGGTCCATTTTTGGGTAAAGGTTAAGTTTATTTTATTTTACTACATATCGAATACTTTTCAAAACTACTTTTTCCCTGTTTTTATCGAATACTGCCATTCGTGAAACATTATATTTGTTTTGCATCTCTTCAAAGATACTATCTATTCGGTCAAATGTTGAATTACAGTTGAGTGGAGAATATGAGAGATTAACTGTGGTTAAGCAAACTGGTTTTCGGCAAGCCGTAACCAAGCAGAGACGAACCGAAGAAGACGATTATCATGTTCAGTGATGAAAACCTTGGCGCTGTCGGCTTTCAATCCTCATGGAAGCAGCAAAGGTATAATTAATATGAAGATTCGACTTTTAAATTCTACTTGGAGCTTTGAACATCAGGCAATACGTAATAATGATCATGATTTGTAGTGATTTAATTTATTTTTAAAACAAATGCCTGTTACTCCGACAATTAAGGGTAAATGAAATTCATTAAATGAATAATGTTGATGTTTTATCTCTGTTTTGCTTTTTTATTGGAATTTTAAAATATTCGCAATGATACTGATATTTTAATCAAAACTTGACTTACTCAAATTACTGCATATATTTATGACAGCGCCTGTTATTCTTATTTTCGAGATCATTTTAAAAACTTAACAGATTCTCATGCCCGAATTAATTCTATAAAAAAACTATCGGATACGTAGAACTGCGGACTAATTTTCTGCTTGCCTTTTTCAGAAAATTTTCTTTACTTGTCTCTACAAAAACAAAAGACAAAAACATGATTTAGTAGTTTCAAAATTAGATTTGTTCATTTAGTATCTGAATAATACCGAGACTCTGCAAGTTTAGTTCAATGTTATGATTTTCGGAGAACACTGTCAACATGGGTTTTTCACTTTTCAAGCTGGTCTGTCTCGCTATCGAGCTTGAGGACTGAAAATTTAAACATTTACCATTTTTTATATCTACCCTCCCACCGTTTGTTTCTTTGTTTTTGAAAATCATTCCAAATAGTTTTTGGAGAGGGGTTCAATTCGCAATATAAGTTTATGCTAAATCGGTACCTTAGTTTGTGTCCAGCAGCATTTGAGCTTTTTTTTTCAAGAGATCACTGTCCAACAGAATACGGTAGAAGTAACTTATTTATTGATCACCCGAACATGGCATACTGCCAATAGACATTGGTCATGTAATGATTTCTATTGAGTGACAACCCGAACGTGTTTTTTCAAATGTTCAAATAATAGCCCAGTTTTATGGCTCAAGTGATAGAGTGTATAAGATTTTACAACCAGAATGGAAGGAAAGCAGATAAAAGTGAATCCAAGTATCATGCTCAGAAGACAGAGGATGAAATACGAATATGATCACCCACGTCATATATTCAGGATGTATCAAAAAATTCAAATTTATCCCCCATTTTTGTTTATTAAAACTTGATTATGTTTTTAGTCCCTTAAATTAGCTTTTATTTTCTGGTGTAAGTATTTATAATTTATTATTGTTTCATGTTAGTGTAATTTTTTATGAGTTATGTACTTTCCATCATCATCAGTCTTTTAACATTCAGCGTTGGACATAAACCTTCCCCAGGATTCGCCACAATTCTCTATCATGGGCGTTGCGAAGCCAGTATTTCCTGAATCTATCCAGTTCATCTCTCCATCTTGTGTTCTGTCGGCCTCGGTTTCTTATGTGATCTCTGGGGATCCATGTTGTGAGACGTGATGTCCACCTGTTGTCTTTCATTCTTGCAACATGGCCTGCCCATTGCCATTTGAGTTTTTTGATAGTTTCTATGATGTTACGAACACCTGTTTTCTTCCTTATATACTGTACTGTCTTGTGGGGTCTCCATGTAAGGTTGAGCATGATTCTCTCATGCGCACGTTGCATACTTTTCAGCTTGCAGGTCTGTTTCTTGGTTCGGTTCCATCTTTCAGCTCCATAAGTGACTATCAGCAGAATACATTAGTTGTATACTCATCTTTTTAGGATTATTGGGATCATCTGGTTCTTGAAAGTTGAGCTTGCTCTGCCGAAGGCTTGCCATCCCAAAGTGATTCTTCGCTTGATTTACTCCTCTTTTGAGGGTCTCATGGAGATTCGTTGTCCTAGGTAGATGTAGTGGTCTACCTTGCCAAGTTTTGCATCTTCTATCTTGACTCAGATGAAACCAGGAAACTGATTGAAAAGTGCAGAAACCTCAAACCACCAACAACTACAAGGGGAAAAATAGAAGCGACCGAATTAATAAAACAATAAAAAAGAAACCAAGAGAAGACTAAAGAAGGTATACAGCAGCCATCATCGAGACCAACCTCGAAAAACGTTGAGGATTTAAAGCGATAAACAAAACTCTCAGTACAGAAAAGAAACAGATAACTAGCATTCTCGAAGCAAACGGAGACATAACAACAAATAGAGACAGAATAGTTGTACGCGCCCAAGAATTTCACCAGGAACTCTACTCTTCAAAACACAGACTATACAACAACAACCAGAATATACAAGATGCCGACAATCAGTTCGAAGACTTCCCCGAAGTTACACCATGGGAAGTAAAGCAAGCCATCAAACAATCAAAAAAAGGAAAAGCCCCTGGACCAGATAACATCACCATCGATCTACTCAAAAAAGCTGGTAAGAGAGTCGATAGAAAGCTAGCTATTCTATTCAACTTGTGTCTGAAACAGAGTGAAGTCCCAAAAGACTGGAACACTGCTATTATGATGCTTCTACATAAAAAAGAAAACCTGACAGACCTCAACAACTACAGACCTATAAGCCTACTCAATTGCATCTACAAACTTTTCACAAAAACCATCACCAACTGGATTACTAAAACACAAGATGAAAACCAACCACAAGAACAAGATGGATTTAGAAGAAGTTACTCGACCATGGACTGTCTTCATTCAATAAATCAGCTGAAAGAGAAGGCAGCAGAATACAAAATGTCACTCATGATAGCATTTATAGACTTCAAGAAGGCATTCGACTCTGTAGAAATTCCTATCGTCATGAAGCCCATCGCCCTACGAGGTGTAGACCCTGTATATGTTAAAGTACTGCAACACATATACAACCACAGCAACTCCTTCATTAGGCTACATAAGGACTCTGAACCGTTTCAGCTCCAAAAAGGAGTAAGACAAGGTGATACCAGCTCACCCAAACTCTTTACAGCCTGCCTTGAGATGATCTTCCAGAACATGGACTGGGAAAATAGAGGAATCAAGATATATGGCGAATACTTAAGCAACCTTAGATTTGCAGACGACATCCTCCTTTTCGCAGAGTAGCTACATGACTTCCAACTAATGCTAGATGATCTAAACAAAGAAAGCAAAAAAGTCGGCCTACACATGAATATCATATGCAATAATCATGTATGTACTTTTGATTATTAACAATTCATGACCTTGCAAATCAGTCCAACCTGATTATTTTTTTTTGCATTTATCCTATGTCTTGAATGTAGAATTCCACTAAATAATACCAGAGAATTTATGTTAATAAGGATATCCTCAAGTGTTGGAAGGTTTGAAAACAGTGACTCCACATGGTAATTTTCTTTTGAATACCACAACCTTTCCCATCGCTTGAATTATGTCTACATTCCTCCCCTGCATCAGAATGTTCAGGACATGAAAAATATCAGCCACGTACCCAAGACAAACAATGAAATCTTTGTCTTCAAAATGGCCTACTAGAGGCAACCAGTGATGCATGAGAAATTTGCCAATTTCATCCTTAATTTCGACCACACGTGTCAACACTGGCCATGACTTAATTGACGTACTTCTCTATGGTACACTGTTGAACGTTATAACATGTAATTGCTTTTAACTTAACATTGCTGTTTGACCATGAACCCTGATTTTCAAAAAAAGAAAGTCCATATGAAATGTTATGCACTGGACCCATGAAAGTTAAATTGCAACTATTCCGAGCCTTGAATGTGTCCTGCATATTTGCCCCACTTCGACCACAGAGTGGCCAATCTAATGGTTTTATCATTAGATTTTGTTTGATCTCAATCTTTTAAGATGAGAGGGGAAATGGACAATGAGTTTTGTTTATTGACTACTGGAATGTTTTTGTCTAATTCATTTCCTTGGTCAATTCTCTTGACTCTCTTTTTTTTTCTTTCTTTCCCCTACTTCCTCCTCTCTCTTTTCTTGGTTCGTTGTTGAAATTTGCAACATATATATGTAAGTTTTGTCAAAATGTAACCTTCTGTTTCGGTGCCATGATTTGAATTCTTTTAAATACTCAATTCAGTCTTTCTGCTGGACTAGCCTCCCCCTGCTTCCAAAGTTTTCTCTTCATTTCTGCACAAAGAAGTTGGGAGACCCTCCTCCAACTCAACCAGTGCATGTTATGTATTTACAGTAAACAATACTAATATACAACTTTTACACCTATTTTCACTCTCTGTCAGGAAATGATACCTAGCATTCTTTATGTAGCAAAGGTTTGTAAAAATGGAAAATTTGATACAAAGCCGACTCACTTATAATGTGGTGGAAAATTATGGACCTTGCCTTCTGCATTATAACAAGTTTGAGGGATCAGAATGATCTGTGCCAGTCTCATCACAGGTTTTATGAAACAACCAATGATTCAGTGCTTGATCGGGAATAAAGTCAACTGTCTACACTGCTATTCTTATCACTTCTTTTGGAAATGACGCCAACTGTAACTAGAAATATTTAGATTCAATATCAACTAAGTAAGCATATTCCATTTCAATATTTTCTTTACAGGCAAACCGAAGAATCAGGCAGTCAAACAAAACAGGTGAAATGCAAGGAAGCTGAAATCCAGTTCTGTGATCATACAGAAAAACAGGTAGGGAAGTCAGGAGAATGATATTTGTAACAAACATGATAGAAAAACCAATACAGATAGCAATAAAGGCCAAGGCACCATGATGTATACATTTGACTTGCATACAGACATGAACAATCCTTTCTTGTGAGGTAAAAGAAACCTCTACTGTTGATGATTAATTTTTATAAAGTCAATTGTGAGTTATCCCCTATCAATAATATTACAGTTCGGTTCTCGATTAATGTACTTGAACATCAAGCCAGCTCCTTAATTTAGATTGGTTAGGATTAAACTAATTAGAAAATTGATAGTTGAATTGACCAATATCAGGATGTGGATTATTCTAAAAAAAAGTTGATATCTTCAGATGTGAGCATCTTTTCATTTAGGTTATCCCTTGCATTTGCTTCTCTTGTTGAGAAGTAATTTTTTTTCTAACACCAGTGGAGGTCTGAATTTATAGTTTAGAGCTCTGTGTGTGTCCTATTGTTTTACTGCAGATAGGTGAAGTCAGCATTTTCTTGTCAGGCATTTTGAGCAATGAATCTCAGTATCCACTCCATGGATGCTGTTCTGGATTCTATAGACTTTCATTTGGTCAGCACGTTTTCCTCTGTATTCCAGGATCTCTAGATTGCTGTTCTAATCTTACAGGGTCTTGGTGTCTCTCTTCTATGATCCCTGTGGCATCTGAGTTGTACTTAAGGTAAGAAGACCATATGCAGGATGCAAACTCCGGATGGGAACATACTAGACACTTGTAAAGTAGTAGGAAGCTCTCTTCATCAATGAACAAACATAAAGGAGTAAAAATGGAACTGAGAACAACTATGCCAGGGCAAAAGAAACATCAGGTCAGATCACCTTGAATAACCACACCTACTCCCTGCCAATTCCTAAAATATCCTTCAACATCAACCAACAATATACTGAAAAAATCAGTGTTATGTCTTTGCTTGCTTTGTTGTAAGATTGTGCTAATTAAGAACCCATCTGGTTTCTGATTGTGTTAGCAACAAAGAATGAAGAGAAACGTGTTCAGGTTGATTGCTGGTAGTCAAAAAGACTGACCTTAGCTATCGAAAACAAGACTTCTCCTGGTCACTTACGTTTTGGGAAACAAGGTTTCTGGTATGATTACATTGTTGTCCTTAATTATCATTAAAAAAATAGACAGAATACATGAACGTTACACCACTCACCTTTTCTTTTTCAATTTTGTAAGATTGTTCAATGTTCATACGTATGATTTGTTCATTTGAGTCTGTTCAGTTTGTTCGTATTTCTTTTTTCTTTCTGTTTGATTCATTTGTGTATTTTCTTTTTGTTATGTATCTGTGTGTTATCATTTTTTTCTATGTATCTGAGTTCTGTGTTCTTCCTGGGAATCAATGTTCTGTCTTGTTTTCTGGTCTACGTCTGGATGCACATTAAGTCTGCAGATTTATTTTGTCATTAGTGCCCAGTGACATTTATGCTACAGACATCTTCTGCACGATTCTTATATTTCACAGACACTTCACATTTCTTGACAGGACAATCTACCACTTATGATTTTTTTCGTTGTTTGGAGGAATTGAATTTCTTCCTATCCTTTATTGACTATAAGGTTTCAACTTTAGACCCCTTCATCCTAGGCGAGAAGGCCTAATCTAGAGTATATGCTCTCTTTGCACTCCAAGCAGGTGCCCATATTTGTTTAATTTACAAATTCTATACTTTTTATTATTCAGAGATATCTGTCTTGAAAAAAAATGGAGAAAATGCTGAGATATATGTGTGAGCCCCCAAGAAGTGTACTTTGGAGAGGACTAAGGCACTGTTGCACTTGTTGAACTATTTTCTTGTTAATATTGAATGGCAGGATACTTTCCAGACAGATCTCATATGAATGAATGGGAGGGTTTTCCCACGATTATGGCAAATGTAGGGACAATGCCATGTATACAAAATGAGCCTCTATGTAATTTCAATGCAATGTGTATATAGCTGACTCCACCCTTGAAACCAATGGTTTTCATCCTATGGTCCAATGAGGTGGCACAAATAGGAGGAAGGCCCCTAGGTCATAGATTCGTTTCTGGTAGATGCCATAGCTAGCTAAGGGGAGTTCTCTAGCAATTCGACTGACCTGGGTTGTTAAACTACAGGATGTGAAGACTGTAGTTGGTTGCTACTGTCCATTTGAAGGAGAACCACAACAGTATGGCTGCCTGTATGACTTTGTTCACAGATCCAAGATACTGCACCAAAAGCAGTTGACCAAAAACACAGTAGAGATCTAATTGCCCTGATAGAATAGCAGCTGGTCCAAGTCACAGCCCCGTGAAAAAAAATTGTTCAGGTCAGATTTTGATAATCTTGAGATATCCACCTCATAATCACTACTGTAAAGATGGAGGTATAATTATTTGTTTTATTAAAATGCAGTTTCACTTTCATTTTTGTTGCAGTGTCAGACAATACCACAGGCATTTTCAGACTTACACATTCAGCAAGATGATTCTCCCAAGTTGGCAGCATTTCTTCAGAAGATTGAACCCTTTCTATACAAAGAGCTTGATAAAAATGCCAGAAGCCAAGCATTCAAAGGTTTGTTTTCAATTTTTACTTCCTGTTTCTTTACATTGAGGAATAAAAATGCAAAACTTTCCAACATTGGGATGAAAGTGGGTCCAGAATCAAATTTAGTTGACTGATGTTACTTCATGTTCCTTTACTTAACCCACTATAATTGAAAACTTCTGGTGAATGGGTCTATATTCAAGTCAAATTGAAATCTCTAAAAATATTTTTCAATAATTTCAATTATAAACAAATATTGACGTTTGAACATGAAATTACATGTGTATGCATTTCTTAGTTCTGTCTGCAATGCAAGGTACCAGCAATTTTCCAACCTTGAACACCTGAACAATCTAGAAGAACTGAATGTTTTTGTTTTGCTCGGTTTTTGGTCATTCTTAGGCAATGTTTTCCAGTCTTCACTCGATACATCTAATACAATGAAGTCAACAGATATTTCTAACTATGTTTTATAGACTCCTAAATGCTTGCACATTACAAGCTAAAATTTTTGGTTTGTAATTGACTCTCTCACTCAGGGTTCAAAATTTTGCTGATAAAAGTACCTCCTCCCAATCATTTGAATCAATGGACTCTACAACTGAAACAAATTTGCTATTATTTTTCTGTAGAAAATAGTTTCATAGAAATTCAAATACATCCACAAATTTTTTCACACCTTTCTCTCTGGCCACCATTTCCTGAAATCATGGTTGTTTTTAGGACTCCTGCTGAATCAAGAAAGTAAAATGTATTCCAGCATTTTCCACTTATATTTGAGTCATAGTTTTTTATCTCTAGTATTGACAAGCATTGAAGTAAAAAAATAAAATAGAATAAATCTACCACAGAACCAATCGATAAAAAAATTATCACGATTTGGACAAAGAAATATTTCTTATACTAAATGAAAAATTAAGTAATAAACTTCTGATTTTATGGCTAATTTATGATTACTGGGCATTATATGGAGGTTTTATTTTTAAAATTTCTTTATCTAAAATATTTTTTTCTAAATTGTACCTTGCCTGAGTTTGTAACACTAGACTCTCACTCACTCAGGGGTAAAAAAACTCTGTTGATAGAAGTCTCCCACCCATTTTTTCAAACTAAGGACTGTTCAACTGGAACAAACTTGCAATTATTTTTTCTCGGAAAATATTTTCACAGGAATTCAAATATATCTGTGAATTTTCTCATGGGTATTAACTAATATAAAAAAAACATTTTTATAGCATTCATCTATGCAATTTTTTTAATGTACGAGTCCTTGATTGAGATATTAAGTAGAGTAAAATGTTGTTATTTTTTGCCCATAGTGCAGTAGATATACTAAGTTTAAAATGATTATAAATTGTGTTATGTTATATTGAAATTACTTGAAATAATCTCCTGTTATTACATGATTAATGTATCATTTGGCCTAGACAAAGTGTATAAAATAAACAATTAAAGAAGATGGGGTTGCTGATGGAATCAAACCTGCAACTGATAGGGTAGCCGCTGCAACATAGCGGTGCTCTTACCATTGAGTTAAACTGTCACCAATAATGCAGAAGCCCTAATAACAGCAGTCCCATTTTCTTCAATTGTTTATTCTATTTACTTTGTTTAGGCCAAATGATACATTCACCATGTAATAATAGGAGATCATTTCAAATACTTTCAATGTAATATAACGCAATTTATAATCATTTCTGTCAGATCATGCATCCATTTCTTCAGAATATAACTTCAGCTGTATTTGTAAGTTCATGTAAGATCTAGTTGCCTATAAGCCCAGTTGAGACATCAATAAAAAATGAAAATAGGTAAAAATTCTGTAATTCATTTTTTTCAACTAGATTTTTGTAACTTTAATCAAATTATTAAGGTTTCTCTTTTTTCATCATCTGAACGAGCTTGTTCTGATCCTATTAACACGCCTCCTATCTTAGTCCTGTATTGCATTGTTAGTGCATAGTTGGTCAATGTATGTTTTAGATGGGTGGCCAACACTTCTGTTTCCATAATGTGGTGTCTAAAGTAGTGTTGTACTGATGAGCTCTTGTTTTGCTCTCCAGTAATGTCCAGCAAAACACAAGCACCTCTTTTGGATGACTTCTGATATTGCAGGAAGCTTTCCATACAGTCTTTTTGTTGGCTGTTGCTTCCAGGAGATATTAAGCATTGCTTGTAGCATGTAGGTGCAGACACTGTTGAGCCTTGATTCAAGATGCATGGTAAGAGTCCAGGTTACGGATCTGTGTAATTATAGTTTCTACAATGACTCGGAAAAAAATTTCTCTTTAGATCATCAACCAGTGACGATTTCCAAACAACATTGAGACTAACTATGCCAGGCATCTAGGTACAGCCCTACAAATGTAAATGAGGAAGATGAAGTTGCTGATGTCTTTTCTCATCAGACTGGTCTATTTCCTGTATTGGTACAAGTTACATTTGGTCTTTGAATACTCTTGGAGCCAGTTACTCTTAAATTTTGGCTGTAAAGAAATCTACTTATTGAAAAAGTTAAATGAAAGGGTTAAAGTAAATTAATTATCTTTACTAATGAAAACCAACATCATGAATATTATCAAACAGAAGTTGGAGCTTATTTAGTTAATACTTGGTCTTCCAACAAGTTTCATTTGTCTGTGCTTATACAGTCTTTAAACAAATCTTTCATATCTTCATGTGTATTTATTCAGTGAATTTGTGTACTTTTAAACTATACCTGATGTAAATTAGCTGCATTAAATAGTACAATATAAAACTAAATTGACCAGCAGTGAGAATTAAACTATAATCAGACGATTCCGTCAAGACAGAATTTTACAATTTAAATCTGGTAATTTAATTATTTTGAAGCGCTTCTTTATGGACTGTAATTGTTTTCAATAGGTTTCCAAGTGAGTTGGGAAGAAGAGTCAACAGCTGTCCGTGTAGAACACATCCTCACCCATGCTGAATTAAAGGAAGAAGTGAGTATAAAACAAATGGTTATTTCCAATTGAAATTCTTAATTCAATTTAAATAAATTCATTGCCTAAAATTAAGCAAAAATCAGTTATAAATTCAAGCTATTTTGATAACTATTAATAATATTAAAGACATTTAAACCAGAGTTTTAATCATTGTCAATGTTTTAATCTTAGAATGTTAGACACTAACAGCTAAGAATTAAAGAGATTAGATGCCATTTTTTTTAAATTAAAAAGTTTAAAAGAATTAAGAGTAGTTTTTGAAAAATCAAACTGGAAGTTAATGTGATAATTTGATATAATCTATAATCTAAAATATGAAATCTATTATAACTGGAATTCAGTCAGTCTCGTGTCAATATTAATACAATTCACCTTGAGCAACATTCCTCTTACTATTTTAACAGACCTTAGCTCTCAATATCATCTGACCTAATAAACTTCATTTGCATCATGGTTAATGTAAATTTCTCAGTTGTAATTGTGAAATTTAATCTTTTTATCAAGTTGTAGCAGTTCCCAACAACATCTTTTTGCTCAATGTTAGGGAAATTGTCTTGGTTTTACTCAACTCTCTATTGCTTGTGTAATCAATCAACTGTACAATTTGATGCAGCCAACTGGATGCAAAAACAAGCAGACAGCATGTTTGTAAATAAAAGGCACAAAACTTGTGAAATATTGTTGTTTTCACAAAAATGAACCATGGCAACGGAGAAAAGAAGGATTGGGGGAAAGTTTGAGTATAAAAATTATTCAAGTGAACTATATAAACAGTGATAAATTTGTGTTGGATCCCTCGTAGAAAAAATGGAAGCCATTATACAACAGATTTATGAGTAAATGCTGTGCAAAGAAAACTTTGAAATGGTTATTGCTCCGGTTATTTATAGTTTATTCACATTGAGTTTATGGCATATTTTTTGCCAATCCTTCCTAATGACACATCTTTACATAGAAAGTTTATTCATGATCATGCTGTCCTGTTTCCTGGTATACAGCATGGGAAAATCTAGTGGTAACTAAGGGTTAAAGAAAGATCCCTTTGGGATATTTACGAGGATTAGCTTATAATTATGAATAAATTAATTTCACTGTCAAAGTAATAACTACTCATTATTTTGTCATTGAATGTCTTTCTTTTATTGTCATTTAATGAATGTGTAATTAATGTTGCCTCGAGTTGACTGCATCAAATCATCCCTTCCCCCATCTATAAGCCTTATGAAAAAATCTGAGGCTAGGTAAATTGGTTACATATAGATTTAAAGGAAGGAACATCAATCAGCATTTAAACACTTGTTTTCTCCTCTTTTCAAAGAAAAACGTAATTTTTGGACATGATAAATGGATTTATTATGAGAATCCCAAACAAAGGAAATCCAGGACGGCTTTCAACATCTCAATCAAAGTGGAATCTACTGGGGATAAAATTCTTCTCTTTGACAGGATTCAAAGGGAATTCTTTTTAAAGAATAAATATACTGTTACTATGCAACATGAAAACACTTTTACTCATGGTGCAAATGCTACACTGTAAATGATAGTGGAGCTGGGATGGGAAGTAAATTTACATGCAATATATTTTCTAGACCTGTCATCTTCAGACCATCTCTTGTTCTGCTCCATGTAACATTCCTTGTCCAGTCAGCAGTTCCAATAATTTCATGATATTGGAAAATTCCTCAAAACAAAACTAGAATCATTCTTTTATGATGGAAGACACAATTTAGTTGAAAGTTGGTATGAGGTCATTAAAAAAATAAGTAAAATACTTTGATGACTGAATAATCATGCTATGAATTTACACGAATAAATGATGTTGTTAAAAAATTCTGAAAACTTTTGTATCAGCTTGATATTTGGTTTGCGCGATTTTTTTTTTTTTTTTTTTTTTCCACACACAATGTAGAAAAAAATATTATGTTTGCTTATTAATGCTTATATTTGATTGAAAGTAAAATTTATATTTATTGGTTTTAAGCTGCAAGTCACAGGACTGTCTTGGAATTCATCTGGTTCAGTTATTGCTGTTTCATATCCTCTTGACCAAACTCTAAAAGTAGGCTATGGATGAAAATTTTCAGCCTCTCCTTAAGAAGTCATTTAGGTGTTTAGCCCGGATAATCTGAGTTGAAATAAATTTTGGAAAGTAACATTGAATTCATCCTCATTCATATTTACCTACATCAAAAGTTTCACATTTTAGATTTTACTATTCTGGAATAATAATAGATATACTCACACATTGTGTTTATGGCAGTAATAGAAATTTATTGCTGTTTAGAGAGAAAAAAACTTATCATTTTTTGCATCAACAAATCATCATGATACAATGGAAAACATTTTTTTTCTTCAAGTATTTAATTGCTTCTTTGAATCGAGCTAAATATGTTAAATTTTGATTATCAGGTATTGAGTGCATGTACAAATGTGTCTTATATAATAGTACTGTTTCTGATATTAGTTCACATCTAAACAAATTATCTTTATTGGGTAATAATGATTATATTGTCATGAAAGCCTATTTTCTGATAAATCATAGGAATATTATTCGAAGAAAAGGCCAACAGATCAGGTAGTTGTGGGAACAAGTGACAAGTATATAAAAACAAATAGATAAAGAGAGAAAATCTTGTGCAGATGTTGAAAGGATGGCCATGAGCCATGATTCTGCCTTAAGTGAACAGTACAATGTTTTGGGCTTGGAAATCAAGAGGAGAGTGCTTTTTTGCAATCTAGTTTTCTATTTAAAATGTTGCATATGACCATTCCTACTACGTGTTATATATGCTTCATGGCATATTACATTTTTTCTATTAGTCTAATCTTTTTACATTAGCCCACCCCCAAAAAAACAATAGTACCTTTTTCCTTAACCTTACGCCACCATTTTTTTTTACATCAGTCACGCCTTTTTGGAGATTATCCCTACTTTTTTTCTAGCATTAACACTTGCCTCCATGACCCCTTTTTTTATTATTAAACACTTTCTGACGTAACATCCTTTCTTGCATGAGCACCCCCACTTCTTCAACATTACCCCATCCTTTTTCTCTAACAGTATAGAAATTGAATCAATTGTCAAAAAAATTAAATTAAATGCTATCTGATTTCCATTTATCTATCTTTCTGTTTCTTTTTTGGACAGCAATTTACTCCACTTGTTTGGGCAGATATTTAGTCTCGTGTGTTAAACTGCAGAACTGCCTCCTTGAATAATTCCCTTGTTTTCAAATCAATGGTTTAAGAAATGATTTTTACATTAACCTTTAGCACTAGGCATATTTTTTCAAGAGCACCATGATTTAGTGCACTTACTATCTTTAAAAGCCTATTACTTGTGTGTCTGTTCATGTATAACTGAAATTGTCATTAAAGCACAACCATGAAATCCAAACACATTATCATTCAGTAATTTAAGTCACTTGCAGTGGCAGGACAAACATTTTTCTCTGTAAATAAACCTACCTTCGGAGTGCTAAAGGTTAATTCAGCTCCTTTTTTTTTCTGTACATATCAATAATCTAGTGTAGTATTACACCATAATGATTATCATTGTTATGCCTTTTGTTCTTGCAAAAATGTTCACATGTTTGTAATAGAATGTATGTATTTGTATCTGTAAAAGTTTTGTAGATAGTAGCTTCATAGCTCAGAATGTGTACAAACTGTGTTTACAAAGAGTAATTTTAAATAATATCCAATCAAACAAATTTTTTTTGCAATCTCATAAAGCAGTCAATCTATAACTCTAATGTTTACTATTTTTAAATATGGCACCGACTGGTTTTTAGAAAAAATAAAATGTTTTTTTGTCTTTTTATCAATCTGCAAAAACAATAAATTGTTCAGGAGATTTCATATGGAAGTGAATAATTTGTACATTTGAAATTGGGATATGGATTATGAATATAGTTGATATGAACAGAAAGGTCTCCCTTATTTTCATCTGAGTAAAGCAACAATCTACTCGTGGAATCCATTTGGCAAGGGGGTCTGCACCATTTGCAGTTTCTTCCAATAAGGTTGACTTATAGATTGTCCAATTGAGCTGAAATTCAATACTGGAGATTTTCGGACCAAAGTGCAACTATTGTATACATTGAATTATAAAAAGTGCCCTTATGCTGGCTACAGCTTCAGCTGTTCTTGCTTAGAAAACTGATCCTCCATCATTTTTAGTGCAGAGAATCTAAAACAGTCTGAACTGACTCCAAGTATGCTGAAATATTTGAATGTATAGAGTTGATTAAAAATATTCCCTTTAAAATTTATCATTATTGCTAGAAATCGAATTTATACAAATCAATTAACTCTGCCTCTTTGATGTAAATGGAACTGTTACTATATAGTAAAGTGTTTGGTTAATTTAGTTAATTGTGTCATTCACAGAACCATTAAAGACCAGACGGACTCAGATGTAGTGCCATGGCCAATTGGAGCTTTGCTTCATGTGCTCTGGTCCTGCTCTGTGTGGTCAAGTCCACGGCGCTCAGGATTCATCCTAAGACCCCAAGACCAGCGCTCTTATATCCTTGAGATAATAGCTGCAAGGACTGAAGAGAATTTTTTTAAGAAAGTACCGCTTACACGTTCACTAAACTGACCTTGTGTCACATCCTATTTTCATTAGGGCCCGAGTAAATAGGACCATTAAAGACCAGACGAATGCAGGTATTTTGCCAAGGCCAATTGAGGTTTTATCTCATGAGACATGGTACCACTCTGTGTAGTCAAGTCAAAGAGGCTCAGTATCTGTCCTGAATCCTGAAGACCAACACTCTTCTATCCTTGTGACAGTAGTTGTGATAACAAATAAGAATTTTATGGTTATAACCTACTTACATATTCTCTCGTGCGGTCTCCTCACATTGAACCTACCTTGTGTCACACTCTGTTCATGTTGGAGATCAGACAAATAGGCGAATTGGGTTGTGAATAAAACTTGATTTTCATTGAAGGTTATGGCTTGCTTACACAACAAGTTGGAGTCAAAGTTGTGGGTGCCTATTTTATTTTATTTTTTCTGTTTTGTGTTTTATTAACTGTGATATTAAAAGGGAATCTGACAAAAGGAAATTACACTAAAAAAATCAATTATGAAAGCTTTTTCTTTTGTTGAATGAAATAACATGAATATTTCAATAGTTGCAGCTACAAAATTATTCTGGCTGTACTTTTTAGTATTGTTTGATATCTGAATGATTTTGATTATCCTTAACTAATGTCAATTATGGCCGATTTGACCATGAGAATTGGTGTACTCATAAATCTGCCCTTTGTACATGGAACATCAACAGTCGAACACTGGACAAAAACAAGGCTAGTACTGTTCTTGAGCAGTCCTGCTGTTTGATGAGTCTGGCTTTCCATCCAAATAATCCTGCTTGGTTGGCTGCTGGAAACTTTAATGGTATTTCATATCACTTTTATATTTATTGTTTTGTTTTAAGTTACATTATGTGTTCTCTGTTAAATATGTTTTGATTATTAAGAATTTTTGTTTAAATATGTGCCACTTTCCAGAACTCTCTTTGTCATCTTTTGCTATTAACAGTATTATTTAATGTTTATTTGCATAAATATCATCTTATTTATTAAAGGAAAATCTGTTTAGGGGATATATAAAATGTATTCCTATGGAGCATTGAGCTTCAATGAACTCTTTCCATTGCATTTATCCTGGCAGCATGTTGCAACTTTCCACATGACAGGTACATCCTTTCAAGCTCCTGTGTCACAGTTCTGTACCATAATTTATTTGGTGATGGTCCAGTTGTCTGTTTTCTTGTATAGTTGATGGTTAAAGATTTTATTTGGCCAAAAGATCTGGCACATTCATTTGAGGCATCCATTGTGAAAAACTTACATTCTCCTCATGTCTGTTTCGACCACTCACCAGCTCTCTCAACCATACAGTAGAACCGTCTTGACATTACTGTTATAGAAGAGCATCTTCATTTTAATGCAGCATTGCTTTGACCTCCAGATAGAGCAATGTTGGGAGAAGGCACCCTAGGTCTTTCCTAGCCTTGCTTTGATGTCTTTTTGGGTTCCGCTGTCCTTACTAATGATGCTGCCCAGGTAGGTGAAATCTTCCATAATCACAAAAATGGATGTTTTGGGAATTGAGTTGACTTATATCACTTGCATTTTGGAAGTGTTGATGCTGAGTCTAGTCAATCTGGCAAAGTTATTGAGCCTATCAGTTTTAGCTTGCATGTTGCAGTGGTTAGTTGAAAGGAGAGTGAGATCATCAATGAGGTCTCCCAACTGGGAAAACTAAGTCCACAGGATGCCTCTGTGTCTATCTGCTGTGGTATCGATTGTTATCCAGTCCATAATAACAAGGAAGAGGATAGGGGGGATGCATCCCCATCTTACCTCAGAGAGTGTATTGCCCATGATGACACTGCACACTAAATGTTCATGGAATGTTTTTATGACTGTGATGATCTTTGGTGGAATTCCATAAGAGTGCAATATCATCCAGAAAGTGTTTCGGTGAACACTGTCAAAGGCCCTCCTGAAGTCTACAAAGATGATGTAGAGGTGTGCATTCCATTCTAAGCTCTACTCCATGATAATCAGCAGATCAAAGATCTGATCCATACACCCTCTTTCTTTCCTGAAGCCTGCTTGCTCGTGTCTATGACTGTCTGTATCCTGCTGAGAAGGACTCTGCAGAATACCTTGTTTGGAACAGATAGAAGGGTGATTCCCTTGCCTGTTGTCACAGTTCTTCGTGTTGCCTTTTTTGTAATTTTGACAATAGGCCTTCAGGATGACGATACTGTCCTAGATGTTTCGGAAGATGTCCGTCAGAACAATTATTGATGTGTGAATATTGGCCTTCAGCATCTCAGCATGAAGAGCCTTGCCAGCCACCCTTTAACTATGGCACGGTCAGGAGGGCTGATGTTAATTTTCAGGATATTGTCTATTATGATGTTAGCTGGTTGTTCTAGAAATTTTAATGGTATTTACTATCACTTTTATAATATTTATGGTCATTGCTACCAAACATACTATTGGGGTTAACATAATGGCTGGTCTGGTACCTCATCATAGGTGCAGCGCAACTTAAATCAACATGCCTACTCAATGGATCAGGGGGGGGGGGTAAAAAAAAGTTTTGAGAAAAGCAAATTTTTGAAGGTTTCAGGTGTTCTGTTTACAAATTCTTTAATGGGTTTGAAGTGAAGGAACCCCTCCCCCCCCACCTTAAAAGGTCAAAAGTGATGGTAGAATTCTTTTTCTCTTTTAATTTCTTCTCTCGAATACATATCTTTTATATTTATATACATATATATACATGTACTATATCTTATACATGAGACGTGTCTGATTGTTGACTATAAAGAAAGCCTTAAGATTAAGGATAACCCAACCAAATTTGCTCTACACACTCAAGACATCTGGAAAGTTTTTAAAAAAATAATTTCAAAAGTGAATGGAGATTTTTTTCTCAGAGGCTCTTTACCCAACTAAAGGGGTCAAAGGTGAAGAGACACTTTTTCAACTTTTCAGGGGTAAAAAGTGTCAAAACTTTAAAGGGTTAAAGTGAGATCCTCCCCGCCCTTTAAAGGGTCAGAAATGAAAAACTTTTTTCCCCAATAAAGGGTCAAAAGTGAAATGTTGGAGGAAGCCCCCCCCCCCCCCCCCGATCCCCAAATCTCTAACTGCAGCCCTGAGTGAGGTGAAATTACTTTACATGTTTTTCTTTATTCCTTAAATATTCAATCTGATGTAGACAAAACTTCAGCTCGTAAGATTATTACTGAATGTTCTTTTGCATGGAGATAAGATCCTGAAATTGATTGAGACAAAAATAGCTAATCAATTTCATATATGAATCATCCTATCTATATCTAAAAAAGTGAATGCATGTTTATGTATCCATACTGAGGTGTGCCAAAGCTAATTTCAGTGTAAATTTTATACTTTGCTAAGTCTTAAGTAATAGATAATTTTAGGAAGATTGGATTATTTTTTGATTAAAAAAAATAGTGTCATGAGATTTGAGGCACTAAGAACACAAAAATATAAAATTCTACTGGAATGTATAGAAATCAGTGTAAAAATATGCATTATTCATGATCATTGTAACTTGTAATTCTTGTGAAAAAATTGTTTTTAATAGTTATATAATTCAAATTTTGATGCTATAATATTTTGCTATAATTCAATTGTTATAGTTGAGTGTCCTTCTCCATCAATTTATATTGAGAATAACCAAACCAATACTATGTATTGTTCTGCTTGTTTATATGCATGACTGTTATGATTTCTTATTCAAAAGAATTTGCCATGATTATTGCTTTTCTAAACCAAATAATTTTTCAATTGATTGTTGCAGGAGAAATCTTTTTGTGGGACCTTAGTGTAGATGATGACCCCTTGATTGGTGGCTGTGGTATGGGACACAGTGATTCTCACCGTGAACCTGTTGCTAAGCTGCAGTGGATTCTCGATCCACAAAGTCGGGGTAAAAGCTACAAGGTATTTCCTGAGGAACATACTTGTAATCTCTGTGTTTTTCCTTTTATTAAAAAAGAAATTGATTGCATCATTATCTTTCACAATGATACACTCATTATAGAGGGAGGATTCATTGGGAACCAAAATCAATTCTTTTTCAGTGAAAGTGTAATTTTTTTTTCTTGCTCTCTGGAAAAAAAAGATGTAAATCTTTTATATTTTAATGGGAAAAAATGTGTAAACTAGGAACAGCAATAAGATTAAATTGAAACATCCTCTGACTTCTCCACTAGTCCACAAAGAATATTAAAAAAATCTGATAGCACTCTCACTTGTCAAAAAGGTCAAAATTGTTTATTATTGTAGTTCATTGATTACAGTTTAGAAACCAAATGCTAAAAATAGGGGTCTGCTAGAATATTTCCTCTTATAGAAGGGGTCCTTGAGTTTTCAAAGTTTTGAAGAAACCTCTGAACTAACTTTTCCCTTCCCTATGCTTTGCAAATGGTCAGTTCATCACTAACAATAACTATTTATGTCATTTCTATAGTAACAGTACTTTTAATCATTTATTACTAGCGTACATTTGAGGATGGATAAAATTTGCTACATAGCAAAGCTTAGGTTAAAATGTACATTTTCCGACTCACACCAAACAATGTTGGAAAATGCAGGTATGCATTGCATGGATTCAGGATAGTCAGCAATGACAGGTCCTTATAGAATGATGAACATTTTCACTGACTGCAGAATCAAAATGATATTTCAAACATATATCAATGAAGATGGGTACTACTGAAAATGATGAGCTTTTTGCTGACCCGCAAATCCTTTGGGACAAAACAATTGTTTTTAAGTGGTGTTTATCACCAGAAACAACATTTGTTCATTTTCATGGCAATGTATGTTATCTAAAACCTGATCAATGGGCCTTTACCAGCCATGGTCAAAAGTGTACACCATGAGTCTGCGCAACAGTCGTTACTTTCATCTGGAGAGGAAAGATCCTTAACTTTTCTCTTCACACCCAAGCCGACTCTCGTGTCCTCCGTCAGTTTTCCTCGCCTTGTATCTGGCAGCATCTGCCATGTTGTGCTTTCTGACATCATTCATAATCCATGGCACCCCAAGGTTGAGAAAAGGAGAAATGAACAAGACACTAAGTTGTTACTTTTTCCTTCTTTTTTTGTCTCTGCTACTTTTCACCTTTACTGTGGGCACACAAATCACAGGTCCTGCCTTTTAGCTGCAGTATCATTTATCGCTGTAGCTCATTAAACAACAACATTTTAGAGATGCTGATCTGATCAAAGAAAGGGGTGTGGAATATAAACAGTGCATTTATCATTCAAAATCTAAATCAGAGTGTGCAAGCTATCTGGTAGCAGATTACGCATGAGGAATAATGGTATTGTATAGACAGTCATGAGTGTAAGAGAAAAAAATATATCTCTTAATTAAAGAATTTTGCTGGATTCACCCCAAAGTAAGGGGGAAAAAAATGGAAAAATATCTCTATATGATGGTATTTGGATTTAGCAGACACTTTAACCATATATGTGTGACACCATCCTCAACTGGTCTCTGTTATCCTTCACTGGTTGGTGAAATACAATGCAGATCAGACTGTAGTTGACTGGTTGGTGTGTTCTCTGCTTCTCATTGCTTTCACCTCTGTTTGAAATAGACAAATGAAACTGTAAAATTATTTGAGAGGAAAAGGCAAACATAGACACAAAATTTCACAAATATAAGTATAAGAAACTAACTTTATTTGAAATTTTGCACAGATCATCTCAAATATTTTAGGGATCAAAATCAAGTGGAAGATTTTATTTTCCACTTTCAGGCCAAAAAATAGGAGTGCATTTTTTTCTCTTCTTAGGGACAAAATTGTGGGGGCACTTTTTCTCACTTAACAGGAACTTTTTTGACTTTTAGGGATCAAACTAGGGGTTAAAAATGGGATGAAGAATTTTTGTTTTTCTCTTTTAGTGATCAAAATTGAGAGGGAACTTCCAAGTATCAATTCGGGCAGGACGTTTTTTCACTTCTTGGTGTCAAAAGCAAGGGGAGACTTAATCTCCTTTTCAAGGGCCAACAGCAGGGGGAACCTTTACATTAATTTCTTTTTTAGGGGTCTGAATCAAAAGGGGAAAAATGCTGTTATATTTGCTGTTATTTTTCCCTCAGGCAACATTAGGCATTATGATAGTGAGATATATTTAAATAATGGATAAATCTTTATGGTGCATGCTGTACAGGCATTTTATGATAAGAGCAAGTCAGACTAACTATGTGAATGATACAATAAAAATAATTACCTTATTGTGGATTTACAAAATACAATAAGTTTACGATAATCATTACTTGCAATTATTAGTAACAAAATAGTGTTTGATGATTATATTTAAACGGTATTATCTGCATTCTCTAATTTGTATTCCTACTTCATAACTCTCTTCTCACTTGCCAATCCTGTTTTACATCCTAATGGACTCTTCTAAATAGTATGACCTACTGGGTGCCTTATGCTCACAGACTTGGGTGCAATGTATATATAGTGAGATCTCTGTGTACTGGAGTGGTTCTGTTCAATTCAAGAACCTCTGCTAGCCTCAGCTTAGAATTACTTCAATCTCTTGAATGAGATTAGTGATTGAACAGTTATGTATTTTTAGTTAATCAATCAAAACTGTCAACATCAGTTTCTTCAGTTTTCAAATGGGTCTGGCTACATATGAATCCTGCATGCAGGCTGCACCAATGGACATAGAAGACTTAAAATTAGAAATTTACTCCTTATGTCAAGAAAGAAAACGTGTTTTTTTTTTGTTTTGTTTTTTTACCCCCAGCCTCCATAGGTTGTTAGTTTGGGCTGAGGTCAGTTTACAATGTAAGTTTATGCTAAATCAGTCCTTTAGCTCGTGCCCAGCAGTGTCCTGCTTGTTTTTGGAAATTTGGACAATGTTAGTAATCACTGCCCAACAAAAGGTGAGAGAAGTAACTTATTCATTGATAACCTCTTTTTCCAATTTTTTCACCTTCAATATGGAATGCTTGGAGTGGGACAAAAAAGTAGCAGGTATAATTACTAGCCAATTGCTGTGCCAAATATTTACTCCCAAACTATAGCCAATTATTTCTATCAGTAACAGTTTGAGTTTTATAGAAACTACTGAGATGTTTGTGCTACTCTTGTACCAGTAAAATCACTAATAATGAAATTGTACTTTCATTTTATATTGCCACCTCAAAAGTGATAAACAAACTGAAAGGAAAACAAAGACGTACGCAGAGCTTCCGTCCTTTTTGAATCCGGATGGTATTTTCATATTTACATATCCAAGAGTAATAACAAAGGAAATGAGTAGAATTTGACTAATGTTTGTTTAAAGAAAGAAATGAATGAAATACTGAAAGAATATATTAAGTTGATGCAAAAATAATTGCATTTTTCCACCATCAACTTTGAAGCACTATATTTCTGCTTGGAATGAAAGTTATCAATCAAAATAAGAACTTTCAGAATCTGCACAGTTTTGCCAACCAAAAACTAGTCCCTTTATTCCAGGAGCATAGAATTCTAGGATCCTGACACCAATGGATTCTCTGATGGTGTTTTTAGCTGCTACTTGGTTGCTGCAGGAAGTGGTCAAAATGCTTGAAAAAGTATAATTAGTTGGAGATGTCAAATGAGTAAGCTGAGTGAGATAGTTTCGTAGCCTAGTTTGTTCAATTTTTGTAGGGTCGAGTGTTGTCATGGAGAAGAATTGGCCCTTATCGATTGACCAATATTAGATAACTTGGTGCATTTTGTTGATTTTCTGACAATACTTCTTTGTTGTGATAGTTTTGCCAGGATTCAAGAAGTTATAGAGAATGATTCCACTTGCCAACTACTAAATGATAATTCCAATCTTCTTTGGATGCAGGTTTAATTTGGGGAAGTGTTTTGATGCTTCACCTAGGTTCAAGCACTGCTTGGAACACTGTCGATTATTATGCAGAATCAATTTTTCAATCAAGAAATGGATCATTTTGTGTCCATGAGGAGAAGTGCAGAGCAGACTTTGCAATTGCAATTTTCTTTATTTCCATTCAGCTCATGCAGCATCCATTTGTCAAGCTTTTTTGCAACTGTTAAATGGTTAGTGTTTAGTTCCTCTGCAACCTTTTGAGTTGTTTTGCATGGGTCTGCCTCAATCATGGGCCTCAATAGAATGTCGTCAATCACAGAAGAATGTCCACAACATTCCTCATCCTCATGGCTCTTGTCCCCATTTCAAACAGTTTTACATCGCATTTTGAACTCTTAACAATAAAATTGCTTGAATTTGTTTTCTTTCCATGATTGATTTGACAGCCTCAAATAAACTAGAATAAATAGTGAAAAGAGAATATTCAGCTTGAATAAATAGAGCAAAATTTATGCTATAGAATGGTATATTCCTTTAACATATGTAATAGTTTATTCTAAAAATAAGTATCTAAGTTTAGAATAGGAAAAAAAAACACAATTATTTTTGCACCAACCTAAAAATAGTATTGGAAGAAAATTGTTTTCATTCTTGGAATAATCTGTTTTCACCCACTCCCTTCACCAGCTTGTCAGTGTCAGTGGAGATGGAAAAATTCTTGTGTGGGATTTTGACCAGCAGTTAAAACAGCTAACATTGGTCGAAGGGTGAGTAACAAGGTTGTTTTTGATCTTTTTTTATTTTTTTGATAGACTTATCTGATTACCAATCAACTCTTTCATGATAAAGATAAGACATTATTTATTACCTTATGTAGGTCAAATCCTTATCTTTTATTTATTTATTTATATAATATATATATATATATATATATATATATATATATATATATATATATATATATATATAAAACAAATTCTGCTCTCTGTCCTACCAACCAGATTTATCCTAGAAAATGACACTGCAACCAACACTGATCTATCATACACTCCTCTCTCTCTCTCTCTCTCATATATATATATATATATACACACATACACATACACATGTACATGTGTTACATTATAACTGAATTGAGCATCAATGACTACTCATTATTTCCCTCATCAAAAAAATAGAGTAAATATTTTTATTCATTATGTCATATGTTTTCCTTTGATTATTATTTTTTTGTTAACAATTTATTCATGAGGATGTTATGTTAGAAAAACTGGTTGATTCCGAGAATTGGTGTATAAAATGTAGATAATCACTATTAGCCTTAAAAAGAACTAATGATTTTAAAAATGATCTACAAATGATATAGATAAAAACAACTTTATTTCCATACAAACCTTAAATGTTTCCCACACAAAATGCTGTTTAAATTGGACTTGGATTTCCTGCCAATTAAAAGGCAGATGGTAGTCATTGTACAACTGGAAGACATTCACACCTAGGCTTTGTGCCAGAGCAGAGTTGGTGTCAATGTATTAAGAACTGTCCCCCTGAATAGTTAGCAATTAGTTCCTCTGCAACCTCTTGAGTTGTTTTGCATGGGTCTGCCTTAATCATGGGCCTCAATAGAAACTGCAAATCTTTGGGGCATTTTCAGCTGTGTTCGCAGCATAATAAGTCTGCTTCTGAGTAACATCATTGGATGGTGGTTAAATTTTATTTGTCTAAAACAAGAAAATTGTTTTTCTATATATTTATCTACATGATTCAAAAGGGAGATATCCATACATAGAATTGATATTCACTTCTGAAAATGTCTTAAAATGTAATCATTAGTTTTCATTTTTCTAAGATATTTCATTGTAAACATTAGAGCTGACCATAATATAACGATTTACTATTTCTTTTCTTTTGAACCAAATGCAAATTAGATTGATGATTATCATGCTTTCTTTCCTAAATTCTTTTAGCATTTGAGACCTCTGTATTCTCGTACCACCCTCTTTGTGTACTTATGCCTAACGATTAATGCTTCTATTTTTTCTCCCTTCCTCTGCTCCTCTCATTGAAATATTTTGCTCTTTTTTGCACAGGGTAATAAACTCATGAATATTCATTTTTGATTTAACTTCTAAATTGTAAAACAGCTATGGAAAGCTCCATGGAGTTCATCACTTTTATACTCTTGAAAAGCCTATTTCATTTTCTTGTAGATTTTTGGTGACTGCACAGAATTTGCCAAAATCTCTTCGTGGCAAAGGAAGTCGTTCAACCAGGGAAGTTGGCCTGACATGTCTTTCCTGCAGCCACTATGAAGACAACTCGTTTATTGTTGGCTCTGAGAGTGGTACCATCTTTAAATGCTCCAGAGACTCTTCGAACATACTGATACCTGCTGATGGTAATATTTGAATACTAGTCATTATTTTGCTTTGCTTTTTAAAAGTTTCATTTTTTTCTTAGTTTTTTGTTATTAGATTATTTTGTTACGTATTCAAAATTCCATTTAATCTTTAATGATAAAATATTTTTTTCATGTAATGTATCCTATCCTTATACAAGACATTTAATTCAAACTATCACCTTTGCATCCTGTCCTCTAACAACGATGTAACCTAAAGTTTCATTTTGCTTGTGTACATCTAGCCAATTTTTTTATTTCCACCATAGTTTTTTTCAATGGAACAGAACTGTCAATGCCCCCAAAGACAAAGGCCAAAATCTTAGTTTGTATTAGAAATGTACGTGTAACTTTCACAAAAACAAAAGAAAATAGAAAGCATATACCTATCCCAATGCCATTTTCACTGAAAACTGAATGTAAAATAGTTCATATATAGCTAAGATGCAGGGAAGTTACTGTAAAAATCCCTGGATCTACCCCCAAATTTAGTCAATTCTTCCTTGACCTGTTGCCACCCCTTCCACAAATGTCATTGAAATTCATGGAAATACTGTATGGACAGACAGACACAAGTTAATACATATACCTCTTCATATATACATAGATAAATGAAAGTTTTATTTAGCTCTTCTGACTTTATAGATAGAATAAAAACTAAAAACTTCTATTCATAATCTATTTTTGAGTGCTCTTGGAAACCTTGAGTGTCATGTTGTGAAACACTATTTAAGCTAAAAAGTTATCTTCTCAAGTATAGATAAATATTTACTTTGATGAGGGAAGAATTTTATCCAAGCTTTGCCAACATAATTTCTTTTAAAAATTGATACTGAAAGTGATTCCAGATCACTATGTAGCAGCTCTTTTATTTTTAATGAAAACTAAAAACCAAAATGATTATTAGCTCTAGATGCAAAACCTTAAATCTAGCCATATATGTTACTTCCTTTATCTACTGTCTGTAAAAGCTCTGCATGCACATGTTCACTTGTTCATTTGCCCTAACTTTCTTAGTCAGTTATTTCCTTTCTCTCTCTAGAATGTTACTATTTGCCTATTTCATTTTCAAAGATGTTGAGATATCTCTCTTGTGCTCAGCTACAAATCACAAGACCTCGAGCTCAAATGCGTATTCACCTCTCCATCTCCTATTGAATGAAATGACAATGCATTTCCTACACAACAGTTACAATTATCTTCTATCTTCTAATTCTCCATACTTCAGGAAGCACACATTGATTAATCACCATATGTTTTTTGTGACTTATAGTCTTTCTGTTGTGTGTTTTTTCGGCATCTGAGAATGGCCCCTAAGGTATTCTTGGGCATCATAAATTCAGTTAGGCATACCACTGATAACAATGTCTCTATAATTATTCCTTGGTCTTTGCAATACCAAGCCTCATGTATTCAAAGCATTTCAAGAAACTCCTCTTTATTAACTCATGGCTACTAAGACTATGCTGCACAGAGCTCCTACCCTTCACTTAAGTGCCATCTTCTACCTTCCACGGATACAAACTAATACTATACACCCATTCTATCATAGATCCAATCTTGTTCCTTTATTACCAAGTAATCTCATCTAAACTGGTGTTTTTTATCACAATTGATCTTACTATTATCAACATGTTTTTTCCTCTCATTTGTTGAATCATTAAATGTACATTCTATCTGTTTGTCTAAACATTTGTATATGTCTTTATTACAATTTATTATATAATTGAACATTATATAACAAATCATATAAGCCTGAATTTACTGGATCATAACAGTTTGGTTATTGAAACATTTACTTGTGTATGATTTTACTTATGTATGATCTCTGCATTCATATCCATACTTGGCATGCATATTTTCTCTTTTACCAATAAAAACAAAATGGCTACTGAATGTTTACATCTAAACAAGATGGCCACTTGCATCTCTTTCAGCATCATGACTCTACAGCATGTGGCAGTAAACTCAAAGCACATGAAGACAAATTCCCTTGTCCTCAGCAACTACAACCATCTAGTTACTACATAGAAACAACTGCTATCATTACTCTCCTACACACAACATAGGGACTAACATACCCATAACTTATTTGTGAGGACATTTCAAGAAATTATTTTTTTCAATCACTGTTTTCTCTGTAATTTTTTGACTGCTCATTGTTAATTCTAATTTCAGATGAGAAAGGTTCCTCTGTATCATTGATGTCTCCGGTGACCCTTTCTTATAAGCCACATATTGGACCAGTTAATGCTATTGATTATTCACCTTTTCATCAACAAGCCTTTCTTTCTGTGGCAATGGATGAATCAATCAGAATATGGAATGCTTTGGAAGTGAGCTTAAAAACATCAGTATTTTTTAACTTGTCTACTTGTCTTTATTGTTTCTATGAACCCATGATATTTTCATTGATGATTCCTTTGATTTTATCTTTATCTTGTCTACTGTATTTTTGTTAGTCAATGATCACCGATGATCGGGAAATTACAAATTATCAAAACAAACTGAATGGATTTAAGTTAAATGACACAAGAATCATGATTTTCTACGTGAAGTATATAATATGATAAATAATATTAATAATAAATATATGATTTATAAATACACAAAAAGAAAAAGAATTCTTGGATTATATACTCTGTTTTCCTTGAAAAATGAAATTGATTACTTTTTGTAATGTTCAACAATTTTCTTAGTGTTATGAAAAGTATTTTTGAGGTTGCAGAAAATAGCTAAACGCCATACTTTTCTTTCTTAAGACTCGACCAATAAAAGTTCTCGAGCCTGGTCAGGGTCCTCTGTTGAGTGGGTCCTGGTCTCCTGTGAGGCCAATGGTAATTGCTGTCACTACAGAGAAAGGACAACTGTTGCTGTATGATCTGAAATGTAGCTACGCATTGCCTCTGCATGCATTGCAAGCATCCAAAAAGAATGCACCTATCTACAGTTGCAGTTTTAACAGACAATGGTAAGGAAGTGCAGATCTTTTTTCATTACCTTATTGTGGGTTTTCGTTTTTATAGAGGTTATTTATGTATACTGCAAAGCCCAAATTATTTTGTTAAAATTTCCATATTAGCATCTGATATTTTTCATTATTCACTGAGTTTATTTGTAGAGATGGGAGATTTCCCAAGCATTTATTAAATTTAAAAAATATTACGTTCTGTCAGCATAACTGTTCAGTTAACACTCTCTGCCAGTACTATAAGTTAAAGTTTCTCATTTACAAATGACGCTTTTATCTAACTCTAGTGAGGGCACCTGTAGTGTTTGGAATCATTTTACCAGATTGGCTTTTGGAAGGCATTTTATCATGTCAGTTTTGTTTTTAGTATAAAAACAAAACTTAAATGTAAATGTGCTTTAATAATGATACTTGCACAGATGCATTCGCTATTTATTTCTTGTAATATAAAATCGAAAAATATAATCAAAGATCAGGAAGTAAACCAAAATGTATTCCTGTAGTTGAGTGTATTTATGAAGAAAAACACCTTACCCCCCCCCCCCCCCCCCAATTGTTACAATAGGTTTCTCAATAGTACCTGGTATACTCTATAACATACTGAAAGTCTACTACAGTCTGCTCCCTGGAAAGGTATGATTTTCAAAATCTTTGAAATGCCCATTACTTGTTCATTTTTTATCCTAGTCAAGTTTTTCAAACTTTTTTTTCCCTTGGTGGTATGCTTGATAACATATCAAAAAACTACCATAATTTGACCACTGGAAAGGTATCATTTTCAAACTGGTATCCATATTGACTGCAAAATTAGTTGGCTATATTTATAAAAAAATACCCCTAAAAAAATCACTACAAAAGGTTTCTCAACATCTTTTTTTTTTTGTAGTATCTGGTATGTTTTATAACATATCAGAAGTTTACCATAATCATCTGACTGCTGAAAATGTGTAATTTTTAAGATGATATTCAAGATGTCCATAATAGACTATGACAGACTTTTGGAAAGAGTAAAGGGAGTGAGACTGTGATGATTTTCTATGTAAAAATCACTACGTGGTATTAGTTGTGATCCTTTAGTTTAAATCAATATGCAAGCCCATAAATAATCCCAGTTACATCATTTCCTATGTGTGTGGAAAGTAGTCTCTCAACTGTAAAAAATGACGTTTCCAGCATCTATCCTCCCTTCTTACAGAAGACCACAAAAGGGTCATATGCTCTTCTGAGTGTGTCATGCCATGAATGGTTTATCTTGGCAAACTGTCAAACACAAAATGTGAGCTATCCCATAGAATTTTATTTTACATGCATCCCTAAACATTATACATTATGCAAATTAACATGCGGTATCTAAATATATGACCATCTCCTTTTTCCATCACTAGAGGCCTATTCTAACCAAATTTCATCTTATGGAGTCCATTGGCATTCACAAAAATAGTGAGAAAAAATCTGCTCCAAAAAAGCAAATAAAAGTTTGCAAAACAAAAAAGTATGACAAAAAAAAGAATTTTGTATCTTTGACTCATGATAAAGATGTCTATTCTTTGTTTTTCTTATTCATGCAGATTTTGTATTTTAGTATATTCACTAACTTTTTTAAGTTTTAACTTCATCATCATCAGTCTTTTATGGTCTGTCAGTAGACATAGACCTTCCCCAGGAATTGCCAGACTTCTTTATCGTGGGTGTCATGGAGCTGATACTTTCTAAACCTGTCCAGTTCATCTCGCTATCTTGTATTCTGGGGGTCTCGGTTTTGCATTTGATCTCTTGGGATCCATATTATGAGTGATGTCTGGGGGTTTCAGCCATTCTTCCAACATAACCAGCCCATTACCATTTGAATTTCCTAATGGATTCTATGATATCTTTTCCCCTGATATATTGTGCTGTCTTTTGATCTCTCCATGTGATGTTGAGCATGATTCTTTCATATGCATATTGCAAGCTCCTCAGTTTGCGGGTCAGTCTTTTGGTTATGTTCCATGTTTCTGCTCTGTAGAGGACTCTCAGGAGGATGCATTGGTTATAGACTAGTCTTTTTAGGACTAATGGGATCTTCTTGTTCTTGAAGGTTGGGCTTGCTCTGGCAACAGCCTGTCATCCTTGTGATTTTTTGTCTGATTTCTTATTTTTTTGCGGATTCTATGGAGATTTGTTTTCCTAGGTAGATATAGTGGTCCGCTCTCTTCAACTTTGCAGTTTCCATTTTAATTGTTTATTTCCAACACGTTTATTTAGTGGCAACTGATGATAGTGTGATACTATGGCTATGCTAAGTACATAAGTGTTATATTGAGCATTATATAACAACTCATATAAGCCTGAATTTACTGGATCATAACAGTTTGGTTATTGAAACATTTACTTATGTTTGTGATTTGAATGATGAAAAACAAAAGTCACTACCAGAAATACTAACTAAAAAAGATTTTCTGCACTGGAATTATTGAAATATACACTTGTAGACTTAAAACAGAATACAGGCATGTTGTCAGTACAATGTTGTTGTCATATTGATTTCAAAACAATGGATAGAAATGGAAATCATGTTTGGTAGACAAGATGTCAAAAACCCGAAATGATAGTAATCTGAGACGGTGTCAGGAAAGTTACATTTTTCCCTTTATTTAACAGACCCGGCCCTCTAATTGTGGTTTACCCATAAAAGAGGAAAAAAGAATTGTACTCACAGTAGAAATAAGAGCCAGACACAAACTTATAATAGTTCTACTGAGGGCTGAAGATTACAGAGTGAAACAGAGCTTTCCAGGTTGAAACCCTCAATTTCTTGCGAGGCTACCAGCAGTGGGCTGTAGAGATCTCTGCCTCACAAGAAAGCTGATTCAGGCTTAGCATGTTGTGAGGTGAGAAGTAAAGCTAAGCCAAGTATCTACCTTTTCATCCATTAGTTTCACTATATTCAGGAAACCACCGCATGCAATACAGTGCGACAAAGAAACATTTTTCTTGATAATTTGCATGTTTCTTCATGGCTCAGAATAATTCAGTCAGAACCAATTATATTAAAGCCAAGATAGACAGAACACACCAAAATAGTAAAGGTAGACTATGCTCGGAGAGAGAAAGGAGACCATTAATCATTTAAGTAGATGCAGCAGATTAAAATCAGTAGGTGTGGTTTTGTATTGATTGGGGAAAGAAACAAATAAAAAAAGAGAAAAGAAAACTGTCCTACAATATTGATGAATATAACACAACTTTCTGGTGTCTTGTGTTTTACTTTCCGCTTGGAAAACGTCACACCCCGCTATTGGCCAACAGTAAGGTTAAACCAAATGCTGCTTGGGGAAAATATTGAACAGTACACAAAGTAAATGAAGAAAAGCAATTTACTACAGGCTGGGTGTATATCTCTTGTCACAAGGTTGATCCAATATGCACATTGCAAAAATCTCCAACCTTTTATTGCTGGACCAGGCTACAGTGTAGCCTTAGAAGCCTCTTCCAACTCCATCTTTTCTTTCTCCTTTCTTCATGAGCCCCTACACCCTTCTGCCATTTTCTCCTCTCTCATAAATGCATTTTCTATTTCTTTCTTTTCCCTTTCTGTCCACCGAAAGTGTTCAAAAATAGACATGAATTGTTTAGGAAGGATATTCCCAAGGTATTGTGCAAATGACTTATTATAGCACACTATTCTTGTAATTTGTTAATTGAAAAGGATGATGAAATAGAATGAATGCTGGAAGCAGAGGTTAAATTAGATTGATAATCAAATATCATTTACTTCTAGTCAGTGCTAGCTGATCTTACAAGATGTTGAGTACTGGAACTGATTTAACAGCAACTCTTTAGTTTATCAACCAATGAAGCCTCTATTGACTTTCAAGACAGATGCATGGTATAGTGAGTACATAAAGTGTCTTATAGAATTTTACCAGAACCAATGGTTGTAGAGTAACTGGGACAAATTGAAATGTTCT
The DNA here is from genome assembly GCA_963457665.1 of Thysanoteuthis rhombus. NCBI lineage: Eukaryota > Metazoa > Mollusca > Cephalopoda > Oegopsida > Thysanoteuthidae > Thysanoteuthis > Thysanoteuthis major. The sequence goes on from OY735202.1 coordinate 57,672,873, forward strand.
TGAGATACATGCAGTTTGCATATTGATAATATGATTTTTTTTCTATATGTTTGCAGCACTCATCTTCTGGCAACCGGGGATGGCCTCGGCTATGTTCACATCTTCCATCTTGATGATGATTTGGCTAACCAAGACCCAAGAGAAGTGGAGCAATTTATATCTCTGATATCAGCTTCTGAATGAATAAACTTAATCTGATTGAGCTTTGTATTCAGTGTTTTATCATGCCAAATTAATTTCCAAATTTTTATCATGTATTGTCTGTCTGATTTAAAAAAAGCAGAGAAAGAGATTAAGAGCATCAAATCAATACAAATGCTTAAAATTGTGGAATTTATTCCTCTGATATTCATGAAGAATTGGACTTGAGAATTATTTCACTATGATTCAGAACCATCAATTTCTTCTGCACGTGAATGACAAGTGGGGTCAACTTGGTACAGCACATTGTGGTTGTGCATTTTCCACAGGCTCCAGTGTTTGAGCTTGTTAGAACCAGGATTCCAGATGCTGCTTTTCAAAGCAATTAAACCCTTCACACTTGGATAATCACTAAAACACAATTTCTACTTATCTCCATCAAGAAATTGAAGAAAAATCAGGAAAAATAATCCCAAAGAAGAACTATGTATGTTCCCATGATGGTAGAGATTATAAAAGAAGTAGTAATCGATCCCCAGTGTATTGGAGATTAGACTGGAGAATGTCTGCAAAAAGACATATTTTGTTGTGTTTGTCATTAGATGGCGTTAGGATTGTTTTTAATTCTATTATGATGATTCTAACATTGAAATTGGAAGAAAATAAGCAACTTTTTTAAGAAAATTAAAAATGTGCGAAAATTTTTATAGTTTATAGAGAAGTTATTGTGAATAATTGAATGTGTCAAAAGTGGTTTGCAAAGTTTTGAGCTGGAGATTTCTTGCCAAATGTTACTTCACAGTTGAGTAGACCAGTTGAGGTTGATAATAATCAAATAAAGAAAGTACTTGAGAATAATCAACATTATTCCATGCAGAAATATCTAAAATGCTCAAAATATCCAAATCAAGTGTTGTAAATAATTTCTTTCAGTTTAGTTTATGTGATTTCCGTGTGATTTACTGTTTAAAAGTGACAGAGATTTTGTTTCTGAAATAAACTTGTGATTGGCAGCAGATACTTCACAGTAATATGGAATACAATAGATTCTGGGGCAAGCCAAATAAACCACCTTTATATCTGAAGAAGGTGATGCTGCACATTAATTATTAATTAATGGGATTGGAAGGAAGTCCTCTACTTATGCTTGTTCTGAAGAAACAAACAATTGATTCAAACTAGTAATGCTTCCAATTAGACCAACTGGAAGCAGCAATTGACAAAAAGTGTCTTGAAAAGTAAAAAAAAAAAGGTAAAGCATTCTGTGTCTTGGACAACTCTCAATGGAGGATGGTGATGAAGTCCCAGTTTCTGTTGCAGTCATCATTGGAAGTCTCAAATTTGGTCAAGACCAGGAATTCATACCAACAAGTTTTTATGACCTCCCCTTTGGCTAGATGCAAGGCCATCAAAGGGATATCTCCACCCTATTCACTCAGTTGGTGGGTGCACAGAAATTTGTGCTAATGAAGAGTTTTCCACACTCATACTGGAAATCGAACTCTGGACCTTCTGCATGTGTGGCAGACATGCTAACCATTACACTATGCAAGCGAGTTAGTTGAGAGAAAAGGCATAATATTTCATCAGGATGCATTTGTTAACTAAGCAAAAATTGTTACAGCTTGTAATCACCTGATCTTGGATCACTAGATAATTATTTATTTTTTCCCCTGTTAAGGCATTTGATCACAATAGTCACTGACCTAGCATTAGAGTTAGAACCTAAGACTCATAGACCTTCTCTCTGCTACTGAGTCATACCTATAAGTGCATTTATAAAAAATAAAAAAAAAGCCTAGCTGATTGAATTTGATGAAAGCTACCAAAATAATAATAATTTAAAAAAGAATTAATCTTTTTGATTATAGGATTTTATTCCAGTTTTAATAATTGAAAACTAATCATGAAAAGCCAGTTTCAGAAATAAATCCCAAAAAGCAAGCAAGCATTTAAAAGCAAATATTATTATTTTAAAGTAAATGTATAATCTGATCTGTGGCCAAAGTTGTAGGTATGGCTAAGTATTGTGCAGAGGATTGCCTACAGTAAGGATGTAATTCCATCCGAGGATCAAGTGGTCAGTTTTTAAATGTGTCCACATATCTCTACTAGACAATATCAATCTTCTTGGCCATATAATGTTTGATTAATATGAAACCTACTCAAGATTTTCACATGAACCAGACCATGAAATATCTTAGGAATGTATACAGATCCCTATAAGTAACTATCATTAACTTCCATCCCTCCAGGCTGACAATGGACATAGCAGCTATTTGCTACTATTACTATATGGTAAAGTTATTCTGAGAGTAAACTGTCCTTATTCTCACTCACCTATTCTCAAGTCCTTGTCCTTAATCATTGCATGTCAATGATGAAACAAAGGTCAAGATAACTATCAGTAAGATAGAATGCTCAGAGAATCAGATTCAGATTCATGACTTTTTTTTGAAGGTACCATTGTGGAAGTGATACAAACAGTTTTAACAAGAATTCAAACTGCGTTCATTGATTCCATTTTCCAGGTTGATAACTATTATGCAAATTCTCACTTCCACTGACATTTTTAAGCGCAAAAGAAAAGTTCAGTCTACAGGAGATATTCCTGGTGTGTAATCAAGGAAAATAGTTGGAGCTAAACTAGTAAAACCTGCAGAGATTACATGTTGCATCTTCGCAATTGAACTATAGAAAACAAGATAATTCATATATTTTAATAACATCATCTACCAGGGTGGGGTGAAAAATTTAAATGAAAAAAGTGTAAAGTGAAAAACTGCGATAAAAATTTGGGATTCTTGTTATCATTTCTGTCCAGGCAATTGTGGGTTCAATTTACAATATGAATTTATGCAAAATTGGTCTCTCAGTTTGTGTTTGGCATTGAAAATAGACCGGACATGTTCATGTCAGTTGCCAGGACAGAAAAGGTGGCATCCACCCCAAATTAATTTTCATCTCAATTTTTATATATTTGTCAGCGCCACTTTTTTTTTTTTTAATTAAAAAAAAACTTATTTTCACTCCTCTTTAAATGAACAGAGATTTTTTTCTGTTTCTCTATCCATAACAATGGACTCTTCCACTTTAAGGTACCAATATCTTTATTACATTACTTGTGATGCCTTAGCTGTATCAAAAACAACAAAGTAATCCGCTGCTAAATGCTAGTCGTGGCAAATACATTTTGCTATTGATAATCTTGAGATTTTTGTCACTGAAATGCAAGTTTTTACATCTCAGAAAAATCAATAATGGATGTGTGGGTTAAAGGATAACTCATATAAGTGGACTTTTGAAAGAGACGGAGGAATACTGCAAGCAGTTCAAACACCATTCTCATAGAAGTAGGTACAAAGACTAAATACATGAGTGGTGATGTAACTTGTGACGATAGAGTTGATACATTTTGAGGGAGTGTAGAGCATTATAAACAATAAAAGGAGTAAAGTATAAGCTAGTTTATTTGTAAGTGCTTTTTTTCCCCTCCTTTCACTGTTCCTATGATACAGATGAATTTAGAGAACAAAAAATCATGAAATATGTTTACTGATCAAAGAAAGACATGCCCATCATGTTTGTATAGGGTAAGAATATAAAATGGTCAGAACTATTTTTTGCCACAAGATGGTCTAAAAGGTAAAATTGTTAAATTCAAATGATAAAGTGAATTTTTCTTCTTTTCTGTTCTGATCAATTTTACTGTTATAAGTTGTTTTTGAATCACTTATTATATAATATTATTATTTTAATCATGTCAGAGATTGACCTAGAAGTTTGTTCCTTAATGCTTGTACTGCAGAGAGATTTTCATATGCAAGTTTCAAAAAGATCATTCTTATCCATTAGAAGCCATTATCACTGATAGAGTAATCTATTCACCCACTGTACACCGTACATTTTAGTGGAATTTTTATCAAATGATCTATCAATTTCCACAATATGATCAAAGATATGAGCTGAACTAATCTTTTCCATGTGTAGAAACAGTTACAATTCAGATATAGTCCAGGTATTTTTAGTTAAAATAGGAGTTAACCTAACACTAATTGAAACAAAAATCTCTACGGATTTTGTATCCTCAATATATTCTGAATGAGAGAAAAGTCTACAAAAAAGGAAAATCCTGAAATTCAAAATGTCCGCCATCCACCCTACTTAAAATACTCTATCTCAGGAACTGGGATCTGTATTAAGTTGAAATCCTGTAGATGTATTACCCAAGGCCTAAGGAAAAGCAGTGGCAAGTCGTTTGGATCATCAGTTCTAAAAAAAACTGCAATTGGTAGAGGGAAAAGTCCAATGTGCAATCCCTCACTAATCACTATCCAAATGAAAATCCGTTCACCCAACATATCCCATGAAATTTTCTGTGTATACTAAAGGGACCACCCCCTGGGCATTTCTTTAGCAAGTTGATTCTTGAAAATTCAATAACAGTTTAAAATGTCAATAATAGTTTGGGGATCTACCTTCATGCTAAAAATAGGGTAAAAAATGTAATGGTGTGTATCAATATCTAGCTTCATATGTTGAGCTGAAACAGCTCAACACATGAAGCAAGATATTTAGCATTTTACAAAGAACTTTTCAGTATATGTGCACACCGTAGTCTATGGATTGTAGATTTCATTTCTTGAAAATATATATATACTATGGTAAGAAGAATTTCATCAGCTTTCTAACAGTGCATCTTGTCAATTTGCTGCGCCTACAAAGTTACAGACCAAAACATAAAGCAAGGCATTTAGGATTTTGCATAGGAATTTGAAATAAATGTGTATCAGTCCACAGTCTATAGATTGTAGATTCAATCCTTGATGGAGATATATTCACATGTAACCTTGTAAAAAAAAATCCTTTCAGCTTTCCAATAGTGTATTATGCAGTTTTTCTATGCATAACAAGTTAGAACCAAAAATATGGAGCGAAGTATTTAGCATTTTACATGGGAATTTTAAGTATATACGCAAATTACAGTCGACATTGTATTAACTGTTAGATTCATATCTCAGTAGAGGTATATACATATATATGTATATTATTGTAAAGAGAATTTCTTCAGCTTTGAAATAGTGGTCAGAATGATTCTTTGCCACAAATATGGGCTAAAAAGAGAAATTGTTATATTTATATAATCCTGAAAAAAAAAATGACAGTAAGAAAATATCCACCCAGGTTTTTTTTTTATAAAAAAAAATCATTTTGTTGGTATTCTTTTTGGTATAGAATTTATTCAAATACATTTTCCTCTTCTAAATAAAGCATAAACAAATTTTTATTTTATTTTAGGGCTTTTGACAAAGTGTGGCACAAGGGATTGCTCACCAGTTGAGGCATCTCTGATGGAGTGCACTCAATCATAGGATCCTTTCATGCGGCTGGCTATTAATAGCTAGTCCTCAAGGGTTCATGGCATCAATTCTAGTGTACTTCAGGGCTCTGTCCTTGGGCCTACTCTCTTCCAGATGTTTATGAATAACCTGCCTAACAATATCATCAAGTCTTTTGTTAATGTCTTTACTAATGATACCATGTTCTATAACCATTCTTCTAGGGACTTCAGCTACCAGGACATGGCATCTAACCTTTCCTCTGATCTACCTGTGATGGTTGATATGTGAAAAAAGTGGCTTGTATCATTCAACAAAACTAAAATCAAGCTTCTGTCTTTCCATCATTATATTAATAGCCGTCTATTTTCCTTCTATTTTCCCCAATCCAGATGAATAGAACTATTCAAGGAAATACTATGCTTTGATAAACTTCTTGGCCTCATGTTCCCACGAGATTTTTAGTGGAACTGGGGTGCAGAATCACATTGAAATGATGTAGCAAACCTGTAGCGAGTTAATTGCATCGTTCGCATAAACATTTCAGACCAGACGGACGCAGATGTGGTGCCATGACGTCTCAAACACAATTTATTTCCTCTAAGGAATCCTATCCACAATTTCTGACAACTTGACGTACCCATTGCAATTTCCATTCAAACAGCTTCTTCCTCTGAATGGCTGTTTTGTGGAACAAACTTCTTCTGGATATAATATTCATCTTTTCAAATCCAGGGTCAGTAAGTATCTTTTGAACTAGACATTACTTCAACCCTATACCTAGCATGGACCCTGGGCTTTGTATAGGGTGACTATGAGTAAAAAAAAACAAACTTTTTTTTATATCAATATACTCAGTTTTATTTGGTTTACACAAATAATTTTCATACAGATTCTTCAATGATCTTTCTCTTTAGTAAAGCTACAAAAATTATGACAATAAAATCAACATGATACAAGTTTCAAACACTTTTATTAACATAGGTCACTATGTTGTCAAAGGTCCGTGGCAAAGCTAGAATGGACTCTCCTGTGCTAATGCCAAAATTCAGAATGTTATACAGCAGATTTGAAATCAGCACTGTTGAATTATCAAGTGGAAAAAGAATTCTGATCTTAAATGACTTGCACTCCTCTTAGAAAGGACAATTGTTATTTTGGGCTGCTAGTTAAATTAGCCCCCAAAATGATAAATTACCTTGAATTGATCAAAAATAAATTCTGGTAAATAGTACGTTCACTGCTTAAGCACAAAAACATGGTTAGTTCACAGTTAGTTTGATTGTTCTTATTTGTTAACATATGAATAGGTTAACAACAGTGATAAGTTTTAATTCAGGAGTGAATTAAAATAAAGGACTGGAGTTTCTGCCGACATGGATATGTTTTGGAGAGATCTTCTGCGATAAGGATGGGGGAGAAAGGAAGAATGAAGTGGAAGGAAAGTCACTAGCTAAATGTGAGACAGAGTCTTCAGAATGTCTGTCAGTTTGGTGATCTAAATTGTAACCACTAAAATGTTATCTGTAGAAGTCCGAGCTAACTACATTGAGAGTGCTTAACTTAGATAGGATGGGTTCTTTGAGATGAAAGAAGAATGGATTACTTTTTATATGTGATGATGTGTGTGTAAAAAGTAAGTGTGTGTAAAAACTATATAAACTATCCTAGCTAAACAGAGAGAGAAAAGAACAAGCTTACCTCGAGGCCATCAGTACAGAGAGAGAGAGATAGTTTTATAGCCACAGTTTAAATACAGTAAAAATAACGATCAGTTATCTTATTGGTAGTTCTGTGTTACATCATAGAGGAAGCGACAAGGGATTTGCCATTTCTACAGAGATGTAAGGAATAGCAAGTTGATCCCTGCCAAGGGCAGATAACTCCATATATATATATATATATATATATATATATATATATATATATATATATATATATATATATATATTTCTTTTGCTGGAAAAGGTGGACACTACAGTTATTTTTGTACCCATGTCAGAAATTGACTCCAAATAAGTAAAATACCTTCCTTTATGTTTTAGACTGTAATTTTTCATGTACAACAGATACAAAACTTCAATATGTACCCTTAGAAAGCCGAGAAATAGTCTTTTCAACAACATATGTATTTATATATCTCTATCAAGGATTAAATCCACAATCCATAGACAGTGGACATTTAGATAAACATATACTAAACTCCACATTTTAAAAATGTTATTTCCCTATTTTGCTCAAAGTTCTACGGAACTATATAGATGTGAGTACAAATGCAGACCCTAAACAATTGCTGACATTTCTTTTGGGAATTTTCAAAAACCATCTAGCTAAAGATATGCCTGTTGGCCCCTCAGTACACAGAGAAAAATTTCATATTATGTGGTGTGATTCTTGAGTTATGCGGTCACATTCAGAATCACTGACATGCAATTCACCAAATGCAATTTTGGCTATGATTTTGAATGAGGTCTCCTGTATTATAAAGAATGGTGAATATCAAAAAGCAGATTTTGTATCAACCTCCTTGAGCTATCTTATTTCACTTGCACGACACGGTTTGCTCTATGACCGGCATAATTAATCCAAACTCAAAACTGAACCATGAACAAAGTTTCATTTGGATACTGATTTATAAGGCATGATACATAAGACATTTTCCTCTGATGATTAATTGCCGCCTTCTTGATGACTACTAATCCAAATAACTAACCTCTGCCCTTCCTTAGGCCCTGAGCAATAAACCCACTGAATTTCAACTTGATACATTACTTGATTCTCAAGATTCTCATTATGGTGGAGGGTGGCCATTTTGAATTTCAGGATTTTATCTTCTTGTAATTTTTGTAGACTTTTTCTCCCTCATTCAGAACATGTTAGGGATAAAAAAAATCTGTTGATTTTTTGTTACTATTTATGAGAGGTTAATCTATTATTTTACTGGACTAATAAAGGGAAGTAAATCTTTTCAGTACAAATTCTTAGGTTTAATTGATATTTTTTGAGCCTAAGACTTAGCAGAAGATCAAATGCGCTGCTTTTAAGGTAGGAAGATTGTGTTGTGCCAGTCTTCTAAATGGAAGAGCCTACCTGCTTACCCTGAGGATCAGCATTCAAAATTCTAGATTTCACTTGGTGGAATATATGCTACTCTCTGACCCACTGAGCATGCTCAAATTTTGGGGTTCAATGGATCAAAGATTTTTCTGTTTATTTTTTTCAAATTGAAAACAAAGACTTCCTCACAACTATAACTTTAACTTTTGAAGTGTTAAGGTCTACCAACAACTTACCCTCTACATTTACAGTTTTTACTAATCCAACCATTTCCCATCAACTTCTCTCTTTCATTATAATCATCATCAGTCTTTTAGTCCTTCATTAGGATTTGCCAGACCTTTCTATCATGGGTGTTGCGGAGTCAATTCTTTCTGAACTTGTTTAGTTCGTCTCTCCATCTTGTATTCTGCCAACCTCGTTTACACATGTGATATCTGGAAATCCATGTTGCAGAGTTGTGATGTCCATCGGTTGTCTGCCATTTTTGCAACATGGCCAGCCCATTGCCATTTGAATTTTCTAATGGATTCTATGATGTCTTGGACTCCTATTTTTCCCCTGATGTATTGTTCTGTCTTGAGATCTTTCCATGTGAAGCTGGGCATGATTCTTTCATGTGCATGTAGCTTACTTCTCAGTATGTGGGTCTGTCTCTTGGTTAGGTTCCATGTTTCATCACCATAGGTAACTATCAGGAGGATGAATCAGTTGTATACTCTTCTTTTTAGGATTATTGGGATCATCTTGTTCTCAAAAGTTGAGCTTGCTCTGCTGAAGGCTAGCGATCCTAGAGTGATTCTTTGCTTGATTCCTTCTTTCTAGATAGATATAGTGGTTTTTCTCCAGTTCTGCACTTTCAATTTTGATTGTTGTATATTTATTTCCAATGTGATAGCTGCGCGTGTCTTCTGTTTTGTTGCAGGTCATGTGAAGGCTGACTTTCTTGCTTTCTTCATTCAATTCATGTAGTATTTGTAAGGAGTTGTGAAGGTTCTCCGTAAAAAGACGATGTTGTCTACAAATCTGAGGTTGCTCGGATATTCGCCATCTATTCTGATTCTTTTATTTTCCCAGTTTGGGTTTCTGAAGATCATCTCAAAGAGGGCTGTGAAGAGTTTTGATGAGCTGGTATCACCTTGCTGTACCCTGTTTTGGAGCTCAAAGGGCTCCAAATCTTTATGCAGCCTGATGAAGAAGCTACTGCGATTGTATATATATTGCAGTGCTCTGATTTATATGGGATCTACACCTTGTAGAGTGATATCCCCAATGACCATGGGAATTTCCACTGAGTTGAAGGCCTTCTTGAAGTCGATAAATGCTACAGTGAGTGGCATTTCCTATTCTGCTGCTTCCTCTTTTAGTTGATTTATCAAATGGAGATGGTCCATAGTCAAGTAGCTTCTTTCAAAGCCAGCTTGCTCCCATTGTTGGTTTTTGTCTTGCTTTTTTGTGATTCGGTTAATGATAATTTTTGTGAAAAGTTTGAAGATGCAATTGAGTTGACTTATTGATCAGTACTTGTTGAGGTTGTCTGGGTTTCCTTTTTCATATAAAAGCATTATGATTACAGAGTTCTAATCTTCTGGGACTTTACTTTGTTTTAGGCATGTGTTGAATAGAATTGCTAGTTTCCTAGTGATGACTTTACAAGCTTTTTTGAGTAGGTCGATGGTAACATTATCTGGTCCAGGGGTCTTTCCTACCTTTATTTGTTTGATGGCTTGTTTCATCTTCCATAATGAAACTTCTGGGAAATCCTCAAACTGATTGTTTATGTCTTGCCTATCTTGCTTTTTGTAATCCTTGTTTTGATGAATAGAATACTTGGTAGAACTCTCGGGCGTTTTTGACAATCCTGTCTCTGTCTGTTGTTAGGTCTCCATTTTCCTCAAGTATGCTAGTTATTTTTTTCCATCCTGTGCTGAGAATTTTGTTTATAGCTTTCAAGCCTTAACTATGTTTGAGAATTGTTTTGATGATTGCTGTCACATATCTTCTTCTGTCGCCTCTTTGTTTCTTTTGGATTGTTTTATTCAGTTTGGCTGCTCCAATTTTCTCTCTTGTTATCAGTAGCTTGAGGTTTCTCTGTTTTCCCATGAGATTCTTAGTTTCATCTGAAATTTTTCTGATGGTTTGTGTGTTCTTTGGATTAAATATAGTGGTGATTTCAATCAGAGAGGCTGTTATTTTGTTAATGAATTCATTGATGTGGGTGTTATTCTCTTCTGGTCCAGTAAGAATTTTATTTCTGTTGGTGCGGAACATTTTTCTTTGTTTGTGTAATTTGCATTTTACATCTTACCAGTCTGTGGTCACTTCCTACGTTGACTTGATTTAGGACTTGGATGTCTTTGCCGATGTTGCTTTTGTCTGTTAGGATGCTGTCTATTCCGTTCTTGGTTTTGTGGTTAGTGCTGTTCCAAGTCCATTTTTGTTGAGTCTCTTCTTAAAAAAGTGTTCATGATTTTGAACCTGTTTGTAGTTACAGAGTTTATTTCCACCTCTTTCGTTCTCTACTTCATATTGAAATTCGCTGATGTAACGTTCATTTACTTGCCCTACCCAAGTGTTGAAGTCTCTCCTAATGACATTGAAATATTTTCTGGTATCTTGGAGTAGGGAGTTCAAGTCATCATAAAAATCGTCTATTTACTCTTTGGTTGACTGCAAAGTGGGAGCGTAGACTTGGATGATATTCAGTTTGCACCTCTTTGGAGGTTGTATGATGACCTGGCTAAGCGGTCAGAGAGAGACGGCTTTGAAGCTTACTACGTTGTCTTTGAATTCCTTATTCATGAGAAAGCCTACTCTATTTTGTTTTACTTTCTCTTTTCCGTTGTGTAAAGAAGATGTTGGCTCCTCAGTTTGATCAGTTCTTCTCCGGGTCTTCTCATTTCGCCAATGCCGATTATGTCCCGTTTCATACTTTTGATTTCATTTTCTACATCAGTTGGGTGTACGTCTGTTGAGAGTGGTCTGACTTTGTACATGCAAATGTATAATGTTGTTCTCTTGTTGAGGGTTTTTGGGTTTTGTTTGTGTAGTCGTAAATCACTCACAGCGAAGGCAAGTGATGCAGCTGGGCCTTTCAGAACCCATGACCCAGCAGGAACGGCTGGTATAATTTTCATTGTATGAACCATGAGGAGTGTTGGGCCATGTCACACTGGCTTATGACAGGTTTGGATGGGGTCTGGTGGACTGGTCACAGCTGATGTCAATCAGAGTGGCCTTACAACTCCACTGTCTCTTAGCACCCATTTTATCAGACATGGAATATAAAATAGCAGGAGAAACATTTATTTCGTGAAATATCTATGTTCCATCATTGTTGTATCATAAGTATTAAAGTATTGGAACAAGAGGGAAGGTGGGCATGTTTAACTTGGCATATTCAAGATAACATCAGGATTAATCTATATTGAGGGAGTGGTTTAATATCGGCTCCTACAGATTTATTTTAAGAGTGGTTATGTAGATAATTTATGTTTGGTTTTATCTCTCCCTTATAAACATGGCAATAAAGTAGCAACATTAATGCCGTAGTTGCTAACAATTAATTTATTGTAAAGAATAGTTCTGTCGAATGAAATCAATAACTAACCCCTTTGTACCTCAAAACAATATACATTAATCATTAGTTTTCATTATACTGGGACTTTGAGGAAACAACAATAATATTATTTATGATTTTTATAATTAATATGGTTTCCTGGAGTTATCAAGAAAAAAATGATTTTTGTTATTCTCAAATAATGTCAAGCTAATAACACACATGAAGGTACACCAATGAATCTATAATCTAATAACAAAGCATTTTACACAACGAATGTTTATTTTTCAATATGATTCTCTTCATTGTCTATCTTCCAATCAAATACTTCAAACATTATGCAGTGAAAATTTCAGATCAAAATCCAGCTGATAACTGTGTGAAACTATGGTAAAGACACAAAGAAAATCACCAATGTATCAATCAAGTTAGGATTTTTCATTGGCTGAAATGGAAGGTAAAAGAATGAAAGAAAGAATGGAGGCTAGATTTATTTTCCTCCTTTCTAATGTTAAATGAAAACATTTTTCATCATTACTGATGACCCAATGCTCTGTTCTTTCTGACAGCACTGAATGAAGGCTTAAGTTAGTGGAGCATTTATAAGATTTAGATATTCTTTATTGTACTATGCATACACGGATGATGGCATGTATGGATATTGAAGCAATAGATTTTTGTGGATGATTGAAAAAGCCTAGATTTTAGCTGATAGTTTTTGCATGCCTCCACACATACAGACATATATATATATATATATATATATATATATATATATATATATATATTCTTATACATATAAGTTTGGTTGTCTGTAACAATGTTTGTGCACAGTTATGATCGAAATAGAAGCAAAGAGATATTTTTCAAATTTTGTAACTGTATTTGGATTCAAACTTGTGACCTGCCTGCCGTGCTCCATTTTTAACATCGAGTGTTGAACTTAAATAATTTACAATTGTTATTTGATATGATTAGTCATTTGTACAATTTCAGTTACTTTATTTTTGTCCTTTTCTGCATCTGTAGTTGATTTCAACAATGACTAAAACTATTACCTTCACAAACAAAAGATTGCCAATTATCATTTGAGATTGAAAGAATTTTTTTTATGAATTTTGTATCAGAATCTTAAACCATAATTTCCGCTTTTGAACATTTTATTAACAGTCACAGGAAAAGCTGCAGAAACTACTTTAACCTGTCCAAGGGTATCTGAGGGCCTACATAGGTCTGCCTGAGGGTGTGTGATACCCACACTTAGATTTTATTACACATTTTTCCAGTTAGTACACTTAATCCACATCCGTCCACGTGAGACGTATATTAAAGAACTATGTTTTATTTCTGTATTGTTGAATTTGCAGTTATTTCTTCCCCTTTTCTTCAATAGCATTATATACTGCTGCACACTGACAGCAAAGATTTATATAAAAGAACTAGCAGTGAATAGTGGTGTTAACAGGTAAAAACAAACCTTAAATGTTTCAACATTAGCAAGGAAATAATGTTCAACTGTGTGCAAGGACCGGCCTGGGGTGTGCAAGAAGTTATTTGATCCCCAGGCTATGCCAGGAATCCCAGTTAGTATATATATATATATATATATATATATATATATATATATATATATATATATATAGTTGGTAGGGGTAGTATGTGAATAGCCCAAAAGCCTGTGCAGTGAAGCCAACTCCGCAAGGGAGATATGAGTCAGCATAAGATGGGTGAAAATTATATAATTTGCAAATAATCACGATAGAAACTTGAGAGCACTCAGAGAATGCAAAAATTGAATGAAAATATGTTTATATGCAGCTATGATTCAGTGGGGGTAACTGTAGAAAATTCCACAATCAGTCCCAAAATTCAATCACTTCTTCCTTACTCAACAAAATGTCCTTAAGATTAATTGAGAGCTTTTAGAGATATTACGTGGGAAAACATGGGTAAATACATAGATGTATGAAAATTGACAATCAGCTCAGGTTACATAAGACACTTTGAAACATTTATATCAAAGAATCATTATGTATTCATTTGTATACAATTCATATTTGCTGATCAATGTCGGTTAGACAGAGAATTAAAGGAGACTGAAGACTGGTTGTTGTAACAACTACCAAAAGTGTTAGGTGTAAAATCAATGGGACAAGCTCTAAATGGATATTGTCAATATGTGTAACCAAGTGTGAAAAAAGTAAAGCATGAATGCTTCATGTATCTTGTATTGGCTACATGCATAATGAGACTGATACACAATGTCGACTACATTTAAATTTAAAAATTAAATAGAAAAAAAAACATACCAATGAATATTGCCAGTTGCTAGGTGACAGCGGTAGCAGTGATGATGCCATATATTTGCAAATATAGCCCAATAGTATTGATAAAACAAGCAATAAAATGTTTAGTTCTCTCTTAAGATAATTCAACATATTATTACGTAGGAAGCATTATTACACTAAGTAATCACATTTTTTCATGAGGTATTTTTATCCACTTTTTATGACTAAAAGCTTTAATCTCTTTTTTTTAAAAACAAAATTCTACTTGTATATTTGTTGAAAAGTCTTATCTATCTATCAGGTCATATCATAAATAACATTTGAAGTCTGATAGTGATTTTGCTATTCTAAAATGCCTAAATGATAGCAATACATGTTGGTACATGTTTGTAGAGTTTTAAACAAATAAGTTATATTGTTGTAATATGATTCAACAAAGTTATTTTACCTTTGTAAAAATGAATGTGACTATGGAGCACATAAGATATATGATATTCTATGAGTTTAGAAAAGGCTATAATGTAGCAGAGGCAAACAAAAATATTCATAGTTTTTATGGGATAGATACTTTTGACTAAAGAAATTGCCAAAGATAGGTTGAAGATCATTATTATTAATATTCTGCAACTATTCACCATCATTTTAATTGTTGTTGCTTTTTATCGCAACTAAATTCAGGCCAAAATTCTACACCTTCCTTATTCTCCAGATTCTATCAGATTAGCACCCATTCTGGAGTTTACAGAACCATCTTGATGGATTGGATCTTAACACATAAAACAAGAAGGAAACTACTGTAGTGGCCCCTTTACTTTTAGTGATGATTAATTACAAAAATAAATAAGTATTAGCTTCAGCTAAGAAACCCTATATTTGGCTAAATTTACAAAATGTCACTTCTTCTATCAAGTTTCTATAAAAGTCCTGAACGCACATGTTCACTCACTCATTTGCCGCGTAGTAACTAGTCGGTTACTCTCCCTCTCTCTTGGATAGGTATGATTTCACTGGCCTCCTGTCCAATCTGAAGTTTCCACCGTGACCAATCACTGTCCTAAACATGGTTCATTTTATTTCACAGATGTTGAAGTATCTCTTATATGCTCAGATACTCAATCGTGTCCTCTTCTCAAAACACATATTCACCTCTATCTCTCGTGAAGTGCACATGGGTTAAACCCTATGTTTTCCACAACTTGAATAGTCTGTTTGTGGTGTGTTTTTCAGTGTCTGAGAATAAACCCCAAGTTGGTCATACATAATCTCAAATACATTGCCCACAACTTTCCTCCTAAACCAAAAGATTTTAAGAAAAAGCGATATTATGAAGCTTGAGAATCATTGGAAGGAAGTTATAGATAAAGATAAAAGCTATCTTAATGAATAAACATTAATTAAACATGAATTTTTCATATTTTTTCTGACCCGTAATTTAGACATTACTCTGGGGATGATCTGATATATATATATGATAAACACACAGTCCCCCATTTTATTCCTCAAATCTCAAACATGTAAACAGCAAGCGATTCTCCGTCGAAGGTGTTTTGAAAAAGGTGGTTGGCAACCACTGAAACACATCAAAACATGCCCACATGAAAATAGAAATTTGGGGGATGTAACACCTGTTTTTTCTCTTAAATTTTTCTTCACCTTCCAATCGTCAAATTACCACCATTCTGGCTGGATCACCTCACATTCACACAACAAACATATATAGACTGATATTTCACACAGCCATTTCAATTGACGGATGACCCCTCTTCTGTTTTCATCCTATCTTCATACATGACTAGAATGCTATTTTTATGGGTTCTTTTTTTCACCCTAGAGATCAGGGGAGGATCAAAAATCCTTAGAAAAATTGGGGGTAAAAGTTAAATAGTCCAAGTTCTTCCCCTGGGTCAACTCATTGTAAATAGTATGCTCTCTAAAACCCTTGAAAGATTTTTTGAAAAATCAAATAGTCCAAGTTCTTCTCCTAGGTCCACCAAGTATGCATACCAAATATACGAATGTTCAAGTTGGGGATACAGAGACAAAAGAAAATAGTTGTTTTTATATAAATAGATATATACTTGCTTTGCTGTCTTTTTTCATTTGTAATTTTAGGTTTTTTGAATTACAAAATGGAAATGGAGGTTTCTCTGTATTGGATTAAACTGAGTTTTTGTGATAGAATCCAAACTAATGCTTCCTCTGTTTGATGGATTAAAAAGGATTTTACCTTAGGCAATCAATGGTGAAAGAACTAAGAAAAAGAATTGAAATAAATAAAACAAATGGGTTTCCTCTTTCTGTTTAAAATATTCAATTTTTCTGTTCTGGTCTTTGCAAAAAAAAAAATGTTAATGTCTTATTGCTCAGCAAATCTAGTATGAAGTTTCCCAATTGAAGTGATATTATTTGCTTATAGGTGAAATTTCATTGAGTGGAAACATTGTCTTAAGGAAAAAATGCAGTCTCAAGTCCTATTATAACTTTCTTAAAATCTGATATGGACTTCAATAGAATTCACTACTTACAGAGCTTTTTGTGCTACTTATGCTCTCAGTAATGAGGCATCACTGGAAATAATTTGAATCAGTTAATTCGAGTGAAGTTGTCCATGTTGAAGATATATCTATACTGGGATCCCATTAAATTAAATTAAAGGAGCAATAGTTATAAAAAACAACAACAAAAACAGGTCTTGTTAGTCACTGAATTGAAACTGTCATGTATCAGTATCATTTGGCAGCATGCTTTGTTGGGGGTGATCAATTAGGACTTTGGAAAAGGGATGATCAAAGGATAAGTCATATGTCTCAGCTTTTCTTGGGCAGTGACTACCAAAAAGATCCAAATAAAAAAAAAAAGCAAATGTGAATGCTGCCAGACACAAGCTTAGAGACCAATTTAGCCTCACATTGCAAATTGAACCCTCCACTAAAAACCTATTTGGGAGGGGAAGGATTTTCAAAAAACAGAATAAACATTTTTTTCTGGACATAAGAAGGAGTACTTTTAAATTTTCAACCCACTAGTTCTATCGATGCAGCCTGCAGTTGGTCTGGTTGCTTGTTTATGTATGTATGTATCATATTTAAATATGATACATACATACATAAACAAGCAACCAGACCAACTTAAAAACTGAAGAAACCTATTTTGACAGTTTTGGTTGATTGTTTCTAAAAAAATGAAGACCAAATTTCTAAAACGTCAGATAGAGATGGTAGCCACCACTAATTCATTATCTTACCCTATACCAATGACTATTATCAACTGGTTCTCACTGCCTAACTATGTGGTTTTTCCCAACCAATTTCATCAAGAGGATGGGCTATATCAACAGTTCATAGGGTCTGAAATTTCAAAATGAGTCACAGTCATTATTCCATGCAGTATATATATACATAGAGAGATAAAGAGAGGGTGAAAGAGAAAGAATGACATTCAAAGATTACCAGATACAACATGCACCTTAGGAAGTGTAAAATACACAAATTTCTAAGCTGATTGAATGTTCTACAAGTGTTAAAGTTACCACATATAATGCTGGTGAAAAGTTCTGTATCAGAACAGAATATCAAATTAATAATAAAGTCCAGTATACAAGGAAATGCTGATTCCAGTGGTCGCTGAAAATACGGAGATCCCCATTTGTTGATCCTTACCATACAGGAGGATATTTTTCTTTTGCGCCTAATACAGTGATGTCATGAATGTTAAATGATGAAGGCAAGACCACCATCTTGGTTTTCAGAAGTGAATAAACTCTGACAGTAGCCATCTCAAATCGAATAGCAACATGTGCATAAATATAATTTTTGGCCATTTCAATTGTAGCCTGTGTGTATGTAATTTCAAACAAAGAAAGTGCCCACATAACATAGATTAAAACCAGAACGTTCACAGATAGAAATGAAAACAAACGCATATTTTAGGCATATCTTTAATAAACAACAAGACTGATAATTGTATATATCAATTTTTTATGCTGAACGAAAATATGTCACATTTAGAACAATCATTGTTAGCCAGCATAATTACAAAGTAATTATTTATAAATTGGAGAGTAAGAAGTACCTATTTATCCAGAAATATACAAAAGAGAGAATTAGTAATTAGTACCTAACTTGTAGGAAAAGAAAAAGAATGTGACATAGCTGGTCATTGTCAATAAAGCGCTTGCTTTATTTCCATAAAGCTTGATTACTTTAATGACAAAGGCATAATTAGTGGAAAGGAGGGTTTCAGGATTTGCTACATGCCGAGTTTTTCAGATGAGAAGAGGCACTCACATTTTCAATTGTTGGGAAAAACCTGCAGGATCTCAATACCGATGAATGCAAGTAACAGAAGGATATATTGTACATCACAAAATGTAATGCCATGCAAATCTAATAGAAAATATACTGGTCAAAGAGAGTGGAGCTCACTTAATTTGGTTGGACAGTCAGACCAATAGAAAATATTGGCAATAAGCCGGTTAGAACAATAGGAAATATGCAGTAAAAGGAAATGCATGCAGGCTCTGAGCAGTGGAAGTTACTCTTTTTATAGCAAGGAGCTAGCTAAAAGCCAGAAGGAAGTGATGTTAGATGTTGGACTACTACGCCATTTTTAAAAATTTCATTTGCTTGCAATTCACAGCAAAATTTAAAAAATGCGGAAACAAACGTCAAAGAAGTGCATGCATCTAATTGAATTTTTTTTTCCAACAAATATTTTTCATTTCATTTTTTTAAACAAATAAATTTAATTTAAAAAGAATAAAAATTTGAGTTTTGCAATTACTCAGAGTAATCATTAAATAGTGTAAATATTGAACGTGAAACATTTCAATTAAATCAAAAAAGCTTAAATGACAACAGTACGAAAACTCACGAATATCCGTAAAAAGCGAAGGTCTTAGAATACTTGGGAAAAATAAACAAAACTTGGCTGTAAAAAGTTGAAAAAGATTCATAAGAGTAAAAAACAGACATAGATTAAATTATTATTATTGTAAATTGCATTGGATCATTTGGAATCCCTAGATAGTTATTTTTGCCTTAAAAATACCCCCCCCCCAAAAAAAAAACGCGACCTATGTGTTCTGGTTAGATATTTTGCGACTGAGTTGTCTGCGGGCAGCCTGTCCAAACCGACTTGTCCCCGGCCAAATTGTCCTGGATTCAAAACAATTTTGCACTGACCACTGTTTGAGAGATAAAAGCATGCATTTGGGATTTTCTTGTGACCACGGATGTGTATAAAAAAAAAACCCTTAAATTCAAATGATTTTATTCTGGGGTAGTTTATAGCATTTATACACTAAGCAACCAAACAAAAGCCATAAGATTAAAATCACACGGACAATTCAGCTGTTGTTGACGGAACAAGGGAGATAACTTAACCGGAAATATAATTTCGCGGGAAACATAATTGTTTTCGTAAAACACATTTATTACGTTGCCCACTTCTTGGGGTGATTTTTCAAAAATATCTTCAATATAAATTATATTTCGTGTACATTAAACAACAAATTCTTCTCAAAGAAAACGCAAAAAATGGACGAATTCGACTTTGAATTTGCTGACGAATTAGAAGCAATGGAAGATATAGTTCGTAAGTTTTTTTACATTATGTTGACAACTTTAAAGCTGCATTAAAATTAGTTCCTGTTATTTTGATGTAATGTATGAGTGAGTGAGTCTAAACGTAAACATTCTTCAACTTCGAATCGGGAAATATTTATGCTTTGTCAATTCATGTCCGGTATTCACTGATTATTTCCCCCCCCCATGTATTGTAAGGCTTCAAAATTGGAATTCTGTAATCTAATTTCAATATTGAATGAAATGATAGAGATTTCATTTCGAGAGTGAACATCAGATCTCTGTGTGTATGAGTTGAATATGCAGTTGTCTTTGATCAACTACTTTTTGAAAATAGTATTAATTTAGGACCAGTCTTTATATCTTTAAAAAAGTATACTTTTAAAGTGGTGATTGAGATCAGCTTGAAATATTTAGTATTTTGTTTGTTTTCATTATGAAAAGTCAAAGAAGTATCAATATCTTCATATCTGTGACATGTGTTTAATGACATTGCATAATTGAGGAGGTATTGGAAAAATAGCTGATTACACCCTGGGCATTTCATTTGATACCCCTGGAATTGAATCTCTTACATTACCACGTCAATGGCCCGATGTTTTCAGTATCATAGAGAATTATGATTTTGTTATTAGAAAAAATCTGGTTATTGTTTGGATTAGGTATGCAAAAAGGTGGTTCACTAGAAGCTGTACACAATGAATGCGTAAATTACGCAGACGATTTTGAATAAATGGGAGACTGTTTACTTATTACTTACATGAGTTCGTGTGGAGAAATTCTGTTAAATGACGAAGAAGATTTATTGAATAATTTTAACTTTCAAATGTACATTCGTTCTAAAGTTACAAGTATGAAAAAATAAATCTTTTTTGTTAATTGCAACCCCAACATTAAGCTGACCCTTCTTAATAATCCTAAATACATTCTATTTGATAAAATACAGTTGAAATCGTCAAGGTCTCTGCTTTCATTTGTTCCGTATTAAGTTATCGGAGGCACCTTGTGTCTATACTAGTTACCCCCATTTCTGTTGAGAACCTAATCCAAACAATTACCAAATTTCTTATTCTCTTGGTGCAATTATTTTTATCAGCTATTCATTTTTCTTGATAAAGGTTTGGTATACAAAAGCAGAAGCGAACCTAATGATTTTATTGGTGGGGTTCAGGCTCCTAATTTGCTGATAAAGTGACGTGCCCTCTTCCAATCACTCCAGGCAAATGTAAACTCTAACAATGTGGTCATCATCATCAATATTGGTACTGAAATCATCTCCTTTGTGCTTCCTTTCTAGGTTGCAATCGATGATCTTCCATGTATGTGTTGTGAAAGCCATTCTATGGCAGATATTTCATGATGTGTGAGCTGTACTTGAAGAAAAATGAATTCTTGGAATGCATATTCTATGATTATGAATTTAATTGAGCTTTTTTTTACCCTAAATTCTTGTTTCAGTGATTTTCCTCCCCAGTTCAATCAGTATTACTTTTAATTTGACCAACGGAACTTTTTTAATGTTTTGTCTTATTTTCTCTAAAAATTCTAACAAGACGTATTGGTAAAAGTGCTGCAGGCATTGAAATGATTCACAACAGGCAAACATGCAGACCAAGTGAGCCTTCTACAGGGCTGTGAGGACTGAGATCTGGGGATTGAAATCTTTCCAAGTAACCCTACTACAGGACTGTGAGGACTGAGATTTGGGGATTGAAATCTTTTAATCCTGGGCGCCATAATGTACCAGGGGCTTTGTGGACTTTTTAAATCTGATATTATGGTGAACCTTTTCTTTAGTGAATTTGCATAAGAAATCTATCTATGTCTTTAAATAGCTTGGTGGATATGCTGTATATTAACTCCATTGAATGGGAGGATTCTTTAGTCATGTAGCTCTAGTTGTAAGTGGTTGTAATTAATCAGATAGAAAATCACTTATATCATTGGAAAGAGATGACGTGGTGTCTTCAATAGATGTGAAAAGTGGTTCACATGAATTCCTTGATTTTTGGCATCTCATTGTCTCTGCTTATCAGTGCTGCCTTTATAAGCTTTTTCACTTAATACTATTTTCCTGTTGAATATTTTCTGTATATAGTTCTTGATGGTTCTTGATTAATTGATGTTAGGGTCTGATATTCCTTTAAGTTTCTGATTATTATGAAATACTTTGCTTGGTGAAGCATAATATGACTTTATCCAATATCAACACCTGGGTTTTGGAAATTATCATAATTCTTCCAGTCATTTCTTGTCAAGCGAACTAATTCAGGGAAAGTTCCCCACTTGACCATTTCCTGTTTTGCTCAAACTTCATGGGATCTGTCTGGCAAGGAAGAAAGTAGTATCAATGCACTACAAAATGTCTCAATATGAATCTTTTAGTTTTTCTAGATCCTAAGATATAAGGTCTTAAAAATGTCTCGAATTAGGAAATGACAAAAATGTACCAATTTCTAAAGGTAAAAGTGAATGTGAAATACAAGCTGCACCATTTCCTTACAAAAACCACAGAAGAGAACCAGGTTAAAAATACTAGGGACTCATTTTTCAATTTGATCTCTTGATTCTTTCATGTTCTAATCAGCGGTGGAAATGGTTGGGGGCTTAGCAAGGGTACAACATGTACTTACTACTAAACTAAAGGTTGAACTGCAGGTTTTTTGTATGTTTCTTCTTCTTCTTCTTCTTCATCATCATCATCCATCATTAGACATCATCCATCATTAGACATAGACCTTCCCCAGGATTTACCACACTTCTCTATTGTGGGTGTTGCGAAGCCAGTACTTTCAGAATTTGTCTACCTTGTCTCTTCATCTAATACTCTGCCAGCATCGGTTGTGCATGTGATCTCTGGGGATCCATGTTGTGAGTTGCGATGTCCATTGGTTGTCTACCATTCTTGCAACATGGCCAGCCCACTGCTATTTGAGATTTTTTATGAATTCCTTGATGTCCCTGACTTCTGTTTTCCGTATGTACTGTGCTATCTTGTGGTCTCTCCCTGTGAGGCCCATAATTCTTTCATGTGCATGTTGCATGCTTGTCAATTTGCAGATCTGTCTCTTGGTTACGTTCCATGATTCAGCTCAATAAGTGACTATTGGGAGAATGCATTGGTTGTATAACCTTCTTTTTAGGATTAATGGAATCTCCTTATTTTTGGAGGTTGAGCTTGCTCTGCCATAGGGTGATTCTTCGCTTGATTTCTTCTTCTTTTGAGGGTCTTAAGAAGATTCGTTGTCCTAGGTAGATGTAGTGATCTACTTTCTCCTGTTCTGTTTCCTCGATTTTGATCTTAGTCTTTTTATCTCCGATGTGGTTGTTGCACATGATCTTTGTCTTGCTGAAGTTCATGTGTAGGCCGACTTTCTTGTTCTCTTTATTTAGTTCATCTATCATTAGTTGGAGGTAATGTAGGATTTCAGTTCGATTAGTTTTTCTCAAGGTCCTCTTATCTTGATAATCGGATGAAGAGTTTGGGTAGTTGCTTTTGGAGCACATCACCCCCACCCTTGGTAAGTGATGTGCTTGAGTCTGTTGGGGCCGATGACCCAGTAGGAATAGGTGCTCTCTTAAAGCGTTTGGGTAGTCGCCCTTGGAGCGCATTAACCCCACCCAAAGTTTTTAACTTAAAGTCCTAGAGTTGGATTTTCGAGAAGAATTCTGTTCTAGCCTTGCCAGTCTCTTCAGGTAGGGGAGAGGGAGGGAAGACAGGTAGAGATCTTTACCCTGGGGATGTAGAGTTAAAATTCTAGCAAAATATAGTAAATATAATTTGAAATAAAATCGAGATCAAATGCTATTCATCTGTGGTCAGACTAGGCTTTTGGGTTGAAAGTTGAGTGATTTCCATATGACAGTCACGGTTTGAAGTTTTTAGAATTCAACCATTTGTTATTTTGTCAAGGAGGTTCGGTCTGCATTCGACCTTACTTTGTATGTGTGATGTCTGCTTATTCAGACTTTACCTTATACTTAGTCCCCCAAAGCCAGCCTTACTGTATAGCTAGTCCCCCCCAAAGCCAGCCTTACTGTATAGCTATTCCCCCCCCCCCAAGCCAGCCTTACTGTATAGCTATTCCCCCCCCCAAGCCAGCCTTACTGTATAGCTAGTCCCCCCCCCAAGCCAGCCTTACTGTATAGCTATTCCCCCCCCCAAAGCCAGCCTTACTGTATAGCTATTCCCCCCCAAAGCCAGCCTTACTGTATAGCTATTCCCCCCCAAAGCCAGCCTTACTGTATAGCTAGTCCCCCTTCAAAGCCAGCCTTACTGTATAGCTAGTCCCCCCCAAAGCCAGCTTTACTGTATAGATAGTCCCCCAAAGCCAGCCTTACTCTATGTCCCCCAAACCTATTTCCATTACTGGTTCCAATAGAGCATTAAAATTTTGTTTAACGGTATTACCAATTTAGTATTCTATCCATTTGTAATCCTGCATGGTCCATGTTGGCTGATGGGCCACTTCCAATTTCTTATATTTAACTGTTCAAGATATTATTCATAACAAAAATGCAGAGACATTGGCACCCCCATTGACCATGCAGCAACAGTTTTGTGTTGATGGTCAGTTAAACTGACTTTTTGGCACAAGAGGGTGAATAAATGTAATATATGCATCTTTTTGTTATTCCTTAACTTCACAAATGTTTTCAATCCACCAGAAACCCTCAAAAATACATGCCATATATTAATCTAGTTGCACTTCTAACTCTTTTCACTGGACTCCTACAAAAACTACAAACATTTCCAGAATCTTGGTTATCTGAATGAAGATTGAATAGCTGAATTGTATCTTCTATTTTTTGCTAAAATCAGCTTCTGATGGTGCAGGGGATTTAGTAAAGAGATTGGCAGCTTATGCAAGCTTGCAGGGAACAGTAATTGGAATTATCACTCCTACTAACCACTTTAAATTTTGCCAAAATGAAGTGTGTAGAATTAGCTTCTTTTTTTGTATCATCAGAGAAGATGGGAGAGAAGCATAGGAAATGAGATTCTAGCAAGAACACTAAGCCACTGGAACTCTGGAATGTTTGGATTTACAGTGACCTCGATAGAACTGAGTTGAAAGTGCAATAAGGCCAATATGTAGCTTGCGTTTTTTAGAGCTTCTAGTGGATTGGAACCAATCATTGTGACACAGTGCTACAGTGATTACCTCTAGTCTGGAAGTTCATGGGTTCAAACCATGGCCAAGTCATACAAAAAAAAATGGTACTCAATGCCATTCTGCTAGGCAATCAGTATAAAGAGTGGCATTGAGGAAGATATTGTATGGGTGATGGAAAACCTTGTGCTGACTTACGAGTGGATCAGAAATGTTTGTGAATAATAAAAAGATGTATATATTGCATTTTTGTAAACTCATGGGCTAGAGACAGTTTTAGTGGCCATCTACATAAAACTTGCTGTACACCTAACAGGTGTGGCTCCGAGATGATGGGGATGCTAATCTCTCCCTAAATATTTGTTTAGACTTTGCAAAACTATTGAGTAACTCAAGTAAACTTTTCTGCATAAGATGATTCTAATTATGAGATTTTCTTTTTTGAATTTCCAGTTCCTGACAACCAACCTCCAACCTCAAAGCGGTCCCTTCAGTTTCCCCAAACTGGTGGCAAAAGTAGTAACACCCAGACAAATACAACTCCAAACAGCAGTTTCAATACAAGTTCTGAGCTTGTACCCATTGAAAGCCCTGTTTCTATTAAGAATGTGCCATGCACTTCCAATGTAGAAACTGATCATAATAAAAGACGTCATACATCTCAATCAGATGAAGATATTGAAGGATTTCTTGCTGTTATTAATGAAAATGACGGTAAAAATGGAATGTTTGGAACAATCAATATGTCACCTGACCCAGGTGAGTTTTTTTTCTAGCCTATTTCCTGGTTTCCAGCATGAACATATCTTGTATGTGTGGAAGTGGAGAAAAGATAAGTTTGTTTAAAAAATTCTAGATTTTCTATCCAATGCACTGCTGTCATCCTGGTCTTTTGCTATTTAAATACATACAAATGCATACGTTTACAATAATATATAATCTTGTATGGGAGATTTCTCATTGCCCATGTATTGTATGATGTATTTTTTGGATTGAGACAAGGGTTTTCTCTTGTTAGCATCTAATGTATAGATTGAACTTGTTTGATAGAGTATTAGTTTCAACTACTCAGTAATTTCTTTGTATAAGTCCAAATATTTGTTGCCAATATGTACTAGAATTGATCAAATCAGGATTTGAATTGTCTTTTTTGAGTTTGTTTTTCTGTGACACAGACTACAGTAACCAGAATATTGGTCTGTTGGTAACAGGGACTGTAAGAATCTAGGATATTGTGTTTTGAATAACAGAGACTGCAGGAAATCAGACTATTGTGCTTTGGATAACAAGAAGTTAAATTGATTCACTAAGATATTTCAGCTCAAAAAATAATTTTAATTATTGTATCTAAATAAATTGTCTCAATTCCACATTTTTTTTTGTTGGTCTTCCTTGCACTCAGTTATCCTTGTGCCTAACAGTAATGCAGAGGAAAGTCAGCATTCAGATGTCAACACTAAGTAGTCTTGCACAGAGAAGTCAGGTGCTAGTCATTAACAACCCAATACTCCGGATTCCTACAGTTTCTGTTATTTAAAACAATATTGTGATTTGGTTGCCAAATTTGACAAAATTAACAACTAAAACCTTTATATGGTATTCCACTTGTACAAATCAGAGCCAACAAACTTTCAATGACCTGTAAAGTTAATAAGTATAAAGATCCTTTACCTGATCACCCCACCATCTATACTATCCCTAACCTACCCACACGATCCAACACTAAACCACTTCTCTTCTACCCTGACACCCTATGTCCTCTGCAAGACCTACTACTGCTGCAATTACCACAGACTACATCACATGGTAAACCAAGTCCCACACAACAGAAAGACCCTAATAGATATAATCCAATTTTGTGCTCTCTAAAACAAAGCTCATAATGGTGGATCTATGTTACTCAGTGAACTTATAACAACTCAATGCTACACAGACATGCACACATAGAAACACACACGCATACACATATAAACGCAAGTCAGACACAACTGGAAATAGGACTCCCTCCTGAAAAACGTCTAGCTCATCAATGGAAACATTTGAAGATTGAGAAAAGTTTCTATACACTTTAATTCCTAATTCTGTTTCACTTCCTATATGATATAATTACATGTATATGTATATGTTATTCATAGATGTTATTTATATATGCTAAAATTATACATGAATGCTATATTAATATATATATATATATATATATACATACATATTTGTGTGTACATTATATATAAATGTTATATATAAATATGTATGTATTATATATCAATGTTGAATATGTATGTATTATATATAAATGTTGAATATATATGTATTATATAAATGCTATATATATATATATATATGTATTATATATGAATGTTACATATATATGTATATATTATATACAAATGTTATATATATGTATATATTATATACAAATGTTATATATATATATATATGTATATATTATATACAAATGTTATATATATATGTATTATATACAAATGTTATATATATATGTATTATATACAAATGTTATATATATATGTATTATATACAAATGTTATATATATATGTATTATATACAAATGTTATATATATATGTATTATATACAAATGTTATATATATATATGTATTATATACAAATGTTATATATATATATGTATTATATACAAATGTTATATATATATGCTTTATATACAAATGTATACATATGTATCGTATACAAATGTTATATATATATATGTATCATATACAAATGTTATATATATATATGTATTATATACAAATGTTATATATATATGTATTATATACAAATGTTATGTATATATATACGTATTATATATAAATGTTATATATATATAGAAATGTTATATATATATATATGAATGTTATATGTATATATAAGTATGGATTATATATAAGTGTTATATATATATGAATGTTATATATATATATATGTATTATATATGAATGTTATATATATATATATGTATTACATATGAATGTTATATATATATATATGTATGGTATATGAATGTTATTTATATATATATATGTATTATATATGAATGTTATATATATATGTATTATATATAAAAGTTATATATATATATATATGTATTATATATAAATGTTATATATATATATATATTATATAAAAATGTTATATATATATATGTATTATATATAAATGTTATATATATATATGTATTATATATAAATGTTATATATATATATGTATTATATATAAATGTTATATATATATATGTATTATATATAAATGTTATATATATATGTATTATATATAAATGTTATATATATACATATATGTATTATATATAATTGTTATATATATACATATATGTATTATATATAAATGTTATATATATATGTATTATATATAAATGTTATATATATATGTATCATATATAAATGTTATATATATATATGTATCATATATAAATGTTATATATATACGTATTATATATAAATGTTATATATATATGTATTATATATAAATGATATATATATATATGTATTATATATAAATGTTATATATATATGTATTATATATAAATGTTATATATATATGTATTATATATAAATGTCATATATATATGTATTATATATAAATGTTATATATATGTATTATATAAAAATGTTATATATATATGTATTATATATAAATGTTATATATATATATGTATTATTTAAAAATGTTATATATATATATGTATCATATATAAATGTTATATATATATATGTATCATATATAAATGTTATATATATATGTATTATATATAAATGTTATATATATATATATGTATTATATATAAATGTAATATATATATATGTATTATATATAAATGTTATATATATATATGTATTATATATAAATGTTATATATATATATGTATTATATATAAATGTTATATATATGTAATATATATAAATGTTATATATATATATGTATTATATATAAATGTTATATATATATATTATATATCAATGTTATATATATATGTATTATATATCAATGTTATATATATATGTATTATATATAAATGTTATATATATATATGTATTATATATAAATGTTATATATATATATATGTATTATATATAAATGTTATATATATATATATGTATTATATATAAATGTTATATATATATATGTATTATATATAAATGTTATATATATATATGTATTATATATAAATGTTATATATATGTATTATATATAAATGTTATATATATATATTATATATAAATGTAATATATATATATGTATTATATATAAATGTTATATGTATATTAATGTATTATATATAAATGTTATATACATATATATATTATATATAAATGTTATATATATATGTATCATATATAAATGTTATATATATATGTATCATATATAAATGTTATATATATGTATTATATATAAATGTTATATATATATATTATATATAAATGTTATATATATATATTATATATAAATGTTATATATATATATTATATATAAATGTTATATATATATATCATATATAAATGTTATATATATATATTATATATAAATGTTATATATATATATTATATATAAATGTTATATATATATATTATATATAAATGTTATATATACATATTATATATAAATGTTATATATATATATTATATATGAATGTTATATATATATATTATATATAAATGTTATATATATATATTATATATAAATGTTATATATATATATGTATTATATATAAATGTTATATACATATATGTATTATATATAAATTTTATATATATATATTATATATAAATGTTATATATATATGTATGATATATAAATGTTATATATATATATATTTATTGTATATAAATGTTCTATATATATATATCTATTTTATATAAATATTATATATATATGTATCATATACAAATATTATATATATATATGTATTATATACAAATGTTATATATATATGTATTATATACAAATGTTATATATATATGAATTATATACAAATGTTATATATATATTTATTATATACAAATGTTATGTATATATATATATATGTATTATATATAAATGTTGTATATATATATATAAATGTTATATATATATATATAAATGTTATATATATGTATATATGAATGTTATATGTATATATAAGTATGTATTATAAATAAATGTTATATATATATGTATTTTATATAAATGTTATATATATATGTATTTTATATATATGTTATATATATTTGTATTATATATGAATGTTATATATATATATATATGTATTATATATGAATGTTATATATATATATATGTATTATATATAAATGTTATATATATATATGTATTATATATAAATGTTATTTATATATATGTATTATATATAAATGTTATATATATATATGTATTATATATAAATGTTATATATATGTATTATATATAAATGTTATATATATATATGTATTATATGTATTATATATAAATGTTATATATATATATTATATATAAATGTTATATATATATATTATATATAAATGTTATATATATATATGTATTATATATAAATGATATATATATATATGTATTATATATAAATGTTATAAACATATATGTATTATATATAAATTTTATATATATATTATATATAAATGTTATATATATATGTATGATATATAAATGTTATATATATATATATCTATTGTATATAAATGTTCTATATATATCTATCTATTGTATATAAATATTATATATATATGTATCATATACAAATATTATATATATATATGTATTATATACAAATGTTATATATATATGTATTATATACAAATGTTATATATATATGTATTATATACAAATGTTATATATATATGTATTGTATACAAATGTTATATATATATGTATTATATACAAATGTTATATATATATGTATTATATAGAAATGTTATGTATATATATATATATGTATTATATATAAATGTTATATATATATATATAAATGTTATATATATATGTATATAAATGTTATATATATGTATATATGAATGTTATATGTATATATAAGTATGTATTATAAATAAATGTTATATATATATGTATTTAATATAAATGTTATATATATATGTATTCTATATATATGTTATATATATATGTATTATATATGAATGTTATATATATATATATGTATTATATATGAATGTTATATATATATATATATGTATTATATATGAATGTTATATATATATATGTATTATATATAAATGTTATATATATATATATGTATTATATATAAATGTTATATATATATATGTATTATATATAAATGTTATATATATATATGTATTATATATAAATGTTATATATATATATGTATTATATATAAATGTTATATATATATATGTATTATATATAAATGTTATATATATGTATTATATATAAATGTTATATATATGTATTATATATAAATGTTATATATATGTATTATATATAAATGTTATATATATGTATTATATATAAATGTTATATATATATATGTATTATATGTATTATATATAAATGTTATATATATATGTGTATTATATATAAATGTTATATATAAATGTTATATATATATATGTATTATATATAAATGTTATATATATATATATTATATATAAATGTTATATATATATATATATGTATTATATATAAATGTTATATATATATGTATTATATATAAATGTTATATATATATGTATTATATATAAATGTTATATATATATGTATTATATTTAAATGTTATATATATATGTATGTATTATATATAAATGTTATATATATATATATGTATTATATATAAATGTTATTTATATATATATGTATTATATATAAATGTTATATATATATATATGTATTATATATAAATGTTATATATATATATATGTATTATATATAAATGTTATATATATATAAATGTATTATATATAAATGTTATATATATATATATGTATTATATATAAATGTTATATATATGTATGTATTATATTTAAATGTTATATATATGTATGTATTATATATGAATGTTATATATATATATATGTATTATATATAAATGTTATAAATATTATATATATATGTATTGAATATAAATATTATATATATATGTATTGAATATAAATATTATATATATATGTATTGTATATAAATATTATATATATATGTATTGTATATAAATGTCATATATATGTGTATTGTATATAAATTTTATATGTATATGTATCATATACATATGTTATATGTATATGTATCATATACATATGTTATATGTATATGTATCATATACATATGTTATATGTATATGTATCATATACATATGTTATATGTATATGTATCATATACATGTTATATATGTATGTATCTTATACAAATGTTGTATATATATGTATCATATACAAATGTTATTTATATATATGTATCATATACAAATGTTATGTATGTATTATGTATAAATGTAATACATATATGTGTATATATCACGTTTTAATGTCATTGATATGTTATTTATAGATGTCGTATTATATATGAATGTCATATGTATATATTATATATGAATGTCATATGTAATATATAAATGTCATATATGTATTATATATGAATATAGTATATATATATTATATAATATATATAAGTCAAATATGTATTATATAAAAATGTCAAATATATATTTTATAAATGTCATATATAAAAATATATATGTCATATATATTTTATATGAATGTAATATATATACTATACATAAATGTTATTTGTACTATATATGAATTATATATATATTGTATAAATGTTACGAATATATATCATAAATGTTATATATGTATGTATATTATATATGAATGCTATATATATATATATATATTTTGTATTAATATAAATGTTTACACTATATTTCAATGTTATGTATATGCTATATATCGATGTTATATTTATATATTGTATGTTGACGTCTTATATATATATAATTATATATAAATGTTGTATACATATATCATGTAGAAATATAGTGTGTGTATGTATATTTATATATCTGAATGTTGTGTATATATATATATATATATATACAAATGGGAAAATGTGTGTATGTGTGTGTATATATATATATATATATATATATATATATAT
The DNA here is from genome assembly GCA_963457665.1 of Thysanoteuthis rhombus. Lineage (NCBI taxonomy): Eukaryota > Metazoa > Mollusca > Cephalopoda > Oegopsida > Thysanoteuthidae > Thysanoteuthis > Thysanoteuthis major. Next base: position 57,706,103 of record OY735202.1, read on the forward strand.
ATATAAATGAATGTTGTGTATATATATATATATATATATAAATGAATGTTGTGTATTTATATATATATAAATGTTGTGTATTATTATATATATATATATATGAATGTTTTGTTCATATATACATCAATGTTGTGTATATATATATATTATATATAAATGTTGTTTGTATATATATATATTATATATAAATGTTAAGTATATGTATATATTATATATAAATGCAGTGTATATATATAAATATGTATATATATATATATATTATCTGTAAATGTTGTGTATATGTACATATTATATTTTGATGTTGTGTATATATATATATATATATATGTTATATATAAATGTTGTGTATATATATATATATATAAATATATATATTATATATAAATGTTGTGTATATATTATATATAAATGTTGTGTATATATTATATATAAATGTTGTGTATATATTATATATAAATGTTGTGTGTATGTATATATAATATATAAATGTTGTGTGTATTAATATATAATATATAAATGTTGTGTGTATTAATATATAATGTATAAATGTTGTGTGTATGTATATATAATATATAAATGTTGTGTGTATGTACATATCTGAAATTTTTTGTATATATGTATATTCTCTATAAATGTTGTGTATATATATATATTATATATGAATGTGTTGTGTGTGTATATATACATATATATATGTGAATCTTGTATGGATATATCTATATATATAATATATATCAATGTTATGTGTATATATATATATATTATGTATAAAAGTTGTAAGTATATATATATATATTATATATAAATGTTGTGTGTGTATATATATATATATATATTATATATAAATGTTTTGTGTATATATATATATATTATATATAAATGTTGTTTGTATATATATATCTATATATATATATACATTATACATAAATGTTGTGTGTATATATATATATTATATATAAATGTTGTGTGTATATATATATTATACATAAATGTGTGTATATATACATATTATGTATAAATGTTGTGTGTATATATATATATTATACATCAATCTTGTGTGTGTACATATGTATATATCATACATGAATGTTGTGTGTATATATATATATATATGTATATATATTCTATGAATAAATGTGTGTATATATATATTTATATTTTATATATAAATGTGTGTATATATATATATTTTATATAAAATTGTCGTGTGTTATACATATATTATATATAAATGTTATGTTTATATATATATGTATATATATATATTATATATGAATATTGTATGTATATATATATATATTATATATGAATATTGTGTGTGTATATATATATTATATATAAATATTGTCTGGATATATATATATTTTATATGAATATTGTGTGTATATGTATATATTATGGATGAATATTGTGTCTATATATATATATTATGGATGAATATTGTGGCTATATATATTATATATGAATATTGTGTCTACATATATTATATATGGATATTGTGTGTATATATATTATATATGAATATTGTGTCTATATATATATATTATATATGAATGTTGTGTGTGTATATATATATCACGTATAAATGTTGTGCCTATATATATATATATATATATATATGTATATATTTTATGCAGCATATATATATATTACATGGCATATATGTACATAAATGTAAATGTTAAATATAAGTCCATGTATGTATATCATATATAAATATATATATATATACTATGTATGAATGTCATATATACTATATATAAATGTCATTTATATTGAATATAAATGTCATACGTTGTTTATAGATGTCATATATCATACATAAATGTTATATATATTATATATAAATGTCACATATTATATATAAATGTTATATGGATTTTATATAAATGTGATATATATCATATATGAACGTTATATATATCAAACATGAATGTTATATATATATATATATAAATATACATGGAAGTTATAAATATATATATATACGTATGGAAGTTATAAATATATATATATACGTATGGAAGTTATAAAATATATATATATATATATATATATATATATATATATATATATATATATATATATATATATATGGAAGTTATAAATATATATATATATATATATATGGAAGTTATAAATATATATATATATATATATATGGAAGTTATAAATATATATATATATATATTTGGAAGTTATAAATATATATATATATATATTTGGAAGTTATATATATATATATATATATATATGTATATATTGAAGTTATATATATACATGGAAGTTATATATATATATATATATATATATATATATATATATGGAAGTTTTATACATGAATGTTATGTATATATATATGAATGTTATGTATATAGATATGAATGTTATGTATATACATATGAATGTTATGTATATACATATGAATGTTATGTATATACATATGAATGTTATGTATATATATATATATATATGAATGTTATGTATATATATATATATGAATGTTATGTATATATATATATATGAATGTTATGTATATATATATATATATATATGAATGTTATGTATATATATATATATATGAATGTTATGTATATATATATATATATATGAATGTTATGTATATATATATATATGAATGTTATGTATATATATATATATGAATGTTATGTATATATATATATGAATGTTATGTATATATATATATATGAATGTTATGTATATATATATATATACGAATGTTATGTATATATATATATATGAATGTTATATATATATATATATATATGAACTTTATATATATATATATATGAATGTTATGTATATATATATATGAATGTTATATATATATATATATGAATGTTATATATATATATATATGAATGTTATATATATATATATATGAATGTTATATATATATATATATGAATGTTTCATGTATATATATATATATGAATGTTATATATATATATATATATATGAATGTTATATATATATATATATGAATGTTTTATATATATATATATATGAATGTTTTATATATATATATATATGAATGTTATATATATATATATATATATGAATGTTTTATATATATATATATATATATATATATATATGAATGTTTCATGTATATATATATATATGAATGTTTCATGTATATATATATATATGAATGTTTATGTATATATATATATATGAATGTTTCATATATAAATATATATATATGAATGTTATATATAAATATATATATGAATGTTATATATAAATATATATATGAATGTTATATATATATATATGAATGTTATATATATATATATATGAATGTTATCTATATACACGAATGTTATAAATGTATATATAAATATTAATGGTATATATATGATATTGTTTCATATATATGAATGTTATATATGTATACATTTATGAATTTTATCTATATATGAATGTTATATATATATATATGAATGGTATATATGTATATATATGAATGTTATATATATATGAATGAGTTACCTCACTTAAAGAGTGCTCAATCCAGAATAGGATAGAGTCACATATATATATATATATATATATATATATATATATATAAACTGAAGAGTTGTAATACAATAAAATATCCTGTGGATGACAATTACTAATTATTATTATAAAATATATATATATAAAATTCAATCCTACCTCGTGGTACTGAATGGGATAATGGATAGTCTATAGCCAAACTGAAGAGTTGTAATACAACGAAACAGCTGTGTATGGATGACTCAATTATCTAATTACTATTATAATTAACACACTCTTATTCAAGGTTGAGTACTCTCTAAGTATGGTAACTCGTTCATTGTAAGCTTATGCAATGCTCTTCCAACTCTGGAATAGAGCACCGTAATGGATGGGGAATTGTGCGTAAGTATATATATCGCTTAAATTCAATCTTATTGACCGTCAAGATCCATGGAGCAGAGGGAGGATACCTGCCTCTGGGTCTGAAGCTAAATTTTTCATCCTACCTTGTGGTACTGGATAGTCTTTAGCCACACTGAAGAGTTGTAATACAACGAAACAGCTGTTTGTGGATGACACAATAATATAATATATATATCTATATATATATATATGTTATTTTATATATTCTATATATATATATATTCTATATATATATCATATATATATATATTTTATACATTGCTTTTTAAAAAATTCATGGTGGTATTTGAATAATTGAAAATAAATGTAGTTAGTAGTTCATGTTATAATCATTCCAAAACATTATGCAAATTACTTAAAAAGCTGTTATCATCTTATCAATTCCCAGTCATCAGTGGAGTTCATTGAACGAGTCATGGATGAATAAAAGTCATCATTATTACAGTCGGTGTTGAAAATATACTTTTGAAATGTTAAACCAAAAAAATATTTTTGTTTTTAAATATAAAATGCTAAAGGGGGCTAACTCTGCCATTGATATACTCATTTATCTCCCTTAATTTGTACTCCTCATTCCTTTCTCTAGCTTCTTAGAGGATTGATGACCAATTCTTGTATTTACTAAGCTTAGCTCCAAGGCTGAACAGATTAAATAATGGGAACGAAATTCTGGTGCCCTTATCCTCCATGTGGAAACGGTGTACCTACCTGTCTTGAGTGTCAACACTTGAAATTTGGGCGTTTTAAACACATTCAAACACTGACTACTAGGGTCATCGGAAAAATACTCAAGTAACTGAGCTGTCTATGACCAGTTCTTTGTGGTCAACATTCCGAATAACTAAGCCTGAGATTTTGAGTTAGCTGGTTTAATATAATAAAAGAATTTCTTTGCCTTTTAAGAACTCAGTATAAAGAATGAAAAAATTCAGGTTATAACAATTTTCTCTCAAAATACTCAAAATATCTTTAATAGAAGGTAAATTATTGATAAATTTGTTAAAGTAATTCATTTTTACAAAACTTTAGTCATATTTTAAGAGAAATTGTGCTTTAGATCATGATGTTTGTTAGTGATTAGTTCAGTTTAGTTATATCTATGTTTTTACTTTGTTTGTGGTTTTAGTTGGAATATCCAATTAAAAAAAAACAAACAAAACAATCCTTGTGGAATAATCTGTTAGGAAACTTGTACCATTTGCAAATTTTGCATAATTTTGTTTAGTTAAAATCAGTTCAAACATTGTGGAGAAGTGTAGAAATGTGTGTGTATATGTACGATAATTTTATCATAAGATCCTTCTTTTTGTATTGCATTGATAGTAAATATTTTAAAATAAATCTTTGAAAGAAGTTCATATAAGAAAGATTTCAAGAGAATAGGTATAAAAATGATATGTGTGACTTGATTTATTATATCATTTATTTCAAATTAAGTCAAGTTTGACCCTCAGCTGCTGCTGCTGAATGGTAAATAGTAATGAAATGTGTATATTGATGGTTTGTTCACATTATGATGCCTCACTTGAATATAGAGTACTCTTGCATTCTCTCAGAAATGTTCTTATCTGTTCACACAATATATTATTGTCTGCTGCTGATTTATTGAAGCATAAAACCGTATATCTAGAAAGCTACTAACTTCACTTTTTGATTAAAAATGGTACGTGTAGATAAGTCATCAGTGATACTAATAATCATTAGTATTGTCAATACAATATTTTTCAGTGCCACAAGTCAAGAGACCCAGATTGACAAAACCAGAAGAAGCAAACCCTGATGTCATAGCAGATCTTATCCTTCAGACAAGACGCCAAAAGCAAGGACAGCATCGGACTGAAACCCAAACAGAATATCAGGCCAGAATCTTTGATGGTAAGATTTTGGAAAAAAGGAAGAACATAGAAACCTTAACTTTTAGTGTATCCATTAGTTTGAAAAAAAACATATCTTGGTTAATATTTTTTTTTTGCTCTTTGTTGTACAGAATCTGAAAGTATGTTTTAAAATTTGTTTGTAGTACACCAGTAACAAAAATGAGTACCTGCAAGTGTGTTAATATAATTATAAAAACCTGAAAAAATACTGAACAAGAATATTGTAACATTAAATAGACCAAAAGATATTAATGCAAAGGCCCAAAAGTGCTGTGACTAAACTTCGTTAAATAAGATAGTTTGATTCTGCCACTGTATTAATATTTTTTGTCTATCTTATCTTAAAATATTCTTTGTCAGTGTTTTAGTTTTTTTTTCTTCAGGTTTTTATAATCATATTAACATATTGTGCTGGTGTGTACTTTTCTCACTGGTCCTGGTTTCTTTTGGATTTTATGATTTTTCCTCTCTCTAGAAGTCATTTTTTCATCAGCTTATTTGTTTATAAAAGTTGTTGATTTTTACACTAAGATGAAAGCTTGGATTTCAAATTAGAAAAAGAGACTGAATATTAAATATATATATATATATATATATATATATATATATATATATATATATTTATATATATATATTATTGTGTCATCTACACACAGCTGTTCTGCTGTATTACAACTCTTCTGTGTGGCTATAGACTAGGTATCCCTTCCAGTATTGCTAGGTGAGGTTGAAACCTTTGCACCGGACCCAGAGGCCTGTCACACTTATAGTATCAATTTCAGCTATCAGCTCCACTCCTTTGATAAACTTTCTTTTCTCCCACTCTCTTATTAAATTATGTAAAATTTTCTTCTCCCTTCCAACTTCCTAGTATCAGTAGCAGCCATCCACTTCACCTATTGCACACTCATGATAAGCAAGTAAATAATAGTAATAAATTGAGTCTTATGGCCTGCTTGGTTGGTTGGATAGTTGCATATTTCTCACTGATGCAGGTTATATGTGTTTGAACTTAAGTGACAGTCAGGATTCTAAATGCTAATTTTCAAGGCAGGTAAACTGGCATTTTCTAATTGGAAAATTGGTACAACACGACTTTCATTCTATTGTTCCCTTCTATTTAGCCTTGTGCTGTATTAATCTCAGTAAATATCAGTAAACTGAATTTTATAATTGGATCAAAAGAATTTGAATATTCAAGTATGGGATCTTATTTATAACTCTTGTAACTTAGTTTAGAATTATCTTAATCGTTGGTGTGGGAATTCCTTTTAGTTGTACATGATATTTGAACTTATTACGTCTAGTACACAGTAAAGAGCAAATAAACAATTGAAAATTTACTTGTGAACATTTAATCTTAAAAAAATTTTTAATTTCAGAATATGACTTTGAACGAAAGCGGGTGACTTTAACTGTCCCTAACACTAATTTCATGAGTGTAACTAGCACAGATGGAACTCGAGCTTACATGCGTGTAAAAAATGACAAACAACTGCAATTAGAGGTAAAACAATGAAGAATACTTAATTTTTATTTTTTATTGATATTTTACTGCTTTAATTTATTCTCTGTTTGTTAGCAATTGCAATTTGGTGGTCACAGTGTCCCCAAGTAAAAAAGGAATTTATTCCCCCATACTACTTGAAACTTGAAAGAAAAGAATAATTAAAATTTTCCTTATTATCATGGAAGATATATTCAAAGGAAAAAATTGATTTTCTGTCATAAAAGGAAATCCAAAAGATCTCAATAACTACAGATCAATAAGCCCACTCAATTGCATATACAAACTTTTCACTAAAATCATCACCAACCGAATCACGAAAACACTAGATGAAAACCAACCACGAGAGCAAGCTGGCTATAGAAGATGCTACTTGACCATGGACCACTTGCATTTGATAAATCAGCTGAAAGAAAAAGTAGAATATAAGCTACCTCTCGCTGTTGCATTTATCGACTTCAAAAAGGCCTTCAAATCAGTGGAAATCCCCAAGATCATGAAGGCCATCACTCTACAAGGTGTATATCCAGTATATGTGGAAGTGCTTCAACATATATACAGTCACAGAAGCTCCTTTATCAGGCTACATAAAGACTAAGAGCCCTTTCAGCTCCAAAAAGGGGTAAGACAAGGTGATACCAGCTCACCCAAACTCTTCACAGCCTGCCTTGAGATAGACTTCAAAAGACTAGGCTAGGAGAATAAAATGGACAGGGAATATCTGAATAACCTCAGATTTGCAGACGACATTGCCCTTTGCGCAGAGAGCCTACACAACCTCCAACTAATGCTAGATGAACTAGATGAAGAGAGCAAGAAAGTCAGCCTATACATGAACTTCAGCAAGATGAAGATCATGTGCAACAAACATGTTGGAAATAAGAATACTTAGATCAAAATTGAGGACACAGAACTGGAGAAAGTAGACCACTACATCTATCGAGGACAACATATCTCCATGAGCCCCTAAAAAAAAAAGAAATCAAGCAAAGAATCAGCTTTGGATGGCAAGCCTTTGGCAGAGATAGCTCAACTTTCAAAAACAAGATCCAATTAATCCGAAAAAGAAGAGTGTACAACTAATGCAACCTCCCAATAGTCACTTATGGAACTGAAACATGGAACCTAACCAAGAGACAGACCTGCAAACTGAGAACCATGCTACGTGCACATGAAAAAATTATGCTCAACCTGATATGGAGAGACCACAAGACAGCATAATGTATCAGGGAGAAGACAGGAGTTTGGGACATCATAGAATCCATCAAAAAACTCAAATGGCAATGGGCTGGTCATGTTGCAAGAACGGCAGACAACCAATGGACATCACGACTCATAACATGGGTTCCCAGAGATCACATATGTATTAGATGAACAGACGAGCTCAACAAATTCAGAAAGTACTGGCTCCGTAACGCCGGAGAAGTATGGCGAATCCTGGGGGAGGTCTATGTCCAATAATGGATGTTATAAGACTAATGATGATCTTGTTTAAACAAGAACAGTTTTTAGGGGCCCATGTTGCATGTGTGACAAAAATGATTCTTATAGGTTCAAAGTTATATTTTTGGTAGACAGTTGCCTTACTTTTAATATTTCCCCTCTTGTATGACATTTTGTTAGTGATTATCCCTCTGCTCTCAATTATGTGCTTTGGTTATTCAGCTTCATTTACTGGTGCCAGAGGTTTGTAATAATTGCAGTGGTATTTATGATTTTAATGATATTTATGGCAGTCATACAAACTTTATCATAGTGTTTGTAAGTTACAAATATGTTTAAGTTATTCTTAATGCTAAAATAAAAATTCATAAGGTTGAGCATGTAAATCCTTAAACTTGACAGCTTTATCACCCGAAAGTGAATTCAATTATTTTCTGTATATTTCTGCCTTATTTCTAAACAACACAGCATGGAACTATTGTTGGAATTTGATGAAGACAAACTAATAGATTTAGGTGTGAGAAATTGGAGTATTATTTCCAAGTTGGTCTATTTAACATTTTTGACAGTGTACCTGGGCTCAAAAAACTCATTTGCATCCGTTTGTGTGGCATATTCATTTCCTAGCAAATTGTTCACTATTTGATGAATTTTGTTTCACTGTTTCTAAAAACACCCTGAAACACTTCATTTTCAGGATAGATATCAGTCTTACATCAATTCAAAATTTTTTCTGCTATCATAAATCTGTACTAAATGTAGTGGATTACGCTGAAAAAAATGTTACGTAGACTAAAAATTACTCTAATTTCTTAACCTAAATGTGTTAGTTTATCTCGAAACATTTACTCATAATTTGATTATGAGACAAGCTGGTATATTTAGGTGTAACAAATTAGAGTAATTTTTAAAAAATTGGTCGATCAAATGTTTTTTTCAGTACACGGTAACATTTTTAGTTGAGATTTGTTTCTTTGAACCTCACAGTTCTCGTTGGAGAATAATTTTTTTCTTTATCAGTTTCAGGTTCTTTCAATTTATTACACTGTAGAACCTCCTGGAAATTTATTCTTTCGAAAAATGTCTTTTAAAGGATTTATGAGGGGTGAGAGCTATTTACAATGTCACTATAACAAGGCTAAACTGTATACTTACTTTCTGCCATTTTCATGGATGTTCGGTTTATATGAATTATCTCTATTTTTTTTTTTTTTACTGTATTTTGACATAAATTCAAGACCTGATAATTCTCAAAAATGAAAAATTTCCTAACGAAATGAAGGTTATAATCATTCAAAACACCAAATAAAAAAAACAACTTCTATATTTTCACTTTACAGTCCTTAAATTTTTGGTGATATTTTTCATCTTTTGATAAAGAATGCAGTGAATGAAGGCTTGATATGTAGTGTTTTTTTTTTTGATAATTTCTAGATATGTTTGGATATATGTTTACCTCAATTTTGCATAAATTTTCAGATGATTTTCTCGAACAATTAGATATTTTTGGATTTCTTTTGCCTTTGTTCTTACTTGGTCATCCTGTCATCATCTGCTATTTCTGAATGTTTGATTTCATTCATTGAATCCTTACAACTCAAAATGGCATCAACAGAAGTGAAAAGAAAGCATGCAGACTGGAATGGAGCTCAGAAATTGAAGTTCATTGAAGAAATTTTTCTTACTACAAACATTTTTAGCAGTTCAGATGTGAAGCAGGATGATTACTTTTTGCAAATTTTACTGACTTGTTCTATTTTACTTCAATAAATTTATTTTCTATATTGTAATAAAGCTACTTTTGCATTAAAATATTTAGATTTGAAAAGATTTTAAAAAAAAGGGGGTAAAAAACCCCAACCTTTTCACAGGTAATGTTCGATTCAATGGACATTCACAATCACAGGACAAACGTCCACTCCTATTCGTTAATTGAACGTAGGGTTTAAAATCTTTACTAATCCATTCTCCTGATTTTATCTGGTGTTTTCTGATGTAGTCTTTATTGCTACTAATATTTTGCTGTTGTGGCTTATGTCCCCTTACTGAATCAATTGATCTTCCATGTTGACTTTGAGGTAACATTAATTCTATGCCAGATCTGTTAGGGAAGTCATTGAGAGTATTAAATTTGCCAACTCACTTCATTTAGTGGCTGACATAAAGCTATATTAAGCTAGACTGGTTGTGGCAGGGTTGAACTCCACTCCAACTTCTATTCTGGATGAAGATGATTGCTGCATCTTTTTTTTGTAGATATAATAAATAAAAAATGTAAAATTGTAATAATAGGTTATAAGTTGTAATTCATGTAAAAATGTATTGAAATGAAATTAATGTATTTGTGTGATAAATTTTCATTTATATCTAAGACTTGTTAATTTAGGTCAGTAGGACAGCCTGGTGGTAATCAGTTGATCAGGAGTTCAAATTATAGTAGGGGAATGTGGGTTGTACAACTGTCATTTTGGTGAGGGTTTTTTTTGTTGTTATGATAGGAAAACGAAGTCAACTCTATACTTAGTACTGGAGTTTGACAAAAGTGCGAGCTGATAAGACATTCACTAAAAAAAGTCTCAATGTGATGAATGTGTAAAAAATACACAGATGAAGATGAAGTTCATGAAGATGAATGTAAAATGGAAGAGATTTTTTCATTTGCTTTCAAGTTTATTGTGTCTTTCTATTATATTTTTCATCTCTTTTTCTCTCATTTCAGTCTTCAAAAGTTGTGGAAAATGCCAAGTCTTTGCACTTACTTGGTACACCCTTTCATGTGCTGATGCAGAAAATTGAAGAAGAGGTGAATTGTTATTCTGTTGATTTATTTAGGTAAAAGGTCATAAAAAAAAAAATATACATAAAAATACACATAAAATGCCTGAGAAATTATGTCACTGATATAGAACATTTTTTCTTTCTCTCTTGGGAATCCAAACTGAAGTAATATTTCTTATAATTGTTTTAACAAAAAGTAAGTTTGACAAGGCAAAATCAAATAAAAACTAGCATTCTAAGGGAAATTATGAATCACCACCACCTGTATGTAGGGGGTGGAGGTGATCTATTGAAAAATTGGAAGAAGTTATCATTGAATATGTTACTTCCCTTGCTTTTTGTTGGGCTGTGATCACTAAAAAAGGTCTGAATTTCCAAAAATTGAATGGGCACAAACTAGTGACCAATTTAGCGTAAAACCTATTTTGAAGGGGGATGCCCCCCCCACCAATATCCCTACAGGTTTAGGAGAGTGTGAGTGTGTGTAAAATCTCAAATTTCTGCTATGAACAGTTAAGGCTGGGCGAAGTCTGAATAGATGCATAGATATATATAAATGTCAGAATACATGAATAACGTAAACCCAGCAATAGATTGAACTGGTCAATTATGGGCAGCAGTGATTAAGACATAGACTAGCATTCTAAGGGAAATTATGAATCACCACCACCCATATATGTTCATTTTTATTATATTAATTTATCATAAACTTTTACATTGTTTTTTGTTTACATAACTTGAACTGAGTATGTCAAAATTATTCTTTTCTTAAAAATGTTTTTCCTTACATTCACTGCATTTATTTTGATGGGGTGTTAAATTTTGTTTTTAATATTCATATGATATTATATGAAAGGTTGATAGAAAAAGTCTTTTCTATGATAACTGCGATGTAAACTAAACTGAATTTTTATCAAATGTTTAGTAATTTAACTAGTATTTACCTTCATGAAATACATAAAATTTTGTATTTTGAATTGAATTTTCTGAATACAAAAAATCCTGTGAAAAAAAAAACAAAGCAAAAAAACCCCCCAGATATTTAATCCATTATAACAATAGAGGAACATCATTTTTTTAATTACATTTTAAGATGATGAGAAATGACCAATATATATTTCACAACAATACCTTTACAGTAACATGAATAAGAATGTTCATATAATTATGGAAGAAGGAAGTTCTGAATATGATCACAAGCCTTGAAGTTTCATCATATGGTACAATCCATAAACACATTTTGCTATTATTGTGTATATATATATATCATGTGCCTTATGAAATTTTAATGTCAGGATTCTGTCTGGACAGACAATGGACTCCCATTATATTGTGTATAAGATTACCTTACACTAGCAATTGAAAAAAAAATTCTGAAAGAAAATGATTAAGGAAAAATTTGTTTCATTTCACTTTGATTTTATTCATTTTACTCATGAAATAGTGACAAATCACAATCATACTGTACTGGGGGTTTAATGACCATGTTTTTACTTGTCTGTTGGAATATCAATAAAGGGAAGCTACTGTGCCCGATCGTAGCTGTAATGGAAGTATTGGCTGATAAGCCTTGTTCTGGTAATGGAAGTTAATTGTTGGGGCCTCATTCTGAGTAGCTGAAGCCAGCACTTGATCAATTGGCAATAGTTTCTTTTCTGTGTTTCCTTATTTTCTATCGCTACTAACTCAGTGAAAACTAATAACTTTTAACCAGCATACTACTAACAATCAACAAGCAAATTACAAGGATAAAGTCAATAAACATTAAAATATTTACACTTTCTTGTTTCTCAAACTAAAATCAATTACCAACAATTATGATAAAAATCTGAATGGGAGAGACTGCAATTTAATGAACAGATTTTCATCATATATGGGTTGCCCTTCTAAAAAGACTTTATTTCTTTTTTAGTGTACTGCTTCTGTTTTGGCTGAAACACGGAGGATTTCCCAGTCAATCGATGTGTGAGTTTCATTTTTAATGACATAATTTTTTAAAGTAAGGATAATAAATCTGTGTGACAGCTATGTATAGGAACTGTTTAGATTTCATAGTTTCTCTTTCGTATTATGTCAAATGTTCGACTTCCAAAATAAGGAAATAAAAACAAACAATTTTAGTGTTTTACATCCAGTTCCAAGAGCTCAAGATTTATAATAAAATGGTATAGAAAAATGTAGCCATTATAACTTATCAATGCAGACGGGGAGATGAACTTCATCTATTAGACTTGCAAGACAACCTGATGTTGCCCACGATGATAATAACTGTCAATGAAATAAACTTTGATGATATGTACATTATCTTGTGTTATCCATGTATGTCAATTTGTGAATTTAAGCCCTGTAATTGAAAATCTTCAAAAAATTCAATAGCCATTATAGAAATAGTATAGGATAAAAATTAGTTACTTGAATGATTACTTGATTTTGAAAAAAATATTTCTTTTTACTTATTGAAAAGTGAAATTGTTCACTCCAGATTTCTGTCCTGCCAACAGTGTTCAAAGATTGTAGTTTGTCTTGTGTAACATTTCTTTAAGAAAAGGTGATAGAATTTTATAAGAATCACCTGTAACAGATTGTGTAGATGACCAAAAATAATATAAGTGGGAAGATATATGTTTTCTTAATTTTGCCCATTTTACGTTATCGATGTTGAGGTATCTTGCATGTGCACAGCTACACATCTACTCAACCGTGTCCTCACCACCATCTCTCACTCTCATGAATGAAATGACAACACTTTTTACTATCTGATAGTCATGTCAATCTATTTTGTGTAGCTGATTAGATGGATGCCCATCTTCTATCATTAATGATGAGCTTTGGTCAACCTCTTTAACAAGGTTCTGTGAAAGACTGTGATCTAGAAAACCTCACCAGCATCCCCATTAATAATTTATCGATGTTGAGGTTTTTTTATGTGGACTACACATTTCCAGGTGGGTCCCTATATGTATCAACAGGAAGAAAACTTGGTGATGGGTTTGGCAATTTTCCGAATATTTTCAACAAGATCTGGCCTTAAGCTCATCATTGTTGAAACCATCTGTCTAGTTTAAATACATGGGCGCCATGTTTATACTCTGGACCCACCAGTTTGATGAAGAAGCTTTTTTCGATCATGTGAACTTGATCAGACCATTGACTTCCTTTTCTGGATGTAGTGGAAACCGACACAGAAGGTGGTCATCCTACAATATACAAGAATGCAACATATACAGGGCTATAACTCAATTCTAATTCATTCTTTCTGTGTAGAAAAAAAAAAAAAAAAAAGAAATTGAAATGGGAAAAGGTCACGATCACCATGATTTTTTATCTTTTTATTTCAGTGATATATTTTACTTGGGATTCTTCAACTTTGAGATTTGGCATTACGTTGGTTAGATTTTACACAAGATTTCTCATTTGGGTATATTTGATAGGATATATCCTTATGGAAGATTGCATCTCTGTTTATTTCTCTCGTTCAATTTGTCTGTAGTTGGTCCAATGCTTTGCATTTACATGAATAAATGAACAAATCAAAATGTATTGTAAGTTAATGATGAATTCAGTTTTAGAATTTCATGTAGAAATCAAAGAAGAGCTACTTCAATCAGAAGCAAAATGAATTTCTTGACAAGCAAAAAATAAAGTACACCCTGTATCAGGTCTAAGGCAAAGATGAAAGAAAATGATAGTGTGTGTTTTAAAAATCATGTTCTGTCAGTAAATTGGTAAATAAAACAAAATCCCTTAAGTAGAGAAAATGATTTGATTTTTATATTGTATGTGAATTTTGTGAATACAAAATATTTGAAAAATAATTTTGTAGTTCCAAAACTTACTTACCAAGATATCCATCTACACTTTCTTAATAATTGAAATACACATAATTCCATTTTCTATGTTGCTGTTTTGAAAAATTATGCCTTGAAAATAACTTATCGTTAATTGTTATTTCTGAGGTCTCTACTAAAGGTGACTAGTACATCATGTAAACTGAGAAATGAAAAGAACCTGATTATTATTTATGGATATAATTATTTGATTTAAGTTTATTTACTTGTTTATTTTTTAGAGATTTGCAGGAAAGTGTAACATTAGAAACAGATGAAGTGGTTGAACAAACAAATGCTGAAAGCAACAAAGAGAACCAGGATCCAGGAGGAGGTACTGCAGCACAAACAGAAGACAATCTTTGGGTGGATAAATATGCCCCGAGGGGATACACTGAACTTCTTAGTGATGAGGTAAGTAATATTGCCATTATTGCTTTTGTTATTATTATTATCTTTATGAGGAACTGCAGATTGATTGATTCTTCTCTGTATTTCATATTGTTAAAAGTATTTCTTTAATGTTGTTTGACCTTTTGTGATCATCACTTGAAATTAACTTGTATTTTCTCACTCTCTCAAATTGTTTTAATGAAATTTTGGCAAGTGCATCCGTGAATTCTTTTTAATTTCAGAACAAGTTGCTTGTTTATTCAGAAGATTGTATGTTTTACCAAATAAATGATAACAAACTTTATTTGTACAAATGACTAATCTAATAGTAGAGGGAACCTGATATTTATGAAGAATATTAAATTCTAAGTATGTATTCAATTGTATACTTATTAAATTATCCTGCCTTTATCTTTCCTCTACTGAATCAGCTTTTGAATCCTGGCTTATATTTCTGGAAAGGAATATCTTGGCTTCCAGAGCAAATAATTAAATTTTGTAATAATATTCTTTACCAATTTATTATACTGCTTTCCTATGTATTCTGTTAATTATTCAAAGTAGTACGCTCATTTTGATCCCAATGTGTTCATCAAACATCTTGTTTTCTAAGTTGGATAAGAATATTGTGCTATGTAACAGAAAAAAATTAGCAAACATGCTGTCTTATCTTTTATACATCCTTTTTTTTCTGTTTGTCTGACTTGAGAATTTCAAATGTGAGCATAGAGCTTTGCTGCTCAGGTTTATGAAGTTTTCCTTTTGAGGATTAGAAAATACTGAGTGACACTTGAACATTCACTTGAGGAAGGTTAGTCAAAGCATTATGATAAAAACTATAGACGTGATATATTGCAGTTATTTTCATTCCATTCAGACTTTTTCTTATTTGCTTATTTTTTTTCCAGTTGGTTTTGAGTTGATTTCCTGTGCAAAATGTTGGTATTTTGAGAATTATAGCCATACAATAAATATTAGTTTCTATCTCTAAGTAAGATGAAAAATATGAGAAAAATATCAAGTCACATGGACTATACAAATAACATAAGTTATGTAAGTATTGAACAATGTAGAATTATGTTTTAGTAGTGTCTAGTATTTATTGTGTGAGAAAATGTTGATATCGAGAACTGATAATCAAAAGGGTGTGGATAAAGATGTTGCATTGTTAAAGCCTACATTTAATTTAGAAAAAAAGTTCACTTTCCTCATTTGTGTTCAATTGGACCAGACAAAATGAAAATACTTCTGAAAAATTTAATGCCTTTTAAAAGTATCTCTATCTGAACTCCTTAGCAAGCCTTTCTAGTGCATTGTGAGTTTCTGAATTTTTTTTCCCAACATATTGTTTACTGATTGAGGTATCTATCTATCACACACACACACTCTCATATATATTTGTAAATTTGAAAAAAAAATGATTTCAGTTGTCTTTCTGTTTCAGACTATCAACCGTACTGTACTTTCTTGGTTAAAGCTGTGGGATTATGTTGTTTTTGGTAAGGAGGTGAAGCCACCAAAAAAGCGTGATGTTGATCCAAAACAAGCAGCTTTCAAAAAGAAGACACCCCAGATCAACCATGAACTAGACAAGTTGAACCGACCAATTCAAAAGGTGACTAGATCTAAAATGCATAATGATTTATGCTATATTGGGCACTTCATTTCTTTACATAGCATTTTGAAGATTGCACCATAAAATTGATACTGAGAGTTGAGATTGATTAATCTACATTCACATTTGTGTTTTACAAACTGGATCCAATAACGATTCATTTGATTCACACCCTATTTGTGTTGCTGAAAAATATCTTTGCTTCGACATAGGCCTAAAAATTCTCATGGGCTTTGAAGTTGCTGGTAAAAACAATATCATATTTCTATCTTTTTAATATCAGTTTTGAAGGGTTATACTTATATTTAAGTTATTCTTGATCTATATTCCTTTATGGGGATTTTAAAATTTGGAGTAAAAATTGAGAGCAAATTTGAATACCTGTACCAATTTATCAATGAAAAGTTTGTAAAATGTTTTGAATTAAAAATACAAGATTTTTGGTATAGGTGTACATCAAAAATACTTATTTAAAAAAAAAAATTAATGAGAGTTTGTTTTTCGATCTCTTCTCCCCTGTTCGTTAGCCTTTTCTAGTGGGGAGTGGCTATTTAATTACTCTCCACAGTATTCTTATAGTATACATGCATTTTTATAATATATACTTGCAAAAATACCCTGTGTTGCCCATTTTTTTTTTCTTTTTTTTTTTCAGACACCTAAATTAGATACAATCCCATGAGTTACCTATAATTGATATCAATTGTTTTCAGGAAGATACTGACAGTCTATACTTGGTTTGGTATTGTAGCTTCAAGGAGAATTGTCATATTCAATCAATGCATAAAATAGTTCAATTTTACCTGTATAAAAAATTGCAAAAACTGAAATAGACAAATACCGGTTTGGTCAGTCACTCGATAGAAACTTATGTGTCCAATGTCTTTTGGCAGCATGCTCTGTTTGAGGTGATAGATTAAAATATTCGAAAAAAGGGGTGAGAAAAGAATAAATCACTTCTCTTACCTTCTGTTGGGCAGTGATCACTGAAGAATCTGAATTAAAAAAATTGAATGTGTATGCTACAGACACAAAGAGACCAATTTAGCATACGCTTATATTGTAAATTGAATCCCCATCTAAAAACCTATTTTTTGTGAATTTAGAAAGAAAAGGTTTTGTTGACATAATGAGTAAATGTTTAAATTTTCATCCCCCTACTTCCATAGTTAGATAGATAGTCAGCCAGGCTCATTTTGAAACTGAGGAAACCTTTGTCGACTATTTTAGTTACAGTATTGGTTGACAGTTTCTTATAGGATGTAAGATGAAATTTTATTCTTACAAATCTCAAAAATTTCTGTGAAAAACATTTTATAGGGGTCACGTGTGAATAGTGCCAAACTGATCTTCATCATCATCTGTCTTTCAATGTCCATCAATGGACATAGACCTTCCCCAGGATTTGCCACACTTCTCTATCATGGGCGTCGTGGAGCCAGTACTTTCTGAATTTGTCTAGCTCGTTCCTCTATCTAATATTCTGCTGGTCTCGGTTGTGCATGTGATTTCGGGGGACCCATGTCGTGAGTTGCGTTGTTCATCGGTTGTCTGCCATTCTTGCAACATGGCCAGCCCACTGCCATTTGAGTTTTTTAATGGATTCTATGATGTCTCTGACTCTTGTCTTTTCCCTGATATACTGTGCTGTCTCGTGGTCTCTTCATAATTCTTTCATGTGCACAGATCAGTTCTTTGGTAAGGTTCCATGTGTCAGCTCCATAAGTGACTATTGGGAGGATGCATTGGCTATACACCCTTCTTTTTAAGATTAATGGGATCTTCTTATTTTTGAAGGTTGAGCTTGCTCTTCCAAAGGCTTGCCATCCTAGTGTGATTCTTGGCTTAATTTCTTCTTCTTTTGAAGGTCTCATGGAGATTCGTTGCCCTAGGTAGATGTAGTGATCTACTTCCTCCAGTTCTGTGTCCTCGATTTTGATCTTAGTGTTTTTATCTCCAATGTGGTTGTTGCACATGGCTTTTGTTTTACTGAAGTTCATGTGTAGGCCAACTTTCTTGGTCTCTTCATTTAGTTCATCTATCATTAGTTGGAGGTCGTGTTGGGCCTGTGTGAAAAGGACATATCGTCTGCAAATCTGAGGTTGCTGAGATACTTGCCATCTATTTTAATTCCTTTACCCTCCCAGTTTAGTCTTCTGAAGATCATCTCGAGGCAGGATCTTGAATAACTTTAAAGTAAGCTAGTGTGTCAACTAACGACCTTAAAACATGCAATGTATGGAATATTTATCTAAAAATACATGGATAGATGAATAAGAGAATAAAACTTTGAAAATATTAAAATTAAACATTAATAAAATGTGAACAGAGCAAAAAATATGAAAGGAAAGCATTGAAATGTTGAAAGAAATGTGCACATGGCTCTTCTCACCTTGTGTCAAATGAGGTGAGCATGTGTTTGCGCTGTTTTTTG
Organism: Thysanoteuthis rhombus; assembly: GCA_963457665.1. Classification (NCBI taxonomy): domain Eukaryota; kingdom Metazoa; phylum Mollusca; class Cephalopoda; order Oegopsida; family Thysanoteuthidae; genus Thysanoteuthis; species Thysanoteuthis major. The sequence continues at coordinate 57,725,907 of OY735202.1, forward strand.
AATAGCATAATTTGGGTGTGGTGCAATGGAACTGCTAGTAATCTTGTGCAAGAAAAACCGAAAAGAAATTTGGCGCACAATATATATATCCTTTAGGGTTTCATGATTTCACTATAAATTTATAATCCCTTATAAGACGGAGCTGCATAGGTAACGTGAAAATCTGTCAAATATTTAGAATAGAAGGGAGATAAGTCTGAGGAGGAATCTGAAATTTGGATGACTTATCTCCCTTACATCTACCCCATTTAAAATATGCAAAAATATAACATTTTCAAAAAATATTTTGATCCACTTATGGTGATTTTCTAGATTAAAATCACTACGAATTATCAATAGTGACCCTTAGTTGAAATTCGTACGCAAGCCTGTCAATAGTCCAGTGACATCATTTCCAATGAGCCAGGAAAGTATTTCCTTTCTTCTAAAAAGTGATGCTTGTGGTTTCATCTTTCATCCTTTTTCTGTTACTAAGCCACGCTGGCTGACGGACATGTATGTCAGCGAGCCAGAAGTTGGCATGACTTTTCCACGGAGCCTCCCCATGTTTTATTCCAACATTCATTGATTCTATCTTACATAAACAAAACTGAAACAAAAAAACTTTGACATATAAACACTTTTTACAAAATATGTATTTTCCTTGTTTGAATGAATACATAATTCTCTACCTTTGAAATACAGATTCAGTTGTCTTTCCTTGCAGTCCTCACGTGTTCCAAATTATCACATTGTACCAAAATATGTGACCATTTCCTTTCTTCATCACTAGAAGCCTATTCTAACCAAATCTTATGTTATGGAGAACATTTGTATCCCTATACAATCACATGCACAGTCAGGAAAAGTCAAATAGCCTGTGTTGTCCACTGTGAACTGCCTTGTTGCGAAATTGTGGCTTACTAAGTGGCACAGATGCAAACAAACATTGAATTTTATATATTAAGATAATATAGGACTGTGAGGTTGTGTAACAGTTGATTAGGAGAACCAAATTTTCAAACTGAATTTGTGTTCTTGAATCCCCCCTCCCCTCTGCTCCGTTCCTCTGTCAGATATTTTGATAAAAGGTCTTAATGTTTGTTGAGTGGGTAAGTGGTCTTTTGGATAAACTGTTCTGCTACATCTACCTTGTTGCTGTTATCCCGATTGTCAATCTTGACAAGGGCCACATGTATATAAGACTGATTTTATTTCAATGACACATTTAATTCATGTTTTGAATTCTGTTGTTTTTCAATTTTCTTCTTGTCAATGTAGATTGCTTTATTGAGTGGTCCTCCTGGCCTGGGAAAGACAACACTTTCACATGTGATTGCCCGACATGCTGGATACAATGTAGTTGAAATGAATGCAAGGTAAGTGATTATCCTTTATCTCTCAGTTGGGGATGAATGTTAGGATACATCTCTCTGAATTCTTAAGTGTAACATTTTTTTTCTTGGTATCATTCTTGTATATAAAGAAAATCCACAGTTTCTTCTATATTGTGATGTTTGTCTGTGTCATACTTTTGTTGGTATTGCCATTTGTTCTTTATGAAAAACAAAATGCTTCATATCCAACCTTTATTTGCTCTTGGGTGATAGCTTTTCACATAACTTTAAAAATTCAGTAGAATCTATTTAATCAGCCAATGTGTGTTGATCAGTTAAATCTACTAAGCATCCATTGTGGGTTTTCTTCAGTTTTTTTGTATCTTATCAATCTTTTTATTGAAAGGGTTGCATAACAAAATCTCCTTTGCATTATTGATTATAAGAATTGATCTTTTGATCCTGACTGATCTGATTTACACTGAGTGAAAACTCATCACTAATTGTAATAATTCATAAAATTGATGACAAAAAGATGACTGGATGTGTTAATATCTAGAAATTGAATGTCCCTTCTCAGTAGTATTGTTTTGTCCACTTTTGTGCACGCTTCCCTCATGTACACCTGAGTTTTGAAACAATTAGATAACTGGGGTATTTGAATAAAACATTGTTGTTAATCTGTTTAAAATTTTCCTTGCATTACCAATATATAGCAGATGTACTAAAAAATTCCTTATCTATTTCTCAATTACTTATTGAGGCTTTTTTTAATCCATCAGATGTTGATTGAAATCTCTAGTTCATGTGTTTTCCATCCTTTTTTTCTCTGTCTTTCACAGTGATGATCGTAGTGTTGACGTATTTAAAACCAGACTTGAGTCTGCTATTCTCATGAAGTCTGTAATGGAATCCGACCCAAGACCTAACTGTCTAATAATTGATGAGATTGATGGTGCCCCACAGGTGAGTCTCATGTAAATATTTATTAAGCTTAACTACAAATGGTTTGTTCATCGTTAGGTACCCCATGTACCTAGTGATGATCAAACCATTTGATTTTGGTAATCTGAAATTATTCATGCCTCTTAGACTATTCTAGGAAGCTGAGCCAGTTCGAAAGACATTTTTGGTGATTAAAGCAAAAGAAAGTTGATTTTGATAATCATTTCTTTTTTAACAGTTCATTGTATGTGATTATTAAAGTCACAGATAAATTGATTGCCTTTGGGTTTATAACTGGGTGGTTGTATCTAATCTATTTATTATAGTGCTCTCAAAGGACGTGGAAATTGCAAAAAAACCTTGCAGATCGAGTGGTTAAGAATGTGTTTTCTTAGATGGACAGTTCTTGGTACACTGCCACCAAAACTGCACAGACTTTGGAGGTGTGGGTGGCTACCAGATGTATGATGACCCTTTTGCCTTTTAATTGGCTAGAATTCAAGTCCAACCCTATCAGACTTTTGATTGCTAAGTTTCATTTTAGATCTTAGATGTATATATTTCTTTTGTGGCCACTGTACATTCATTGTTATCAATAACTTCACTGATAGTTTTTTTATATGTATATAAAAATCTATAAGAAATTTGTAATTAATTTTACAGTGTTTGATGCCGTTTTGATTTTTGATAACATTATCTGTGATTATAATATATGATATGAGAAAAAAACTGGGAATATTTTTATACTGTGTTCCATGAAAAAGACTCTCCAGAAGTGTATAATATATATATATATATATATATATATATATATATATATATATATATATATATATATGTATACCAAAGTACAAATCAGTAGTTCAATATCTGATGTGTGATTGGTCTATTTCATAAAGTGCTCTATACATTCAACATTCAAAGTAGAGCTTTAAGTATGGTGAAATAATGGATTCACTACACAAACATGTTTATGCTTCGGCCCTTTTGGACTTCTTCAGGAGAATGTTTAGATTTATTCAGATCACTATTTAGGATGGTGTTGGTAGTGTGTTTCTATTTTTGAATGAAAAACCATAGAATTTGAAAGACCTATTCCAACATCAACAAAAATGAAATACAAAATAATCAAATTGTAGATGGAGAGAACTGTTCAATAAAAAACATTTATGACTTGAATGTTTCAATGGTAAGTCTAGGTTTAGCCATGATGTTGGACTGAATCAGTTTGTACATTTCATACAACTTTACTTTACCAAGATGATAGTTTGCTAATTGTCGAAAGTAGCAGTGTGCAAATATGCCAAAAAATGAAGAAATACTTTAAGGAAATGAGAAAAATTAACTTTAAAGTTGGAATTAAGGCTAACATAAAAGTTTTTCCTTTTTTTAGATATTACTTTCAACCTTAATGATAGCATCTACAAACCATATAGGTTAGAAAATTCTGAAGTTAGACATGTTAACACGAAAAAATATTCAACTATGTCAGAAAAAAAATATACTAAACCCTTAAAGGACAGCAATTAGCTTTGAATACGATGAAAAAGTGAAAACCAATAGCAAAAAACAAAGCAATAGAAAACACAGCGTTAGCAAAAAAGTCAAGGTAGAAAAATTGTCTGGTACACACCATTATTTAATCTATAAGTAAAAACCAACACATGGAAAAGGTTCCTCAAACTAATAGCCCCCCCCCCTCGCAATCCACTGTGTAGGATATTCAACAAGGATAAACTGAAAATTACTTCTAGCTGTTTAGATAGTTCCCAAAAATCATAAAGAATCATAACTATAAAGTAATAAGGAATTACACTAGAAAAGAAAATATGAATAAACCTGAATGCAATTGTACAAATAGCAACAGGAACGAATATCTCAAATTGAATATTGTATATTAGATTGAAATATCGACCTTAGAAGCAAAATATTACATAGGAATATCAAGAACACCCTTTGAATTAAGATTAGTCAACCAAGTATACATGATCCTTTTTAAATAAAAAATACAAAAACAATAAATCACTATCCACACATTACTGGGACCTTAAAGGTAGCAATCTCATACCCAGAGTCAAATTGAAAATATTAAAACAAACAAATGCCAGAATATTGAAATCCCATGCTACCTATGCCTTGATGAGAAATCAAAGATTCTCACCATCACTAAAAAATCACTTACTAAATAGAAAAAATGAAGTAGCTATATAGTGTCTGCACAGCTCAAAATTTCTATCAGTTAACACCACACATACATGTATTCAAGAATCAATCACCATAGCTATCTTCTTTGTTGTCATAGCAGCAGTATTACTATGAATATTATTATACTCCCAGCCACTATAAATACAATTTAACCATCTAATCATCTTTTCATAATTATCTTAGATACATAGGAGCTAACCCACTAAGAATGTTAAGAGAATTAAGCATAAACAACTTAAGCCATGTAAAAGTTAATCCTCCAACAAGTGAACCATTCCAAGTAATCTTTAACAACCACCCATGAATTCAATTACGGTAGAAAAAATGAAACAAAAAATTACCAACTGAGAGATCAACAAGTAAACAAAAACTAGGAAAAAAAAGTATAAATAGAATAAATTTTCCCCCTCCAATAATGTTCTAAATAGGGATTTGAATGAATCTAATTGTTTTCCTGAAGTAGCTTAAAAGGGCAGAAACATAAACGTGGTTTGTGTTGCGAATATATTATTTCACCATAAATATATATATATATATATATATATATATATATATCAAATGAAAGTTTCACTCTGTATCTTTCAAGTATTTTGTTTTGCATGCAGTGATCAATGTCCTGAACCTCAGAAAAAAAGGTCAAGCTGGCAATATATATAGTATAGTGAAAATGCCTTTTAGAAAAAGTAGTACCCCAGCATATATATTTAAAAGAACAATATTATCGGGATATTTGAGAATTGTAAGAGCATCTCTAAGAGTTATTGATTTTATACCCAAAATTGTTTCTTTACTTGTAAGAATGATCAATCAAGGCAATGAAATTAATAAGATTTTGAGATAATTTAATAAAGCCATGATTAGACATCCTGATCACTTTAAAGCTCATCAGCTTGATCATAGTGAAATTGTGAAAATTAACGTATATGTTAATGAGAATATAAAAATAGAATAAATGAATAGTGTATATTAAGATGAATGAAATTGTATTTATGTTAAGAGAATTAGGTAATCAAAAGAGATGGATCCAGTCTATGTCAGTGTGAAAGATCTTTGTTTTGACTGGAACCAGGGAGAGGGGAAAACATTTAGCTTTTGTCCATTTGTCTGACTGATAGGTCATTAGGTGGGGTGGGAGATCAAACATGGAATACCATGTTGCAAATTGTTCAAGTATATTAATGGAATCGCCCATTGAGGCATTACTACCCGCTAAAAAGTGGTTTTGTTTCAATATAAGAATACTTTATTTGATGAAAGCTCTATGATATATAACTTTGAAAAATTAATCTTAAGGTTAGTTGAAAATTATTGTCAAAATTTTTAGTTGAATATATTGGTAGAGAATTGACTCGAAGAAGTTTTTTCAGTGTAATTAGTATTCTTAAAGATAATATGATAAGTTTGCATGCAGTCTGAAATCCCAGTTTTTGTTTTATAGGCAGCAATCAATGTCCTATTGAACATGATGAAAGAAGGACAAACTGGCAAAAAGAAGGAAAAATGCTTGCTCTTCCGCCCTATCATCTGTATTTGCAATGACCTGTAAGTGTTCCCTTTATTTTCATCCAAACATTTTAATGAACTTTAGTCAGCAGTTTATCTCTGTTTTTTTAATCTTCTTACTATATGAGTTTCATAAAGAACAGATGTTATTGCTCTTTCTGCTCATAGCTGGCGTTTTGATTTTACTCAAATGAATTAGAATTCTTTTTAACCACTCTCTGAAGACTCTTCTGGGATGCACATTAAATACCTACTTTTCAAAGGAGGGACTGTTATTCAAAATTTGGCTCCATCTGAATCGTCTCACTGAACTTATTAAACATTATGCAACCTTGCTTAAAGGCTGTCATCGTCCACCATTGAGCTCAATGTCAAGTCATTTAGTTTGTATCAAATTAATTATATAAAAACGTAAATTTAAAGTTCATGCTTAGTAAAAATATTTAACCATGCTAAATCTTTGTGTAGGATTTAATATAAGTCGGGATTTTGAAAAGAATTTGGTATATATGTGTACTTTGTAGTTACTGAATCTAATATAAATAAACAGTTTGAAAATTAGCCAATCCTTTGGGTAGTTAATGCAAAAGTTTTAACCTTTGTCAAAATCTACTATAGATTCATAAATGGTCTAAAATGGAGGAAGATAACCAAAACATGATATTGATATAAAAAAATCTCAAGTTTTTTTCAAACCCAAACTATTGGCCTTACACACATTCCCATTAACTGTGTCTCTGAAGGCACAGCTTTCTTTTCCTATTCCTTCTTTCTTTATCCTGTCATTAGCTTATAGAGACAGTATGGAAAAAGACACATGCCTGGAATCTTTTTGCACGTAAAGAGAATCGGCGAATTTGTGACCTTTAAGTTGAAGAATCCATTGTTATGGATGAACAGAAAAAAAATCACACACATCATTATATAAGTAGATGATATGTAGTTGTATGCATTTCCTTGATTTTTCTCCCCATTGTATAAAGAATTGTGAATTTGTCCTTTCATCATTTCAGTTATCTTCCTGCTGTAAATTTGTCCTTTCGTCATTTCAGTTATGTTCCTGCTTTGCGCCAATTGCGTCAGAGTGCCTTAGTTTTTACTTTTCCGCCCACAGAACCTGCTCGACTGGCTTCTCGTCTTTACCATGTAAGTATTTTCTCTTTTCTATCCTGAGAAGTTATCTGTATTACTGTATGAAGAACCACCAAAACAGATTGTTCTATCCTGAGCTATCCAAAATAATTTGAGAAAATCTAAGACACAATTCCATTGGGATCATCCAAGCCCACAGAATACAAACTGATGAAAGATGTCCATTAATATACCTTCATTAATATGATCTATAAGGAGCTCCCTTGGTGATTTTGCATGAAAATAATTTTAGCCACAAAAGTAATTCTTTACTGCTGAGCCAGGAGTAGTAGGTGTTAAAGCATAGCAGTGATGGTGAGCCCCTGACACTGAAAGACTTTGAAAAATAAAAATTCAAGTTATATTTTATTAATCTTCTGGTTTAATTGATCTATAAGAAAAATAAACTGCTTTTCTATAAGCATTTATTAAAAACTAAAATACATGTGATAACGGGATTATAAAAAAAAAATTATAATTTCGACACTGTACCTCAAAGTTTTGCCATCACTGTCTTATAACGACAAACCTTGGTCACCATATGTTCATTTAGAAAAGAGAAAATATTCAAGCAAAAAGCCAGTTACGTTATTGTTTATATGTTTAACTTCCCCTTCTAAGATCCTCTGGGTATAAATATTAGTAGCAGTTGTGAGTTTTAGAAAAAAAAACCCAAAACGGTAAGGGAGATAACTCTTGGGTTGAGAAATTGTATTCTTTGACCAGAACTTTTAATTCTGATTGGTTATGAATTCACTCTTTTTTTTTCTTTTCAGGTTGCAAAATGGGAAAATATCAAAGCAGAAATGAATGCCTTAGTGGCATTATGTGAGAAAACAGACAATGACATCCGATCATGTCTAAACACTCTTCAGGTGAGTTTGTTATTAAGTTCCTATTTTGAACTAGCTAGGCTGTTCAGCATTTTTTCATTTTAGAAATTTTATCTTCCATTAGTGTTGTGAGGGAGGTGGAAATGGCAGTTAGTGGCTTGATGGGTCATCTCTGTGACAAACAAGTGATGGGACTTCATCATTCCAATGCCACGCCCGAGAGGTCATCCATTTCTCTCTCCTTGTTCTCTATATTTACTTCTGGCTTGCTAGTCTTGTAGAAGCTTCCCTAGCTGAATAATTGTTGATTTGAAATAAATCGATCTTAATTTCTCTTGATTGTTGATTTTTTTAATTCAAAATTTTTTTCTTATTTTCTTAGTTGAGAGAAATCAAATCTTACAGCAGTTATCGAATCTATTTTCAAAAAAGGTTGGGGCTTCTAAGCTATAAAAAAAAAAGGTCTCAATTCAGGACGGAAACAAATAACCCACGTATTTGAGGAGAATAGAGACCTAACAACAGATAGATACAGGATTGTCAAACATGCCCAAGAATTCTACCAAAAACTCCACTCCTCCAGGCTAGGACTACAAAACAATGAACAGGATATACAAGACGTGAAACAATCAGCTCTAGGATTTCCCAGAAGTAACCTCGTAGGAGGTGGATGAAACCATCAAACAAAAAAAGACCAGACAACATCACCATTGATCTATTCAAAAAAGCTGCTAAGATCATCACTAGGAAATTGGCTATTCTATTTAATTTATGCCTGAAACGAAATAAAGTTCTGGAAAATTGGAACACTGCAATCATAATGCTTTTATATAAAAAAAGGAAACCCAAAAGATCTCAACAACCACAAACCTATAAGCCTACTCAACTGCATATACAAACTTTTCACAAAAATCATCACCAACTGAATCACAGACACATTAGATGAAAACCAACCACAGGAACAAGTTGGCTTTAGTAGAAGCTACTTGACTGTGGACCCCCTGCATACGATAAATCAGCTGAAAGAAAGAACAGCAAAATACAAAATGCCATTTGCTGTAGCATTTATAGATTTCTGAAAGGCCTTTGACTCTGTGGAAATTCCTACAGTCATGAAGGCCATCACTCTACAAGGTGTAGACCCTGTATATGTCAGAGTACTGCAACTTATATACAGTCACAGCAGCTCTTTATCAGGCTACATAAAGACTCGCAGCCCTTTCAGCTCCAAAAAAGTGATACCAGCTTACCCAAACTCTTCACAGCCTGCCTTGAGATGATCTTCCGAAACCTAGACTGGTAAAATAGAGGAATTGAAATAGATGGCGAATATCTGAGCAACCTCAGATTTGCAGGCGACATTGCCCTTTTTGCAGAGAACCTACACGACCTCCAACTAATGCTAGATGAACTAAATGGAAAAAGCAAGAAAGTCCGCCTAAACATGAACTTCAGCAAAACAAAAATCATGTGCAACAATCTGAAACATCTGAAAGAAGAACACTAAGATCAGAATCAAAGATGCAGAACTGGAGAAAGTAGATCACTACATCTACCAAGGACAATGAATCTCCACAAAATCCTCAGAAGAAGAGGAAATCAAGTAAAGAATCACACTAGGATGGCAAGTCTTTAGTAGAGCAAGAAAATCAAAACAAGAAAATCCCACAAATCTTAAACAATAATCTTATACAACAAATGCATGCTCCTGATGGAACTGAAAGATGGAACCTAACCAAGAGACAGACCTGCAAACTGAGAACCATGCTACGTGCACATGGAAGAATTATGCTCAACCTCACGTGGAGAGACCACAAGACAGCACAATACATCCGGGAGAAAACAGGAGTCTGAGACATTATAGAATCCATCAAAAAACTCAAATGGCAATGGGCTGGTCATGTTGCAAGAATGGCAGACTATCGATGGACATCACGTCTCACAACATGGATCCCTAGAGATTCCATATGCAATAGAGGCTGGCAAGATACTAAATGGAAAGACGAAGAAGACAAATTCAGAAAATATTAGCTTTTTGATGCCCACAATAGAGAAGTGTGATGAATCTTGGGGAAGGTCCATGTCCAACAAAGGATGTTAAAAGACTGATGATGATGTTGAAATCTTGGTTCTTTTTAGAGGGCTGAAAGCAACATTGGAGTGTTATATACAATTAATCTATTTCTTATAATTTATAGTTTTTCAAGTTTTTTGTTGATTTTATTCTGAAAATTCAAAGACAGAAATGCCTTTTGAATTTTATCTGAAATTTACTCAATACGTTATTGTATATTTTAGTTGCATTGAAGTGTTTTTATGTTCTTCTTTGAGTTCAAATGTTACTTGTTTAACAAAGAGTTGCCTTATTTATGATCATTCTATTGTTTTTTTTTTGTTTTTTTTACTCAATTTCTCTTCAATCAAAATATATCCAATCTTCACCTAGCTGAAATAAATGATTCCCAGAATCATAAGTCTTTCAAAGCAGGTTATTGTCTTTATAATAAAAAAAATCAATCTTCTTTTCTAATTGGCTGACCCAGACCGAGTGAAATATATGGATTTATGGATAATTATGTCATTGTGATATCACAGGATTTCATAGATGTTTGAATATAGGTGTGGCTGTTGGATTCCATCATTTTTACCTATATCATAGCCCACTGTCAAAAAATATGAAAATTAAAGCAGAATTCTTTTTTGAATCTGCAAGGCTGATATTTCAGGCTGAGTGCTACAGTGTAGCAACAGTATTGCAAAATAGCACTCAACCTGCAAAATCTGTCATGGTTTTGTGGTATAAGAGCTCTACCATAAGTTTATTTGATGACAGAAGTGACACAATTCCCACCCCATCCTCACTAAGAAACATATTTGACTTACGCCTACTGACCAGCTATATTGATGAAATGAATTACACCAAAAAATTTTGGTAGTTATTGGACAAAACTTATAATAAATTTTTTGCAATGTTTCTCTTTTGAAGCTCAGATACAGGATATTATAGTGCTGCAACTTATGTGTTTAAAGAGTTTAGTTATTGATGAAATTATGTAGTTATTTTGATTTTAAATACTGAATTTGCTATATTTTATAATATAATCTAGGTTAATATTCAGGAAATGTCGATCCTGTAGGTAAATTGTGTAACTTTATGGTGAACTGGGTACGAATTCTGAGGGGTGCTCAAACCAAATCTGTTGTATGCCCAGCTCAAAAATGGCTGACAATGCCTCAAAGTTGAGAAATCCAAGATGATCGTCGTTCTGAAAATGTGTATATTCCAAGTGTTGAAGTGAAATTGTGTTAATTTATTGTGTATGATGTTTTTTTAGGTATTGAAAGGTGACTAATCCAAATATACTGTATTCCCAGCTCCAAAATGGCCAATAATTCCTGAAAATTGAGAAATCCAAGATAGCCACTGCCATGGAGTTAAATGTATTTATGTATATATATTTTTGAACATGATTGAAACTTGAATGAAATGTCCTTTTTTTTTAAGTTTTCATGCATTGGGAATCCATTGCCATAATCTGTTTTTAAATTGAGCATCCAGAAACTGCCTGAATTTTTTATATATTGTGAAAATTGCTGTCTTTAGTGATAGAAAAAAATCAAGGAACAGGTTGATCATAGGTTTCCAGGAATTTACTTATTCATAGTGGGAGTTTTTTTCAGATAAGTAACTATATTTAGCAGATTAGAGAGCAGCACCCCATAATATTTGCAACTATCTTTCCAAGATAGCCTCTAAGCAATTATTACTTCATACCTGTCTGCACAATTAGGTTGTAACTGTGGCTCATCTATTAATATTTGTGAGAATGATAAATTTGGTGTTGCACATTTGTGTTGGAATTCATAATCAGCACTCACATGAATATATTTCCATTCATCATTATTGTTCCTACAGTTATTGACATGCTTCCTGCAGATACACACCTTGATGTATTCTCTGCAAAATTTGGCTGAGGTATCTCATTGAAGGTCACCGGGGTCAATTTTGGTCCAACTTTTTTCAGCCATTTTGCAACCAAATGATCACATTTTTGGAGGTGAATTAGTGTGTAGGATTAATGTGGGCAAAAGTAGATAAGTGTTGGTGACTTCTCTTTTAGTCATATTGCAGCCAAAGAATTATATTCCTCCTGGATTGATATATTTTTTTTTCAGCTCAACAAAAGAACTTGAAAAGCTTAATTTCTTCATGTTTTGTTTGTAAGAGGAAAAAATGGTTTCAGACAAAAATTCTAATAAGGCACAAGGGCAATCTCTCAAGATCACACACCATAAACCAACTTTTCTGTGCTTTTCATGGCCAGGTCTATATTGGTTGTTCTAGGGTTGGAGCCCAGACCAACTTTCTCATACTGACATCCAGTGGGTGAAGCACTGATGATATGTACCCAGGAACCCTGTCAAACGAAGGCATGATATCATTTGTTCTATTTATCTAAAATGTTTCTTTTCTAACAGCTACTTTTTCATGTTTTGATAAAGTAAATAATTGTTTTATTTGTTGCGTTATGTGAGAAATACATTAAAAAACATTTTTTCGTCTGATGTTATATTTGAAGTTATCCCCCCACCCCGGCAATGCCAGGTAGCTCATCATCATCAGTCTTTTAGTGTCCATTGTTGGACATGGAGCTTCCCCAGGATTTGCCACACTTCTTTATTATGGGTGTTACAGAGCCAGTACTTTCTGAATTAGTCTAGTTTGTCACACCATCTTATATTCTGCCAGCCACAATTTTGCATATGATCTCTGGGGCTCCATGTTGCGAGTGTGATGTCCATCTGTTGTCTGACATTCTTGCAACATGACCAGCCCATTGTCATTTGAGTTTTCTAATAGATTCTATGATGTCTCAGACTCCAGTTTTGTGAACTCTTCATGTGATGTTGAGCATGATTCTCTCATAAGGGAGTAAGACAAAGTATCTCTGCTAGTATTCAATAAATAGAAATACTGCATGTGTGTAATTCATGTTAGATATATATGAAAATTCCCTATGCTCTTTTCTTAAAAATTGAGACTGGATATATACAATTGAAAGCTGTTTTTTTACTGGAAAGTTTTGCACACGCCTAATGATATGCAATATATAGACAAAATGCATGTATGCAAGAGTGTTACACCTTGCCCAAGGAAGACCTGAGACTGTATAAAGCCAAGTTCATTTATCTGGGCTATTTCATTAACCTGTATACTACGCTATTATTGTAAAGAATGAAAGATATGTGACTGACAGGTTAAGTAGAGGGATAATTGACTGTCTATTGACTGTGAGATTAGATCATTCCTATCTTGTTGTCTGGAGATGATTAGATAACATGGGAGTTGTAAATTAAGGATAGCATGGCAGTTGTAAATTAGGGATAGCATGGCAATTGTAAATTAGGGATAGCATGGCAGTTGTAAATTAGGGATAACGAAATACACTGGCAGCAAGGATATTAGTTTAAATAAACTCCTGACTGTCAATCTTCGGCATCTTTTGATTTTGACAATCAAAAACAGTCCCTGCCAATCTCACATGTAGACGGTGAACAAATGAGTGTATTCCATTAAAGTGTGCTCTATGCATTTGCCTATTATGATGTTTTTCGGCACTGGGTTTTATTCATGAAGATTTATTTTGGAAAAAAACTGATAATTTCTCAATGTTCCAGGAAAAATTGAATCCTGTGATTTTGGAATTGAAGACTGTCAAATTATTTAGAAAATGAACATTACAAAAGATGATTTTTGTGGTACATATATGTATGTATGTCAAAGTATGTTTTTATATATATATATATATATATATATATATATATATAACATAATGATACAGCAAGGCCAATGAATTCAAAAGAAATGAAAAAAAATTAAACATGATTCACTTGAAAATTGCATATGTATGAAACAGACAGTTTTGTAAGTGAAAATCCATAATGTTTAAAAAAAATTAACACACACACATATATATATATATACTCACCCATATGTACATATGGACATTTATGTATAATGTTGAATGTGTCTATATTCTGTATGCAAATTTGTTAAATTGTTCCCTTTGCGTCTCGCAGCATCTATGCTTGTTTTTTGAAAATACAGACTTTGTAAGTGATCACTGCCCAACAGAAAGCAAGAGAACTTCCACTGATCTATCCTTTTTCCTACTTTTTTAATTGATCACCCCCAATATGGCATAATGCCAAAATACATTGGTCTTGTAATAATTTCTATTAAGTGACTAATTAGATGTGTATATTCATGTCTCAATCATGATATTTTACAAGATCATAGAGGGTCAGTCATTACTTCCTTTTCAAATAACTATATCTATTTGTATAATGCATGTGTAAGTAAATAGATATTACTATGTATAACAATATTTGTGTGTGCAAATACTTATGTTGATACTCATGTATTGTTTCTAGAGCATTTGTATATATGTAGACATTTATATCCTTACAATTGTATATGTCTATAGGGTTTGCTGGTGAAATGTTTGACTGCAGATTTGTTGTCAAATTTTCGATTCTATTTCATTTTTTTCCTGATTGCAATTTTTTGTTCAATTTTTGATAGTTTACAAAATGATTTTTTGTGCATGAAATAAGTGAAATTTTCATTAACTCCCAGATAATGGGCCTTTTCTATTAGATTCTTTCTCCGAACATACTTTGGCAATTTGCCTTGCACACATGCTTTCACCCCATGTGTTCGGGTCTTAACTTCATTTATAAGAGTTGATACCACAATCTATGATGGTTTTTTTTTCATTTTTTATTGTTGGTTTTATCGGTTGTTATTTTCTTTTGTTATTTTTTAAATTGTAGGTGAAAAAGCCAAAGAATAAAGAAAGATAAAGAAGATACCAATGTTTTTTTGTGATTGCTTTCTCTGCTAGTTTTAAGTGGCATTACAAGAAAAAGTTTAAAAGGATAAAAAAGAGTATAAAGATTAACTTCATTTTTGTTTTTTCTTTCACTTATTTATTTGTTGTTTTGTTTCACTTTTGTTTTCTAATCAACCTCTGGAATGAGAGTATTATTCAGCTGATGATGGGCTCATTCAGTTGTGAAAATAAATATATAAGTCAGGTTGGATAGAGTTGGAAGTGGATTGGCAGATGAAGAAAAGAAAAAAGATAACTTTTTTTACTGCATTTTTTTGTCTCTTTGTTCTTGTCTATTTTTCCTTGTCTATTTTCTTGCCCTGGAGTATTATATAAATTATGTGTACTACCTAGATTATCATTGTATCATGTAAGAGCAGGAAATTTATTTTCTGCAGGTGTGTTTGGAAGTTCATATGAACATATGTATAGATACAATATGTGTGCATTTGTACACACATGTTAGAAAGGTGATAAGAATATGATGTATATGTAAAGATTTATAGATCTTAACATATATTTATATGTAGGATATGTATGTATGTGTGTGTGTGTATATATATATATATATATATATATATATATATATATATATATATGCTATGCAGATGTTTATATATAAATATGTATATATGCTCAGAAAGGAGTGAGTGTAAAAATGATTTTATTCCATTTTTATATATCCTTACTAGTTTTGACAGTTTTGGTCATTGAGGAAAAATGGGATATATATATATATATATATATATATATAAATAAATATAAAAAAAAGAGTGAATTCCACAAATCTATTGAATTTGAGTATTGTTATTTCTCAATTTTTCATATTGCAACACCTGTTTCAGTTATTAAGAGCCTGCTGTAGTAATCTTTTTTTTCTTTTTGAGTTGTTTTGAATTTTCAGTTGAGTATGTTTGTATTTGTAGGACTTGTTTCCAAGAAGATATGTGTGACTGTTGAGAATGTAGTAGTGATGGTGCTTTTTGTGAATTGTGATTTTATCACTTTGAAGGATCATGTTTTTTTTTTTTTGTTTTCCAGTTTTGTAGTTTTTTTATGTCTGTTGAGAGGTTTGAAAAAGGGCTGTTACTATACACTGAGGAATCTTGTTACATCTTTCTTGGTTGATAAGAGTTTTATATATTTTGACCATTTTTGTCTTCATAATGGGTTGGGTTGGTTGTTTTCTTATCACCTTTAAAAGGGAAAGTAATTTTTTCCACAAAGTTTCACAGTTTATTGATAAATCCCAAATAAGAATATTGAATACACAGGTAAAAAAATAATGATACTCAATACTACGTTTTTGGAATTCCCTCTTTTTTTGAATATTTATTTTCTTGTTGGATCTTTATTTTTTACTATACATATATATATGTGTGTGTGTGTGTGTGTGTGCATATATTTGTATAGATGTATATATATATGTGTGTGTGCGCGTGCATATATTTGTATAGATGTATATATATATGTGTGTGTGCGCGTGCATATATTTGTATAGATGTATATATATGTGTATGTGTGTGCATATATTTGTATAGATGTATATATATGTGTGCGTGTGTGTGCATATATTTGTATAGATGTATATATATGTGTATGTGTGTGCATATATTTGTATAGATGTATATATATGTGTCTGTGTGTGCATATATTTGTATAGATGTATATATATGTATGTGTGTGTGCATATATTTGTATAGATGTATATATATGTGTCTGTGTGTGCATATATTTGTATAGATGTATATATGTGTGTGTGCATATATTTGTATAGATGTATATATATGTGTGCCTGTGTGTGCATATATTTGTATAGATGTATATATATGTGTGCGTGTGTGTGCATATATTTGTATAGATATATATATATGTGTGCGTGTGTGTGCATATATTTGTATAGATATATATATATGTGTGCGTGTGTGTGCATATATTTGTATAGATATATATATATGTATGTGTGTGTGTGCATATATTTGTATAGATATATATATATGTATGTGTGTGTGTGTGCATATATTTGTATAGATATATATATATGTATGTGTGTGTGCATATATATATATTTGTATATATATATATATATATATATATATATATATGTTTGTATAGATTCATCTAGCTAACTAGTCCTCCATCCATCCATCCATCCATCCATCCATTATATTTATGCAGCCAATTTTCCCTTCATAGATAAAAGAGAATTTGCTTCCATAAATAGTTTTATGTTGGAAGCCTTTATTTATAATCAGTGAAGTCGACTCTCTTTCATTTCTCTCTTGCTTTTGATGGTTTTTGGGAATAACAGATTAGGGAAATTAAAATTGTTGTATTCATTCATGCATAGTCGAACATACTAAATGTGAATCTATAGTATTTTTCTCTCTCACACACACACACACATATACGTAATAGATTATATCATATGCTCAAATATTCTTGTCCACTGATTTTTGCACTGTTATATAATCTTCAAACATATAAGTTTAATGACATATAACAAACAGGACTTCTGAGATCTCTAGGGATATAATTATTTTTAAAGAAATTATCTTTGCATCAAGAATGTGGCTTACCTTGCAACTCTGGTTTTAGTGGTTGGTATTTGAGTTTATATGCTGATTTTCAAAGCAGGCCAGCCTGCTCTCCCTGCCTTGTGGATTAGTCAGCTGATATGGCCTGAGCCATAAGCCAACTAAGTGGCTGCTTGGGGCCTTCCATGGTCATCAGAGATCCCCCAGAGAGTATTTGAAATGTCCCACAAGAGAACTTGAATATTGGGGGGGGGGGATATGTCCCCCACCTCAGCAAATTCTGCTCAAGGTCCCATAAAGGTTTTCTGCCTTGATTCCTCTCATTTTGCCTTGAGCCGTACAATCCTATGATTAGTAGATATTTATTGAACCTATAAAATTTAGGACAAGAACATATTTTAGGAGTCCCCAGTATAAAATGATCTTACTTCCTTTTTAACAATGGAGAGTGCTTCAATTCTGATGTATGCATTGTCAGTAGTAGAAAGAATTTGAGTTTGTTAAGCATACACGGGGATGACAAATGATGAAACAGAATGAAGAAAAGAAAGAATAGGATAAAATGTGAAATGCATTCATATTTAAACATATATATGCTATATAATGACTGTGAAACTCAGAAAATTTCAAGTACACCACAATTTCAGTTCATAACCCAGAACAAATAGGGTAGCTTATATTGTTAATAAGGCAATTTTAGGTGAGAGAAAATCTTTGGAGAGAAAAAATTCAACTAATGCAAGATCCTTTAGTAAATTTTTTCTCATATTTTTTATTTGAGCAAAAAAATAGAATTAATTTGGCTGAAAATCTCTTTTTCTTTCTCCATAGAAAATGCACAGGTTATCTCACCAAATGTACACACACTTTGCTAGACTTCATTTACATTTTCAGTACATATTTCTGTTGTTCAATTTCGAGCTTCAGGTTGCTTGTGGCCAAGCAGATAGCACTTGGTGGTCCATTTCAGACTGCAGCTGAGACAATCTGCATCTACTCTACTCTGTACTAACCCCCCTGGGAAAGCTATGAATCTATTTTCCCCCAGCTATGTGTAAATTGTGGTGAAGTGACTGATGCCACTTTGGGTATTGTTATACACAAACAAGCAGGGATGGCTCACCTTACCCAGCACAAGGGTGATGATTCCATAATTATTGTTAAGAATAGTACTTGGAGAGAGAAAAAAATTACTTGACTGTTATTTGGTGATCAGTCTACTCAGATAGTGTAATGGTTAGCACATCTGCTGCCTATGCAAAAGGTCCTGGGTTCTATTCCTGGTATGAGTAAAAAGTGGGAAATTCTTTATGAGGACAAATTTCCTTGTGTTCTCAGGAGCTAATTGAGTACACTCTAAGCTGTGTGATTAAAGTTGAAGTATCCCTTCGGTGAACTTGTATCCTGCTAAAGGTGTGTGTGTGTGTGGGGGGGGGGGTCATAAAAAACTTGTAAGAACAAAATCCTGGTCTCAACCAGACTTGAGACTTGCAAGGATCATCAAGTTGGCACATGCAATAGAAAAAAAGACTTTGTTTATGGCTATTATACTCCTTTGGGAGTGTCTCTTGTGAGACAGATGCTTTATCTTTACCTGTTGATGAAGTTTTGGGGGGGACACTCTCTCTATGTGTGTGTGTGTTATATACACACTCACAAAATGAAGTAATAGAAATAACATTAACTGAAGAAGGTTAATTAAGAAAAGATTTATGGTAATGTTAGTTCTAAGGATAGTATAGATTTCTGATTAATTACATTTTAAGGATCAAATGTGGAATCTTCTATAAAGATGTATGGTTAGGATCCTTTTGAAAATAATGTAGGTTTATTTAGGGTAGGACATTTAAATAATCCATATGAATATTTATCGGTATATAGATAAGTGTAATCTCTCTGGCTCCTTTCAATTACTAATAGTTTTAGTTATATGCACATTGATACATTGTGTGTGTGTGTGTGTGTGTGTGTGTGTATAGAGAGAGAGGAGAGAGAAATTGATGCATATGTATTTTTATAAATAAAATTTTAGCTAGTCATAAAATCCAACATACCTGCATTTATGCACACACAGAAATACATATATATATATAAACTCTGCATCTATTCACACCAATGGTAATTTGATATTCTGTATGCTTCTACTTTCCAATCCACACATCTTTCATGTGCATAACTACACAATAAGTATTTCTTTGATGCATTTGTGCATGCATGTGTGCACATATGTTGAGATGCTGATGCGTAGCGGAGGGTGTAGGAGTTTGCATTTGCCCATCCCATCTGCATCAGTGGTTTGTGCAAAGTTTTCCATTAAGGTAGCTGAAACCAAGTTAAGAAAAGTCGGCCATGTCGTCAGGTTGCCAGGATGCTTAAGACAATTTTAGGTGTGATTGCTGAAACAATAATGGAAAGAAGGGCTAGAGATCATAGATTGGGTAAAGGAAGAGAGTGGGAAGGGACAAAAGGATGAAAGAAGAGAGGAGAATGAAAGAGATTAGGGGAGAGAAGAAGAAAGATAATGATTCATTGAAGGAACAAAGTAGAAACTGAGAGAAGGAAGAAAAGCAAGAAGGAGCAAGATATAGGAAGAAAATGAAGGAGATAGGAGAATGAAAAAGAGATAGTGAAAGTTGAAAATGGGGAAATAGAAAAAGAGAGAATGGTATTTTGTTTAAGAAGAGAAATAACAAATTAGTTAATGAGAGTTGAATGTCCAAGTAATCAGGAGAAAATGAAAGCAGGTGTTGAATGAGGAAAAAGTGACAGTTTGCAAAACATGATATTTACACGATTTAATTAGATATAAAGGTGCATTGGTGTGGACCCAGTTAAGATCGATCTATGATGGCTCATGGCATTAGTTCAGTAATCACTGTGCCACAAGGGGTATTTTAGTGAGAGAGCAAGATGTGAGAGTGAATGAAAAGAGAGGAAGGAGAATAAAATTGAAGAATATAGTGATGAAATAAAAAGATGAAGAAGTTAGCAAGAAGGGGTAAATGAAAGAAAAAGGAGAGTGAGAGGAGTCAAAATTCCCAGGTTCTATTTTAGTTCAATTAATGAGATGTAGTTTCATGAAGTAACATAAGAACAATCTTATTCCTTGTCTTTGGTGGTTAGAAGATGAAATTTTATCAACATACTTGTTGTAATTATCATGCTTAAATTCTATTTCCAAAGTAAGTTGAAAATTTGAGGAAACATTAAAAAAATACATTAATCAAATCAAAAACTAACACAAAAAAATGATGAAGTAAGGTGACCAAATTAAAAAAGATTGAGCAAATTAAAAAATGATGGCAAGAAAACTGAATCAATGGACATGAATTATCAAATAATTACTGTTTTTGCAGCAAATGTCAATTTTTTGAGTTAAATTAGTTGAAACTTGTTTCTTCATGGGCCTTTTTAGTTAAACCCCACAAAAAGCTTCACTGTTGAGGGATGGAAATATAAATATTTACTTATTATTATATCTATAAAGAACTTTTTTTTTTTCAAATTCCCTCCCAAAATGGATTTTTAGTGAGGGTTTAATTTACAATTTAAGTTTATCCTACTCCCACTGGATAAGTTTTTAGTTATGGTTCAATTTACAATGTAAGTCTATCTTAAATGCTTTGTGGATGGTGATGTTCACGCTTATTTTTCGAAAATTCAGATTCTTAGTGATCACTTGCTTAGCAAAAGGTGAGAGATGTAATTTATTCTCTGATCGCACCTTTTTCCAATTTTTAAATGATCACCCCCAATACTGCATACTGCCAGAAGACATTGGTCTATTGAGTGACTACTTTAATTTGATGTTATTCTTCATGATTGATTGTCACTATGACAGTCAGAATGACAAAACAAGTTAATGCAGTGGATAGAGAGGTTTTATTTCTGTGTTCATATTTCTATATTTTCAGTTTATACACCATCAACGGAAAGACTTCAATTTGCGTCTAGTGCAGAGCTTAAATGTTGGTCAGAAAGATGTGCAGAAAAGTCTGTTTAGTGTTTGGTATGACATTTTCAGGATGCCACATGCCAAAAAGTAAGTGCTCTTCTCTCTTTTGCAAATATTTTCCTCTGATTTGCTATGAATTATTCATACAGTTTGTATTAAAGTAGATTCCAAAATATTATCAAACTTTGATTAATTTTGTTTCATGGTATTGATATATAACGCCGATATGAATTAAAAAAAAAAAAAGAGATCTGTTGTTATAAAAATCCTGATTGCTATTCAAAATTTAAAAAACAAACTATAAAATTTCATTTTTATTATATTGAAAAGTCTAAATTAGAAGAAAAAAGGAAAAAATTCAACAAAAAAACTTACTGTAAGGATTTCTGCAAATTAATCTGTTGTACCTCAGTCTCAAGTCTTATTTAGATGCACCCACAGAGAAAATACCACTTATATGTCCTTTTTTTTTTTTTCTTTTTCCTTCCTGCTTTTAAACAAATTTTCTAAAGGATTCTCTCCCATCGTATTTTGATATATTTTTGTATTTTTTGAAAATAATCCATCAGTGTGGTGTTCAAATAGAGAGTGATTGTATGAAAAAATGAAATACAAAAACTACTTGCAATTTTTTTCTAATTTTTCCAGCCTTTCCAGGAGAAAAATGATGTAAAATGCATGAGCACTATCTAAAAAAAATTGGTCATATTTCAAAAATTATATTTGAAAAAGAAAGAGAGTGTATCTTGTAGAAAAAAATTGAAAATTGGTGAATTTTTGATTCTTGTCTAAATTAGAAGGTGAAAGAAAATGAACAATGTTCCCAGCATATACTTTTTTATTTTAAGGAGGTGAAATTGTAACTTAAATTGGAAAAAAATTGTGCAGTTGAAAGAGAAGGTATAGTCAATAATCATACATGTCAAAAGTGGTTTGCAAAGCTTTGTGCTGGAGATTTCTTGCTGAACAATTGATAGCAAACGAATCAAGACATTATTTGAGAATCATGAACATTATGCTATGTGGGAAATAGATGAAATATCCATATCAAACATAGGAAATCATTAAAATCAGCTTGATATTAATCACTGTGGTGTAGCTTCCACATACATTAATAGAAAAAAAAACTACTGGATTGTAACATATGATTTACTACCTAAACTTAAGGTAATGTTCCATTTTTAAAGAGATTGTGATGGACAATGAAAAGTGGATATTTTACAACCATGTGAAATGTAATATTATTGTTTAGCAAGTGAAATGCATTACCACTAAGTAAAAAAAAGGGCTGGTCTTCATACCCAAAAGATGGTGCTGTATTCATTGTGGATTTGGAAGTCCTCTACTATGATCTCTTACTAGGGAACCAAATGAACAAATACTGCTCCTAATTAGACTAATTGAAGATAGCAGTTGACTAAATGTATCTGGAATTAGTTATTCAGCCTGAAATTTGTGTTTCGTTCTTATCTGCCAAAATATATGGTAATAAACCGAAGAAACTTTACACTATAGAGGATGACTATGAGATGTATGTAGTACTAATGCCTCTAGAGAAGGCAAACATGATAGAGAAATCAACAGATTGATAAGTCACTAAATAGTAACCATCTCATAACTGATGTCTTTTGGCAGCATATCATGTTGGGGTGATCAATTAAAGAATTGCAAAAAGGGGTAATCAGTGAATCAGTTACTTCTCCCACCTCTTGTTGGGTAGTGATCCTTAAAAGATAAATGCTGCTGGACACAAACTAAAGGATCAATTTAGCATAAACTCCTGCAGAGAACCTGTTGTCAGCTACAAAATATGAGCATAGCTTATGAAGACAAGAGGAGGGACAAGAGAATTTGGAGAAGTAGATTGTTAGAATGGTTGACAAATAAGAAGGGACAGGGAAACTTCAAACTTTACTTTAAAAAAAATATTTTGTCCTTCCACACAAACCCCCTGGCATAGATAGATACATATACGTGTCTGAACACAGGAATAACCTAAAACCTTTAGCAGTGATTAAGCTGGTCTGTGGTAAGTAGCATTGATTAATAAAAGTAAGCCTAATGACCACCATACAAAAGAAACAAAGAAGATGTAAGAAGAGACACAACAACATGCATCGAAACAATTCACAAAAAAAAGGTTGGGCTTTCAAAGCTATTAACACAATTCTTAATACAGGATGGAGCAAATAACTAGTGTACTCGAAGAAAATGGAGATCTGACAACACACAGGGACTGGATCATAGAATATGCCCGAGAATTTTACCAAAAACTCTACTCCTTCAAACTCACAACACGGAGATCAAATGTGAAACCATAGCCAGCAGAATATAGCAAGACAAACTTGACATGTCCAGAAAGTATAGTCTCTGCGACGCCCATGACAGAGGGGTCTGTTGAATCCTAAGGAAGGTGTATGTCCAATGATGATTCTTAACTGATGTATAGTTCATACACAGCATATTTTCATCTTTATTACTTTTTTTTTATTGCATAATTTTTTAAGAA
This sequence comes from Thysanoteuthis rhombus, assembly GCA_963457665.1. NCBI lineage: Eukaryota > Metazoa > Mollusca > Cephalopoda > Oegopsida > Thysanoteuthidae > Thysanoteuthis > Thysanoteuthis major. The sequence goes on from OY735202.1 coordinate 57,749,737, forward strand.
AAAAAATGTCTCACTGGCTTTTGTATTTGTTGTATTGACAGTTAATACTATGAAGTGAAATCTTGAAAAAATTGTCAAACCATGTCAGTACATATGTGTATGGGATGAATAATAATTTATCAAAATTGGTTACAATAGTATGATTATTTGTATAACTATAATATTTGCATACTTTTGAATTGAAAATAGATCATTATTCTCTCCTCATTTTCAGGAATGTTTCCGAATTAATTGATATCTTTTTAGGATAAATGAGGAAGAAGTTTCACAATTACTATTGTAATTGATTGAAGGAGGCCTTAAATGTTCTTATTGATATCCAATGAAGTGCATATCTTATTTCACATGATTGTATAGATGAATAAACACTGCATTTTGAGAGATCAAATACATTGTTTTAACATTTGCTGCTGAATCAGAATATTTTCTTTGGGCTGTGAGCATTAAAAATCTATCCTTGAAAGATAAATTCACTGTTTTTTCTTCATCTATATATACAGAAGCAAGTATCTCACTGTGCAGGATCTTCAGACAATGCAGAATAACATTCAGCCAAATACCACACCATCAGCAAGGTAATTTCTGCTTTCTATTTATTATCTACTCATTAGTACTCCAGTTCTTACCTATCTTCCTACTTACATACATATAATGTATCACACTGCTCCAAAATATGTTGATTATATTCTAGGGATGATCAAACTGGCTTAATTTTACATTGCATTCATTAAAAAACAGGTTGAAAACTAAGATATTTTGATAATATTTGAGTCATAAGATAATGAAAAACATTAAAAGATGCTAATATCATTAGAGGTAATTCAATCATCTTCCAAGTTACAGACTTAATAATAATATTTTTATGATGCAAATCTGTTTTGAGTCAAAAAGAACCCTACCAACACAAGTTGCACCTAAAATGAATTATGCTTTTACCATCTTTACTCACTCTATTGTTTCAAGTTATCTTAGCACCCACAGATCTATCAACATACACACACACACACATGCATTAGTATTTTTTTCATATAATTTCTACTGAATCTAATGGACCAGGACTTTCCAATCATGAAGAATTTCTTTTTTTATATTTATGGATGGCTCTCTGAAGTAATGAATGAATGTATAAATTTTGCATAATTAAAAAGGAATTTATATACTTGTGTGTATGTTTATGTATATCTGAATCCAGTTTTAGTTATAGGAGGGAATTTATTTAAAAAAGAACTGGTGAATTTTGTGTAACTACCCAGAATATTGTATTAGAAAGCAAGAAAAATTAAATCATTGATGGCTTTGATAAATAAAGCAACATGTGTCTGGTTTTGTTGGATATTTGATAGTTTTCTTGTTTTTGTGTGAGATAGTTGAAGCAATGACTTAAATATAAGTAAAAGATAATACTATAAGCAGTTGAAAAGAAAAACTCTATGCAACCTTCCCTATCCCTGCTGCTCACTATCAGAAATCAATCGTTTCATCTGTTTAATAGTTAAAGTAAGTATTGCCTTTTCTCACCTCTTAGGCGTATGAGAAATATCTTACATTCATAGCCCTTTGTAATGGTGCGTGTCTGTGTTTGAATTTGATGGGGTGTTTTTTGAACATACTTCTCCAATCACATTTGGAGAAATTTCCTCCCTCCACCCAAGTGCCGTCCATTATCTTTAATTCAGTTATTTGTGTTGTAATTTCATCAGCTATGGTCGAAGGAGCTCTTACATTGACGGCTTTTCACCCAAGTTAAAGGATGGTTCCTATCACTTCTTGCCCTTAATCTGCTTCTTCCTATTTCTTCTATTGTGCTTACCCTTTTTTCTTTTACTTTTTTATTCTCTCTTTTCTTCTTTATTCTCTCTTTTCTTCTTTATTTCCCCTTTTCTTCTTCTTTCTTTCTTGCTTTAAAAAAAAATCCTTCTTTTCTCTCTTTTCCTTTTCTTTCCCCTTTTTCATCTCTTTTCCTTTTCTTTCCCCTTCTCTTTTTCCCCTTCTCTTCTCCCCCTTCTCTTCTCTCTTCCCCCTTCTCCTTTGTTTTTCCCCTTTTCTTTTTCTTTTTTCCCCTTCCTCTTTCCGCTTTCTACTCTTTTCCATTTCATTTTTCTTTTGATTTTTTCTCTTCCCCCCTTTCTACTCGTTCATCTCTTAATCACCTCACCTTTTTCTCTTCTTCCTTTTTCCTTTCTTTCCCCCTATTCTTCCCTTTTTCCTTTCTTTCCCCTTCCATTCTTCCTTCTCATTTCTTTTTCCTTCCCCTCCATTCTTCTCTCTTTCCTTCCCCTTCATTCTTTCTCTTTCTTTACCCCCATTTGCTTTTTCTTCTTTTTTCTCCTCATTCTTTTCTTTTCACTCTCTTTCCCTTTTCTTTTGTCTGTTTTTTCTCTTTTGCCCTTTTTTCTTTTTTGCCCTTTTCTTCTCTTTCTCTTTCTTCCGTCTTTCTTTTGCCTCTCTTCCCCCTCAATTCTCTTTCGCCTATTTTCTCTTCCCCCTCTCTTCTCTTTTGCTTCTCTTTCCCCTCTCTTCTCTTTTGCTTCTCTTCCCCCTCTCTTCTCTTTTGCTTCTCTTCCCCCTCTCTTCTCTTTCGCTTCTCTTCCCCCTCTCTTCTCTTTTGCTTCTCTTCTCTTCCCTCTCTCTTCTCTTTTGCTCCTCTTCCCCTTCTCTTCTCTTTTGCTTCTCTTCCCCCTCTCTTCTCTTTTGCTTCTCTTCCCCTTCTCTTCTCTTTTGCTTCTCTTCCCCCTCTCTTCTCTTTTGCTTCTCTTCCCCCTCTCTTCTCTTTTGCTTCTCTTCCCCCTCTCTTCTCTTTTGCTTCTCTTCCCCCTCTCTTCTCTTTTGCTTCTCTTCCCCTTCTCTTCTCTTTTGCTTCTCTTCCCCTTCTCTTCTCTTTTGCTTCTCTTCCCCTTTCTCTTCTCATTTGCTTCTCTTCCCCCTCTCTTCTCTTTTGCTTCTCTTCCCCCTCTCTTCTCTTTTGCTTCTCTTCCCCCTCTCTTCTCTTTTGCTTCTCTTCACCCTCTCTTCTCTTTTGCTTCTCTTCCCCCTCTCTTCTCTTTTGCTTCTCTTCCCCCTCTCTTCTCTTTTGCTTCTCTTCACCCTCTCTTCTCTTTTGCTTCTCTTCACCCTCTTCTCTTCACCCTCTTCTCTTTCGCCTCTCTTCTCTTTCGCCTCTCTTCTCTTTCGCCTCCCTTCCCTTTTTTTTATTTTTCGCCTCTCTTTCCCCCTTTTTCTTTTGCCCCGTATATGTGAATATATAAATATGTATATATCATGCAATAAAATACAATATCCGATGTATGATGAGTTTATTATTACTCCAAAAAATTAGATACGAATGAAAAACAACCATGAAGCAATTGTAATGGAGTGGGAAAGTATCACTGACAAATTAAACATCAGTAATAAGGTAGGAAAGCAAAAGAAAATGCTTTTCTTTTTCCCTCTTTCCTTCCTTTCTTCTCTTTCCATTTGCCAAAATCTAAACTAATATAAACAATAGAGACATAGAAATAATCAAACACTTTGGACGGACAGTACTATCCCATCATCAAGAACAAAAAAGACGACATCTGTGGTTTTGATGTTCCTCTGGGCAGTCTTGATCCAGCCAAGATGTCGGATCTAATTGGTTTGTATGTTTTAAATAACCTCACCAGATAACTAGATTCCAAAAATATGGGACTATACCGTGACTATGACCTATTAATTGAAGAACACACAAAAATGTGAAATATTAAAAAATACATCATGAAAGAAAAGAGAAAACTGAACGTCAAGAACAAAATCAAGGTTAATGTTAAGATTCCACATTTTTTAATTGTCACTTTCAATTTGAATAATAACACCCACAAACCATATCAATACAAGTTCTAACTAACCAAACAAAATCATCAAAAAGGTCCCCAAATCAAGAGAATCTAGACTAATATATAATTCTACTAATGAAACTATATTTGACAATGTTAGAAATTAATATACTAAAGCCCTAAAGGATAGTGGTTTTACCGAAACAAACTTTAAATATGATATTGAAATCAAATCCAATAGAGAAAAATATGGCAACGATAAAAAGAATAGAAATAGAAAAATCATCTGGTATACAACACCATTCAACCTACAGATAAAAACTAATGTAAGAAGAACACTTCTCCAATTAAAAGAAAAATGATTCCCCCATTCCCCAAGCAACCGACTGAGTAAAATATTTAATGAGAACAAAACTGAAAATTAGCTGTAGTTGTACAGAAAATTTACTTGTATAACAATAGTGTAAATAGAATTGATACTCACAAAGACAGCATAAATGAAACAGATTGCAATTCTACAAATAAAAATAGATGCCCTTGTATTGTATTGTATTCCAAGCCAAAATATTAACGCAAGAGAAATCCTTAGAATATCAAAAACACCCTTCAAACTTAGAGTAGCCAACCATATATCATCTTTTACAAATGAAAAAAACAAAAATAGTACATCTCAGTCGACATAATATTGGAGACTAAATGACAGCAATATCTAACCTACAGTAAAATGGAAAATATTGAAATAAACATACATATGCCAAAATATTGGAACTCCATGCCACGTATGCCTAATTGAGAAATTCAAAATCCTTACTTTTGCCAATAGAAAAAACAAAACAAAGCATAAAACAGAATTATTTAACAGAAAAATGAAATAGTGTTAAAATGCTGGCACTGTTCAAAATTTCTATTAACTAATATAACTCAAGAACCCACAATTAAATATACTAAAAATAGTCAACATAGATATCTCATTCACACAGTCACCTTAAAGAACAATCAATCAACGTAATTATCATAGACATGAGGAAATAGACCAAATCCGATATAATCAGATAACCCACTAAGGTTATAGGGAACCCTAACATTGGGAAATAGATTCAAGCGAGAATGAAATACTCTCAGATAGGGAACATACCACAGAAGGACTACCACTTACTGATAATGAAAACACCCACGCTATACAATCTGGTTTGTAATTCATAACCATAGACATAGACATACATCCCCATTAAATAAAACAAGAAATACAGCAAGCAATAACCAACCACTTGACAAAAACATATATAAATAAAATAAAAGGAACATCCTACCATCTCGAATAATAGACACATACCAGCCCCCAAATGTCCCAAATAGAAATAAGAAATAAGCCGAATCATTCACTTGAATGGAGTGAAAACAGGAACATATTTGTGTAGTGAATCCTTTCTCCATTATATATATATATATATATATATATATATATATATATATATATATATATACTGAAGTACAAGTATGTGATGGGTTTATTTCATATAAGTGCTTGATACCCCTGGAGAAGGTAGAAACATGAGTATGTCTGTGTAGTGAATCTATTAATTCACTATATGTTATGTTGACCATCGAAGTGACCAGCCAATTTTCAGTGCTGCAGGGCATAATTTAGGATGTTGAAATTTAGCATATGGGTACATCTTTTTACATTGAAGGTAAGAAGCCAAACATGGATGACTTTAGAGGTTATTCAAGGTCATCAGTGGTCAAATCTGGTTATTTTTAGTTTTGGGCAATAATCTTGCATCTATGTCACTTAAATTTGGCATTGGTGTAAATATTTCTTTGGCAAAGGTCATTGGTAATGTGATATTGACCTTAAAAGTCATTTGAGGTCACTTAGGATCATTTTTGGTCATTTTTATCCAATTTTCCAAGTTGTATGCCATAGTTTTGCACCTATAAAACTAAAATTTGGTTCTAAGCAATGTCAAATTGCTACTTAGGGTCATCTGAGGCCATTCCTGGTGTGTAACTAGTAGGAGTTCAATGACATGAATTTGCAATATACAACTCACAATATTTATTGTAATATTCAACTCATGATATGATAAAAAGGTAAAAAAACAACTCCCAAAAGAAAAGTGTCACAAAAATTCAATGTAGAAAACTTATCAGAATATGAGGTTAGGAGAAAAAATAAACCTCCCAAAAAGTGAGCTCTGGTAAAATTTATATGATAAAGGAATGTTTTTCTTAAGTTTCAATGTATGTTCCCAAAAGATATTGAATAAAATAATTTTCTTACTGTTTATTGATGATAACAAAAATGACTTGTTACCACTGACTATCAGCATTTTCCCTGAGCAGTTTTGTAAAAAAAAGTTTGATTTCACTTTTTACATTAACTTTTTGATCGTATTAAAACTATCCTTCTTAAAAAAAATGAATAAATTTCAACTTCTTTTATGATGAAATTAAGAGTAGTTTCAATTTGATAAATACATACAAATAATTTCAATGCCAAATGTAAAAAAACAATGCAGACGCTACTTGTACGATCATTTGTTTTGAAAATTGCCGATAACCGCTTAAAACGCTTAATATATTGAGCAAAGTATCTTCTATGAAGTATTGCCCCCAAAATATTAAATGACCCAGTTTATTATCACACACTTGATATAAACTCTTTCATAGTTTTATTAAAAATAATCACTGTAAAATTTGATTAGTGTACAGTTAATATTAAAAGATATTGTGATTTAGTAAATCTAGCCAAAGTCCATTGTGATTTTCTTGTCAGCAACTGCTGCACCTTTCATTTGATTGAAAAGTATTTGTCAGAATTTTTTTTCAAAAGGAAAATGAAGTGGTTGTGAAAGGATAAGGCAGAGTATATATCAATGGAGAATAAAGAAAAATATTATAAGAAATAAGAGTTTTACAGTTGAATTTAAATATTGGATTGAAAGAAATTTAATTTGACATTAGATTCAAGTTTAAATTGTGATAGACAAAATGTGTTCATAAAAAGTCCCTGGAAAATTTTAATCGATTTCGTTTATTTTCTAAAATTAAACCCACCAGTTAATTCAATTGATTTACTGATTGGAAAAAAAAAAGTAGCAGTATAAATTGAATTACTACATTGTTAAGTTATTCTCTTGTTAACAATGTATTTTGATGGTAAAAAACAGAAATAATTGCGTGGATTTCTTCTCTTAAGTGGATTTAATCGATTAAAAAAAAATTCTTTTTTTTAAATACTGGTGTCTTTATGATACAAGAATGGTAACCATAAAATGTAGTTTTTATGCATTTTCAATATTTTGAAATATATGATTTGACAAATTGAAGAAACTCTGTATTTGAATTATTCCATTGTCAAATGCACTGATGTATAGAAGAAAGAGAAGTTAGACAAGGAAATGTTGAACTGGAAACTTCTCACCCTTTCCCTCACTTTTACACTGATTGAGGATTCTACTGATAGAGAGAATTTTTGAAATGTGAACGAATGGAATGGCCATATTTGCTATTTGCCGTCAGTACTACGATGTAATTTATGAAAATTTGTTTTTTTTATACAAAAATTCAGTTTTTTTCATTTTATCAAATAAAAAAAAATTACAATCGTAGATGAGCTAAAAAATTGTTTGCATCGTTAAAAAAATTTTCTGTTTCAATAATTGCCAAAGTTAAAAATTTCTCCCCTTGCTTTCTCATAGACAGCTCTATATTGATTGTTTTATGTTGGATCCCCAATCAACCTTTTCATACTGGCCTCCAAAGAAAGGAACACTCTTGTAGTGTATCTGGAAACCCTGTCAAATCAAGTGACAACATCATTTGTTCTTTTTTGTGCATCAGAATATTCCTTCCGTTACAGCTACTTTTTCACGTGTACATGATTGTTTTCTCATTTGCTGTGTTGAGCAAGAAGAAATATGTATAAGAACATAACATATTTTTTCTGTATGGATACATTTTGTTTTTTTTCCCTTGGGCAATGCCAGGTGGTATCCTTGCTAGTATATATATATATATATATATATATATATATATGAGGGTAAAAATGATTTCATATTTCACATGTATGTATGTTTGTCATAGGTGTTTTTTTACATACATTTATAGCTATATTTCTGAAAGATTGTAAGCTTGTATTCCCCATGTCTACCTGCATTGACAGACGCAGCCGAAATCCTTCAGCTTGAAAATTACCTATCCTCCTCCACCATTCAGCTTTGTCCACTTCCAGCTCTTCAGGCCAGCCTAAGGCTCCTTTTTCTGGTTTCTAGCTCACAGTTGATGGATGGGGTAGGTCAACAATGTTCATAGGGGAAAAGGGGTTTGTAACATTAGGGAAAGTGGGTGTCTGTTTAATAGGGATTCTTGGTGTAAATTGAAGATGTGGGTAGGGGATGTTATGTTTGCTGAGGAGGGGATTATCTCATTAACAAACATACTGCTGCCAGTTAAGGATTATCCTGATAGTGGTGTGTTGGAGTTAGATCCCTCCCTCACTAGGAGGACAGGAGTTTTTGTAGGGTGTTGGGATAGGGGTAAGATGGAAGGAAGGACTTAGTCAGGAATGATGTGTCCCAACCCATCATGAAACTGAATTAGGAGAGTCAAAAATGGTTACATATTTCTGATGGAGTTATTTGTGTATTATCTTGAATGTAGCTCTGCATATGTGCTGATGTTCATTCATGTTGTGGTTTGTTGATCTCTATATGCATAAATGCAAATGATGTGCACAAGTACCTTGTATGCATATATGCAAATCCTCAGTCTCTGAATATCTATATACAATCTTCCGTTTTTTTATCATTATTATTTTTATGACTACTTTAGCTTCATCTAAAAAAAGCAATAAAAAGCAACAAATAAATTAAGATGAAGGTAAAAACTAGTTATAAAATTTTCAAATAATATTGATCTATGTACATATCTATATCAGAATTCATACATCTATTAGAAAGCCTACCTGAGGATATGTACATGTGAGCTGCTGTATTTTGAAATATTGGATCTCTGTTTACTATTCCAGTGTTCGGATCAAAAGAGATTTTCCTTATTTCTCTTATGATTTTCCCATTTCCATTTTCTCCTTCACTTTCCATACCTTTCACCAGCCCCCCCCCACTTTGTTTGTCCATTCTGATATATGATGGTTTGATGCCATCTTTTCATCTTTCATTTGTGGTCCCACTGATGGTTTAACCTGGAAAATTGCTTACAGCACACATATTGGGAGATATTCAAATTGAGCTCATCGTCATCATCTTTCGAATTATGCCTTTTTTTTCTTGTTAGTTTTTTTTTTCTCTCTCTGCCTTTCTTTTTTCCTGCATATTATATTTTTTGATAAATTTCTTTTTTCTCTAATTTTCATTTTTACTTTTATTTCTTTTCAATTTTTTATCTTTCTTCCGTCTTTTAAAAAAATATATATCCCTCCTTACTCTTTTTCATCATATAATTTATCATATAATTTTCTGCTAGTAGTCTTACAGTAGACATGAACACTGAAATTTTTCCATGTTCTGAAAACTGGCAACCAATCTGTGAAACATAAAGTGTATTTGTAATTCACAGCCTTATCCATTGTCAGTGAGGACATGAAAGGCAGTGTATTTAATTTTCTTTTACTATTCATCATCTTATAGCATTTCATGGATGGGACGCAAGAATATATTCCTTGTTTTATCTGCAAGTTTGTAACAAATTGACAAAAAGAGAACCATGTTTTCCCTATCTATTGTTCACTTAAATGTTATCTCTAGTGTTGCCAACTCAAAAAATATTTTTCATGCTAGTTTGACTGCCAAAAATCACTGAAAAGGATCAAACAAAGAAATAGCTAAAAAAAAACCCACCAAAAAGGTGCTTAAAATTGTCAAAGAATGGCTAAAAATGGCCAAAATGTTCAAGCATATCTACACTAACTTTTTTCCACTGCTGAAAAAGAAATGTGCTAAATTCAGCACAAAAAATGTGAAGTTAGCAACACTGGTCGTCACAAAAAAAAAAATCTGTTCTCTTCTTTACTTCTTTTTCATCTTAACACATCTCTCATTTTCCCTTTTCTTCATTTCTTCTCTCCCTTCTTTCTGAAATTACATTTCCTTCACTTTCTCTCTCTTTTTATCCTCTCATGTTGCAATGAACTTCTTCTTAATTTAATCTCATGGTAACTTTCTCCTTTGCTATCTTCTCCCCGACCCTTCCATCTCATCAGCCACTTTTGACTTTTCTCTCTTTTACCTTTTTTTCTGATATTGAATGACCGTAGCCATGATCACAGACCTGAACAAATAGTTTGGTTATCACTTGTCTCTCCCTGTGTCTATTCCACTGCTCTGGTCACATTTTTTAGGGTAGAGCTTTGAAAATTTACATATTTAGTCCAGTAGCCATCTTCTAGAAACAGGTTATTCATTTTTTTTAAATTTGTCTTTTTCCACTTGTTTCTCAGGGTATGCTCAATTCACGATGATAATGCGCAGTGAAAATGGACACACTAGGCATTGATAGGAAAGCCTGGTTGGAATGATAGGGAGAGAGAGTTTATGGTTAATTTTTTGTTTTTAATGATCAATATTACAATCTTTTTTGGTTCTGTAAAATCCGTTCCCTTGAAACTGACAGTTCTGGTCAGTTGGCACCTCTAATCTTGCTAAGTCATACATTGTTATTTGTAACCTTGTATCATGGTTCAAAGAGTCTAGGTGGGATTGTTGGATCAGTAAGGCTGTGCGTAATACAGATAAACACTTACAGAGTGGGGTTTATTGTTAGAAAAATGAAGCAACTTGGCTCCGGTGATTGATTTTTAGGCAGAGGTGGCTATTTTTTCTCTTTTGAATCCTCCTCTTTTACTTGCATCTTACTCTTCAGTAAACTCTTAGAAAAAGTCTTCCATAAATACCTCCCTCCCCCCCTCTCAATCATTCTCTCTATTTTTCATTTCCATCCATTCTTTTACTTAGTCCCTTCTTCCTTTTATTTTGCCTCCTTTTCCTCTTCTCTCTCACAGACCTCTCTCAACCTATTTTGCTTTCATTTTAGATTTCATCATATTTTGTCAACCACCCAAGCTGCAGGAGAATTTGAGAAGATAATGCATGGCCTCTTTCAGAATTACCTAGAGGTAAAATTCAAGGACCCAGGAATGGAACGGGTATGTAAAATAAACTACAGTTTACATCACAACACACATATATACATGCACTACGGTGCTCTTCTTAGTTTTGCATGGCAGGAAAGAAAACCAAAAACCAAAGGTCCTAGGGTGGGGAGGTAGCAAGGGATTGTGGAAGAACCATTGACATTGACTTAACCATCTCTTAATAACTGACAAACAGATGACAAATGGAGAAGAAAAATGTAAGGAAAAAAGTGATAGAAAAAATAAATATTGTAGTTAATAATAGCCGACATTCTGGTGGTCAGAAGTATATTTATACATAAGTTTGTTCTTTTTTGTTGCTTTTCTCTCTCATTATACGTCCTCTTGGGTTTTTTTTGGTTCCATTTCAATTTTTTCTTCTTTTCTTGCAAGCTGTCCATTAGCTTGTTTTGTTGTTGCTATTTTCTGGATGTTTATATCTTTGTGTTTTCTTGTCATCCCTTTCTCTTTTCTCAACCTTCATTTTTTTTTTTTCCTCCTTTATTCTCTCATTCCTCTCTTTATTCCTCATCTCTTCTGTAACTTATTCTCTTCTTGCTTTTTCATTATTTTTTTCTCTTGTGTACAGTCTTTCAACTTTTTTCTTTTGATTGTGCCTTATTTCTACTTTCTTAAGTCTTATTTACATAATTTTCTCAAATTTTAGAAACTGTCAACCAAAACTGTCAACGCAAGTTTCTTCGGTTTTTGAGTTGGTCTGGCTGGCTATGTGTGTGTCAAAAGTCGCACTAATGGAGCTAGTGAGCTGAAAATTTAACTGTTTACTCCTTTTTATGTCAGGAAATTTTTTTTGTATCTTGGAAATTTCCTTTTAAAGATAGGCTTTTAGTGTGTGGGGGGTTAATTTGTAGTGTGAGCTTTTGTTAAATTGACCTCTTAGTTTGTGCCCAGCTGCATCCACACTTGTCTCTTGAAAATTCTGACCTTTTCAGTGATCATGGCCCAACAAAACTGCAAGAGAAGTAACACTCATTGATCATCCCTTTTTTTTCTCACAATTTTTTAATTGATCACCCCTACCATTGACCTACCTGAAGACATTGGTTATGTGATGGTTTCTATTGAGTCACTAACCAGACCTGTTTTCTCATAGGTTTCCTGTCTGCTACATAGTCTCTGTCTTACTTATCCCATGCTGTTGTCTCCTCCTCCTCCTTATTACCAAATTCTCATCATTCTTTGTGGAGCAGTAACAGGCCTCCTACCTTAACGGTGGAGGGTAGAAATTTTGAATTCCCATGCCATTGTGATGGCTTATCATTGACAATTGGAGGTGTGAAAGCAGGCAAAAGATAAACCCCAAAAAGAATCATCTGTCCAATGTACTATTGTATTGTTTGGCAGGTGTCAAGCTTCATCTTTGACACATGGTTATGACAAGGTGTGAGACAAATGTCCACTTGTCAAGACTTTTGGATAAACAAGGGACTGCTCCAGAATGTCACCAATTTCCAGATATCTGAATGAAGGGGACCCCATAAATAGAGGTTTTCATCATCAAGTATTTGTAATACCTCACTTAGGGCTGGTCCACCATAGCACTCTTTTTCAAATATTTCTATATTGTCTTATAGATTTAGAAATGTTAAATTTCTGAAGCAAATAATGATAAAAGACTGCATTATGGAAGTCTCCAAAATAACTGCAGTTACTATAAGTAAGACTGTAGACTTGGATGTGCTATGTCAATGAAAATAAACGCATATACATCGAAACAACTGGTATTTCACCAACTTCAGAAAGTAGCTATCAAATGAGATAGACAGCATTAATCCAATTGCAGGCTCATTGAGCCTCAGCAATGACATCATGTAATTCAAAATGATTGCTAGCACAACATTTCCAGCAGTATATCACTCTGATAATAATTGTGTGCTAATGCATATGAAACTATGATCCACATTCATGCATAATCCCTCTTAAACACAAATTTCTTGCAAAATTTTCCATATTTCCAGAAGTCCACAGAATAATTTATTGAGTGTTAAAAATGGCCAGCAACTCCAAGTATTAAAAGCTTATATCTCTATTTATTCTTTGTTATAATGACCCTGAATAGTGCGTTTACGTTTAGGGCTGCATTCCTAATTAGTGCTAACTTAGATATTACTGTTTTGGGCACTTTCCCCCTGCTTGCTGGACATTTTGACTCCTGCCTGTTGATGATATGATTACACACCCTGTATGTGCAAGTGGATCTATATCTGTAGGAGATAGATTGTTTCTGTGTGTTGGTATATTGCACATTAGAGAACAAAAACATTGCACATGGCCTTTGTCTTTCTAAGGGAAAGCTAGAAAGTTCTAACTAAATGTTCATACACAGCAATTATTTATGACCTTTGATCTATGCCGCGGTGAGAAAATAGTGCTAATTCCTACTTCTTATAATGAATATACTTATGTAATGAAGTCCGATTTTCTTGGTTCTCTGCCCGTAACCATGGATTCTTCCACTCAAAAGTAACAAGTTTGCTAATGAAAATATCCCCTATTGATTTTTAAGAAAGGATTTTTACTCTGAAACAATTTTTTTGTTTCTTTTCTGAAAAAAATATCATTTAATACTATTTGAATATAGATTGTCAAAATCAATGGTCCAATTTTTGTTAAAAGAGCAAATAACACTTTCAGCAAATTATCAACGTTTCTAACACTCATAAACTAACTGCTTATTCAACTCCATTTCCAATAGACACCATTTGCTTCCTTATATAGACAAAAAACTAATATGGTCTACTATGTAGTAATCTCTGTGTTCACATGACATACAAAGGAGTCAACTTCTATTTAAATAGTTTGCTTTACTCAAAAAAAGGTGAGAGTGAAAATAGCTTTTGTTTTGCAATGAGCCATCACAGTGGCACTTCACTCTCTCTTCCTGTCTCTTTTAAACACCAGTCTGTACCTCCTGCCAACAAAACCTCTGATGATCGACATACCATTCTAATCATTTTTGGAGTCTGAGGATGCTCCAAAATTTTTCTTATATAAATTAATGGTAATTGCTTCTTCACTATTTCAGCCTATGAAGGCCTTTATAGGAATGCTTCACTTTTAGTTAGCATGGGAAACCTGTGTATCTGAAATTTTTTCTCACAGAGATCAACCAATAAATCTATATCAAATGTCATCTGTCTCTTTTCTTCTATACTACCCTATATAAAAACTATAGAAAATTACAATGTGACTAAGTTCCTCTTGACAAAATACATTAATGAAATACAGAGTGTGAAATCTCGACACCCTGAAGATAAAAACCAGTGAATATAAATGTTTATGTTGCTGAAATTCTAATTTTTGTGCATTGTAAAATTCTTCCTTTTTTTTTCCCCCTCTAGATTCTCTTATCTGAGCCCCAAACCTTTTTTTTGGCCTTTGTTAAGTTGGAGGCCACCCAGGTTCATTTGTTTGACATACAAGTCTTGAACTTATCCATTCTGGCTTCCCACTCAAATTCAGCCAAGCAGGACTGCTTAAAGATTTATCAAGGTTACCATTGTCTGATTCTCTGATTAATTTACCTGCAGCTAATGAGGCTCTCCTGGTCACACTCTAAAAGGCTTGGAACTTAATTATTTCCCACTTCTGGGGTTGGGTGTGGATGTCTTGTCCCATGATATGGGTCTTGACCGGGTGACCAGTAAACATATTTGCTGCAGTCAGATTGAGAGAGAATCAAATTAAGATGAGAAGGGAGGGGAAGATTCAGGTGGCTAGGGTTTGGTGATGGGAAATGGGTGAGGTTGTGCTCTTAATGGTTCTAACTAATGTTGATGAGATTAAAGGAGCTTTTATTAGTTTATGCAATATCAGGACATATTAGCAGCAGCAGCAGCAGCTAGGATTGACCAAATGGAATGGGTTGATTTTATTTACTGTTTCCACTAACGTGACCACGTTAATGTCTTTTCACAAACAGATAGACACTTGTTTATCATTTATACATATATATATATATATATATATATATATATATATATATATATATATTTATTCTCATTAATATACAAATATATACACATCTTCTGAGTGGTGTACACACTTGTGCACATGTTCATATTTACATCTGTATAATGTATTTCTATGTATAAACTAACTTTTATAATCTAATGTATGTATCTGTTTATATATATATATATATATATATATTTATGTGTGTATGCAATAACTTTGGAAATTAAGCATGCATACGTGTATGTAAGTACATAAATAATTAGTGGGTATATGGTTAGTGTATATATGTATAAATCTATTTGTACATGTATACTTAAATGTGTGAACTTCATGTACACACACTAGTAGAATTCCATTTGAAAATCATTGAAACTTTTGAAATGAGATTTAAAACTTTTTGTCCTCAAAAACAAGGTATGTTTTAATGATGGTCTTCAGTGCAAACAGAGCAAATACTACAGTCTAGTACACATTTTTTACTTCATGTGGATATGATCTGACTGACTGTGTTCTACAAGTCAATCCTTGAAGTTTAAAAAAAAAATAATAATCATAATTTCGTCATTTATTTAGTTTAGTATCCACATACTTCTAAATTAGAACAAAGGCATGTGTTGGAAAGTCCTTCAAAGATAACTGAATATAATATCTATCTGATGAAGGTTGGAGAACAAACCAGTTGAAATATTGAAACAAAAACATTTGTTCAATAAATCAATAAGTTGATTTAGTATCTTGTTGTTAACCTGGACATCATCCTCCTCCTCCTCCCCCCTTCTTCTTCTTCTTCTTCTTCTTCTTCATTGTTGGACACAAATCTTTCCCAGGATTCACCAGACCTTGCTATCATCCATTGTCTTATATAGATATAGTGGTCTACTCGCTTTAGCTTTGTGATTTTGATCACGTTGTTTGTTTATTTCCGACATGTTTGCATACATTTTGCTGGAATTCATGTGAAGGCCAACTTTCTTGCTTTGTTCATTCATTTCATCTAGCATCAGTTATAGGTCATGAAGTTTCTCTGCAAGAAGGATGATTTTGTCTGCAAATCTGAAGTTACATAGGTATTTGCCATCTATTCTGATTCCTTTATTTTCCCAGTTGAGGTTTAGGAAGATCATCTTGAGACAGGCTGTGAAGAATTTGGGTGAGCTGGTATCACATTGTTTTCTCCCTTTTCAGAGCTTAAAGGACTCTTTATGTAGCCTGATATATGGATTTTACACCTTGTAGAGTGATAGTATCAATTTTTTGGAGTCGATAAATGCTACAGTGTGTAACATTTTGTAATTTGCCTCAAAGCCGGCTTGTTCCTGTAGTTGGTTTTTACCGGGCAGTTTGGTAGTTTAGTTGGGGATTACTTTGAAAAGTTTGTAGATGCTCAAAGTACACCTATTGATCTGTAGTTGTCGAGGTATTTTGTTTTTCCTTATGTTTACAGTGTTCTAATCTTCTGGGACTTGCCTTTATTTTAGGCATAAGTTGAATAGAATGGCTTTTTGATTAGGTCAATAGTGATGTCATCTGGTCAAAGTGCCTTTTTTTTTTTGTTTGATGGCTTGTTTCACCTCCCGTGGTGCCACTTCTGGAAAATCCACAAACTGATTGCTCACGTCTTGCACATCCTGTTCGTTGTTTTGTGTTCCTTGTTTGGAGGAGTAGTTCTTGGTAGAATTCTTGGGCATGTTTAACGATCTGATCCCTGTCTGTTTTTAGGCCTTTAGTTTCTTTGACTACACTAGTAATTTCTTTCCATCCTGTATGGAGAGTTTTGTTAATAGCTCTGAAACCCTAACCTTTTTTGAGAATAGTTTCGATGATTGCTGTTGTATATCTTTTATGTCTTCTCATCATTTCTTTTGGATGGTTTTATTTAGTTGTTGTTGATGGCTTGAGATTTTTCCATTTTTCCATGAGATTCTTGGTTCCATCTAGGATTTTACTAATGGTTTGTGTGCTCTTTGGTTTAGATATAATGGCAACTTCAATTAGGCTGTTACTTTGTTGTTGAATTTGTTGATGTTTGCATGGTTCTCTACTGGTTCGCAGAGAAATCTAAATCTGTTTTTCAGTTCAAGCTTGAAGGGTTGAATGAGGATGTGAAGGGTTTGGTATGTTTAGTGGTTGCAGTTTGGTATGGAACATTTTCCTGCTTTCTTTGATGGTATTAATTTGAATTTTACATCTTACCATTCTGTGGTACTTCTTATGTTGACTTGATTTAGGACCTTGATGTATTTGACGGTGTCGCTTTTGTCCAGTAAGATGCAGTCTATTTTGTTTGGAGGGGTTTCATGGTTGGGGCATTTCCAAGTCCATTTTCTATTGGGTTTCTTCTTGAAGCTATTCATGATTTTGAACCAAAATTTGCAAGATCTTCTCCTCTCCCATTCCCTACTTTATATTTGAACTTGCAGACATTCATTTCCTTGTCCTACCTGTGCGTTGAAGTCTCCCATAATGATATTGAAGTAATTTTTGGTATCTTACGATAGGTAGTTCAAGTCATTGTAGAAGTTGTTTATTTCGTCTTCGGTTGACTGTAAAGTGGGAGTGTAGACTTGGAAGATATTCAGTTTTGTACCTCTTTGAGAGTCGTATGGTGACACTGGCTATGTGGTCAGAGACAGCCTTGAAGCCTACATCATTGTCTTTGAGTCCCTTATTGATGAGAAAGCCTTCTCTGCTTTGCTTTACTTTCTGTTTTCCATAGTTATGAAGATGTTTGCTCTTTAGTTTGATTAGTTTTTCTCATTTTGCTAATACTGATTATATCCTATTTGATGTTTTTGAATGAAAGATCAGTTAGGTGCATGTCTGTTGAGTGTTCTGACGTTGTAGGTGCCAATGGATAATGATTTTTTCTTGATGTTAGTTTTGGGGTTGTATGCAGGTAGTTACTGTTGAAGCACTGAGTAAAAGCTGAGATTTATTTTCAGACAGTATAGTGTCACTTTTTAATTCCATTGTTTATCATTACTATAAGAAGTTTACTTTCATCTATTTTTCTCAAAATGAACCCTTACAAGTGTTTTTATTGTAATTTGTCTCTAACTCCATACATATTGAATGCAAAATGAACAAAAAGTAACTTTGAATTATTCAATCACTCGTAAAAAGGTGTATGTTTATTTTGTGTGTATGTGAAGGGTCACTAAGGATATAAGCTGGGAGTCAAGGAGGCAGCAGCCTGAAAAAGTTTGGGAACCATAAGCCTAGACTCTTGCAGTATATATTAGTGTTTGACTTGGCACTGGGGATCTATTCACACATAAAATGTCTCTGTTACAGATATCAATACCAGATGGTCACCAGCCCAAAGAGTTATGTATTCATTGTGTATGTATGAATTGGATGCACAAAC
The DNA here is from genome assembly GCA_963457665.1 of Thysanoteuthis rhombus. Lineage (NCBI taxonomy): Eukaryota > Metazoa > Mollusca > Cephalopoda > Oegopsida > Thysanoteuthidae > Thysanoteuthis > Thysanoteuthis major. The sequence goes on from OY735202.1 coordinate 57,768,029, forward strand.
ATAAGTATCCAAAATTACAACTCTTTACATTGGTAATATGCTTGAGATTTTCAGTGCAGGGATCTTCCATTGAATTGGTAGTGTTAGACTGACAATTGTCTTTTTTTCTCCTAGATTAACATGGCCCTACATTGGCTTGGTTTTGTGGATGAAGTGACCAATTATATCAGCACACAACAGGACTATAGTTTGATGACTTATCAACCCTATTTGGCTGTAATTTACCATTTCTTATTTGCTTCCAACACCCACCCAAAGATAGTCTACCCCCGCCAAAACAGTGAGGTAAGTGTTGGCCTCTTTTTACATTGTCATTCTTGAAAACCTTTTATGAATTGCTATTTTTTAATAAATATAAAATGATGATCCTTCTCTTTTTGTGAAATCTTCAAGTATTTTGCATATGTTGCCTTATTAGCAAGTTTTTTAGCTGTGGAATTATAATTTTTTTTTTTGATTTCCAAAACACATTCATTGACTGATGTCAAAGTGATTGTTTAATTTGGTTTCACATGTTTAGTCTGTTCTTATATTGAAAACTGTATTCATGAATTCAAAAGTATACTATCTAACTGTAATTGAAAAAAATCTGTTTGTGTACTCCGATTACTCAACAGATGGCCAGTATATGAATTTGACATTTTCCAGATATATTACTCAGCACACGAGGCAGTGCAGTGTCAAGTTTGAAGTTTTTTTCTCAAAAAAAAAACTAATAAGAATAATGTTGAGTGGCTGAGATTATTAGCCCAAATTGAATTCCTAGAATTCCTTGGAGATAAATTCCAGAAATAATGTGTGCTCACACAACAAATGCAAAACCAGATTAGTACACATTTTGATTAGTCACAAATGAAGAAAAAGGACAAACAAAAACAGAATAATGAGTTTTTGATTCATGGTAGAATTAAAGGAAAGACTGTAGTTAACAGAAGGCACACAGTTGTTTGGCAAGATTTACCAGAGTAAATAAAGAGGCGAAGTGATTAACCAGCTGAAAGGAATGTCTCTTTTAGAAAATAAAATCAAGCTGAGAATATCTGTCAATTTTAGTCAATGCAGCCACTTACTTCAGGAAGCGCACACAGCTCAAACCCCTTTGTGTTTTCTGTTACTTGCTGCCAAGTTGGGCGGGGAAATGCTACACCTGAATTTATGGTCACTGAGAGCAACTTGGGGTGTTATTCTTGAATGCTGAAAAATACACAACAGAAAAGTCACAGAAAACACATGGGCATTTAACCCATGTGCGCTTCTTGAAGTAAGGAGAATCAGGAGACAAAAGATAATCGTGATTGTTATGTAATAAATGCATTATCATTTTATTCACATGAAACAGAGGTGAGAATATGCGTTTAGGCTATAGAAGAGGACATGTTCTTTGGTAGCTGTATGTATGAGAGTGATCTCAAAATCTTTAAAATGGAAGAAGCAAGGATTAGAACGGTGATTCAGTCATTAATTAAGATACTGCTCCTTTAGGTGCAAAACAACTGCCGAGATCTGTCCCAATTTATAGGGATCTTGAAATGGTTCCCAAGTATAAATTGTAATTTTAACACCAATCTTGTTGACTCGCATAATTAAAAAAAAAACTTCACCCATTTTTGTGATGTTTATTTATACTTGTGACATGTACTAGGGATGCATTGAACACAGAAATTTCAGTCAGCACGCCATTTCTGAGTATATACAAAACCTAAGATATCTATCATGATGCCAGTTATTTCTTTTTTTTTTATTACAATCTTTGATCCAAAAAAATTCCAACAAGATATAATATGGCTCGTTTCATCCAGTGCAAGACCCTTGGCAGTAGGGAGGGAATGTTTAAAAATAGGCTGGAAGTCAATGTGTTAACATCTTTAAAAATCAATAGAAAATTATAATTTTAAAGTGTAGGATTAGATTGAATTTTACTAGTTGCCTAACTTTTTACTACCAACAACTATTATTACTTTTGAAATGAGTGAAAATCAAAAAACTGAGTATTTAGTAAGGGTATGCTCTCAAGATAATTAGAGTTTTATTTTACTGAAATTCTATTGCATAGAATTACATAGAATGGATATCTAGGTGTCTTAAGATACTGATATTTTTTTTCATTTGTCTTCTATTTGAGATGAACAAATTAATATTTCTTTGGTCCACTGTGTCCAAAATGTAAATATTAGTGGAAGTACAATAGGATTGTAGTGGACACGATTTTTTAATCTTTATCAGACATCTTCTATCATGATTTTTCTTTTCACAGATGCTTGTCAAAAAGATGCGCACTGAGAATCTTGTGACTTCCTTGTTCACTGATATGCAGCCAAACATTCGGAAGTTCCAGAATGTTGACATTGTCATCCTTGAAGTTTTACATCCTTTAATGACCATTATCCAGCCATCTCTCAGACCAGTAAGTATTTGTGTTCATAACTACCCTTGTTTATTTATGAAATAAATTAAAAAGAAAAAACAAGAACTCATTTTTACAGGCAGTCCTGATTTTATGCTGGTGATGGGTTTCTAGAGGAATCAGCTTCAGTGAAATTGTTGCAAAATAAAACCATTATATATGCATGTTACCTATACATATAATATTGATTTGTTATCTCAATATATCTTATCATATGAATACCATTGTCACAGAATTTTTTGGTTTGTTTGTTTGTTTAGCTCGAAGAGTCATGTTAAACCAACCCGATTTATAAAATTGAAGAACAAGATCTGACATATTGTTTAGCTGAAATCATTTTTGACATGTCAGAAGATGCTAAGGGATGCATATATATCATGTATGAAGCCTAGCACAGAAAAATTCAAATGCAGAAATCTGGGGCATCTAGTGAGGATTCACTCCAGTAATAGCTTTCTAACTACTTCCCTATGACAAAGAATACTTCCAGTATAGAATATATAAAACATGAGAAACATTACATGTATCACTTATGCAAAACATCAACTGGCAGAACTAATTGAGACTTCTTTTTCATGGAATATTAATCATTTTATATTTTTTGAGAAAATAAGTAATTTCATTAAAATATATAAATAAAAAAGTTACTTACCTTCTCTTAGAAACCTTCCTTACAATAGTTGTTGGTGTATTCCTTTATTTTGGCATGTTTTTTACTTTTTCCTCTCTCAAACTGATAAAATCAGTCTGGTTTTATGCTACTTGTTTAAAGTTATGCTGCTTGTAAAATTTTGTTGAAATTGAGGCATTCATTGGAAGAAGGCAAATTATTGCTGAACAATAACTTTTTGAGGTTTTCTAGAAGTGAAAGTACAGCCATTAAATTATAATATTAATAATTATCATTATACAATATGTATTATAAGATATATAATCAAATCGCTGTAGATTCTTAAACAGCCCGACCATCCAGCCAAGTGGGCTACCAGTTTTTCTGTCCTTGCTTGTCTGTGTATGCATATGTGTGTCTCCTGATGCTCCTAGCTACATTTTTTGGCTACAAACTTGAAAATTTATGAGTGCACCACTGGGTATTTAGTTTTAGTGCTTTTTCTAGGTTCCACTGGTCATTTTGGACCTACAATACCCAAACCTTATGCTGGTACTTTTAAAAAAAATTTTTTTTTAAAAAGATAATTTCAGAGAAAATATCCATTTTTAAGATAATTTTAGATAATTAGGTCTGGTACATGCATGGGCTGCAGTGATTCATTTATGCAAGTTACAGATCTCTCTCTCTCTCTCTCTCTCTATATATATATATATATATATATATATATATATATATATATATATATATATTATTCCCCTTCCTCCAATAACAATTGTAACAATGTTTGCATTTCTTTATTTACTTGCTTCCAATGTATGCATCATCATCTTTTCTCATCCATGTTTGCTGCTAACACAGTTTTCTAATTTCACTGTTTACCTGTAAAACTGGTTTATTTGTAATTTTAATTATCAAGTATTAAGTTTGTTAAGCTAATAATAATGGTTTGGATGTGAGTTGCTGGGTCTCTGGGGTGGGAGAGAAGTAGCATTTTGACCAATAATGTCCTGAGTAATTGAGAGTTGACAGAATTATGGACATCAAAGGGCGTTTTGTGACCTAATTAGATTATCCTATGACTTTGCAAACAGCAGTTGACAGGTAGCATCCATTTGATGGCTGTTCTGGTACATCTTACTGGTGCAGATATTAGATTCCCTTTTATTTTGCTCCACTGACAACATTGATAAACACACATGCTCACTCACTCTCATTTCAAAGTTGCCATTAAAATATACATAGATTTACATTTAAGCACTTAGATCAACTGAAAGAGGAAGCAGGAGAATGCAAAATGCCTCCGCTGTAGCATTTATCGATTCCAAAAGGGCCTTTGACCAGCTGGAAATTCCCAAGGTCATTTATGACTCTATCACTCTACAAAGTGTAGATCCCACATATGCCAGAGTATTGCAACATATATACAGTCACAGAAGCTCCTTTATCAGGCTACAGAAAGACTCCGAGCCCTTTCAGCTCCAAAAAGGAGTAAAACAAGGTGATACCAGCTCACCAAGTTTCTTCACAGCCTGCCTCAAGATGATCTTCCGAAATCTAAACTAGAAAAATAAAGGAATCAAATTAGACGGCAAATGCCTAAGCAACCTCAGATTTGCAGATGATGTCGTCTTTTTTGCAGAGAAGCCTCATGACCTCCAACTAATGCTAGATTAACCAAATGAAGAAAGCTAGAAAGTCGTTCTTCATATGAACTTCAACCAAACAAAGGTCATGGGCAACAATCACAATGATCGAAGTTGAAAATGCAAAACTGGACCAAGTAGACCACAACATCTACCTAGGATTGCGAATCTCCATGAAATCCTCAAAAGAAGAAGAAATCAAGTGAAGAATCACTAGGATGGCTAGCCTTAGAGCAAGCTCAACCTCCAAGACCAAGAAAATCCCACTAAAAAAAAGGTTATGCAACCAATGCATCCTCATGATAGTCACCTATGGAGTTGAAATATGGAACTTAACTAAAGGACTGACCCTCAAACTGAGAACCATGCAACATGTACATGAAAGAATCATGCTCGTGGAAAGATCGCAAAACAGCACAATATATTAGGGGAAAGAACAGGAATTCAAGACATCATAGAATCCATTAGAAACTTCAAACAGCAATGGGCTGGTCATATTGCAAGAATATCAGATGACTGTTAGATATTGCTACTGACAACATGGATCCCTGGAGATCACTTGCAAAACCAAGGCTGGCAGAATACAAGATGGAGTGATCAACAAGACTAGTTCAGTATTGGCTCCATGATGCCCCTGATATAGAGGTCTTATGAATCCTGGGGAAGGTCCATGTCCAACAACAGATGATAAAAGACTGAGATCCTAAATAACGGAAATTATATACTAGGTACTTATTTCATGGTCTTCTTCATAAGATGTTGCTTTGGCTTTGTGATAAGAGCATGGATCTAAATTAAACTCTTTTAGACTTTGTGGCAAATATTTCATTTAGATGTATTGTAAAACTTTTTAAAATCTTGTTAGTATAAAAATTATTATGCAGGTTAACACACTTGCCAGAGTTCAGGATTACTTCTGAGATGGTTATCAACTTTTCTCTGCTTACCTCTGTTTCTTTCTCTCTTTTGTCATTGGCCAGTTTTCTATATTTGCCCTAACATTGGTACTAAAATAAAAAGCTCTTTTAGAACTTCAATCTTGCTTTTTATTTAGCTACTTCTGATTGAACTTATTACTACTTGCATCACAGGTAAACACCCAACTGTACAGTAATCGTGAAAAAGAAGGTTTAAAACAGCTAATCCGAAATATGATTGCCTACAATATGACATATCACCAAGAGAAGCTTCCCGAAGGACAATATAGCTATGTTCTTGATCCGTAAGTATCTGCCTTGAATATTGTTTCCCTCACTTGGAGGATTTTTTCAACATTTTTTGCTTGTCCTTCTGCATAGTATATTCTTTGTATACCTCAAAAATTTTGATTTTTTTTTGTTTTGTATTGAAAAGACCTGACAGATACAAATCTTGTTTTCCTTTGATTTTTGCCTATATTGATACATATACGGTTGAACTGAAAATAGAACATGCCTGTAGCAAAAAAATGAGAATGAAATGGACTCAAAATTTGTAATCTGTGTTGAAAATTGGACTAAAAATGATGTGAAAAAAAGAGTTCAATTTTGTTGACCTGTGTTATCGGCTTTTCATGACATGTGCCACTGTTTCAATTGCAGGCAGATTGGCTGGAAACATTTCCCTGCTTATTCTGTCATTTGAAGGAGGCTTTTTTTTTCAAATTTACACTTTTGAAATAGTTAATTTTTGATTCAATCCTTATATCAGCAGGTATAGAGAAAAATCAAGTCATGCACATTATAAAAACTAGATAAAATTTTTGTCCAAAAAAAGAAATAAAAAGGTAGGTAAATGGAAGTCAGAGAGCTTTAATTTAATTTGTTTTTAAAATTGTTTTAATACCACTTTCCACACTGATTGAAAAAAAAGGTTGGATAATGTTGAAGAAAGAGGCTTGCTAATGTAAAAAATGATGTTCGGCTAATGCGAAAAAAAAGGTTGGGCTAATCTGAAAAGACGGGCCTAATGTAAAAGAGTGAGTAATGTTAAAAAGGGGTCATGTGTCAAAGTTGAAAACAGGTGATAAAGTTAGAAAAAAGTGGGGCTAATCTACAAAAAGAGTGTGTGGACATGAGGACTGATGTTAAAAAAAAAAGAGCCTGATGTTAACAAATGGTTGAATGTTTGAAAAGAAGGTATAATGTTAAAAATGGGGATGTAATGTTGAGGAAAAAGGGGACTAGTGTTAAAAAATTGGGCAAATGATGAAAAATTTAATTGAGAGTAGGTAGTAAAAATGGGAGAGGGAAGAGATTCCACTTTATTTTCAGCCCATAAAATGAAAGTAAACGTTTTCTCTCGATTTCGATTCTGAAAAAAACAAGAAAAATTTCACTCCACAATTTTGAAAATTTCCACTTGATTTTGACTTCTTAAAATGAAAATAAATGTTCCCTCTGGATTGTGACACTTGAGAGGGAACGTTTATTTTCTCAAAAAAAAAAAAATCTTTTGACCCCTAAGAGTAAGAAAAATTATTCCCTTGACTTTGAGCATGAATGTAGAAAAAAATCCTTAGGATTCTGTCCCTGAAAGTGAAAAAAAAATCATCTCCTCAATTTTAACCTCTAAAAGTGAAAAAATAAATTCCCTTATTAATGAACACTAATCTTCATCCTTGATTTTGACCCCTTAAAGTGAGAAAAAAAATTCCTTGGATTCCAGCCCATAAAATTTAGATAAATTCTTCCCCTTTGATTTCAACCTCTAAGAGTGAAAAAAAAATTACCCATCAATTTTGACCCCTAAAAGAAAAAAATGAAAGTCCACGTTTAATTTTGTGCTCCAAAACGGAAAAAAATCTCCACTTGATTCCTTTCGATTTTAACCCCTAAAGGTGTGGAGGAAAATCTTCACCTCAATAGAATTTTTTTTCACTTTTAGAGGTCAACTCTAAAAGTGAAAAAATTCTCTCAGATTGTGACCCCTAAAAGTGGAAAAAAATCTTCCTCTCAAATTTAACCCCTAAAAAATGAAAAAAAATTTCCTTTCTCAATTTTGACTCCTAAAAGTAAAAAAAAATTCCTCTTGATTTTGGCTTCCTAAAAGTGTGGAAAAAAATTTCCTTGGATTTTGACCCCTAAAAGTTGAGAAAAAATTACTTCTCAATTTGGACCCTTAAAAATGGGGGAAAGAGGGAATTCCTCCTCCATTTCCACTCCTAAAAGTGAAAAAAAAGTGGAAAATAGTGATAAAAAAAATCATTTAGTAATTTGTATCATGAATTAAATAATTCTCTCATGATTAGTCAGTTGAACTCACCATTGATCCAAATTTATCATTATTAGTGACATCAGTTGAATTATTGATGATCTGAGAAATATAATTTGTCTGTGTGTGTCTTCTTCCTTCTCTTTTCTTTTTCTCTCCTTGATTTTGACCCCTAAAAGTGAAAAAAAAAGTCCTCTGTGAAGAAAATCTTCCTCTCTGATTTTGACACCTAAAAAAGAGAAAACAAAAGAAATTTCCCCTAGATTTCGACCTCTAAATGTGATAGACATGAACTATGATCCCCAAATTTAGTGTTTGGAAGAATGCATTATAAGCATATTGTATCAAAACCTGCACAAATGAAAACGCCACTATTCAAGGAATCCATGTTCAACCAATGAACATTGCAACATGAGATATGTTAAAAGAATGTTTTTTCTTCTTTCCGAATAAAGGATGCTCTCTTTGTCACATTTTTATCTCTGAGGATTAAGTTGTGAAAAAAGAATAAAAAATATCCTTTCATTATGTCATCAAACAGTATTTCTACCATTGATGAATAATTATGTAAAACCGACCCCGATTTGAAACACCCCAAAAACATATTTTAGGGCTGGTTTCCAAAACCTAGTTAGCTAAAAACATTTTGTGGGGATCAAATCCGTCCCCACTGAAAATTTTGTGAATTTATATCAAGTAGTTTTTGTGGTAGACTTTTAGTGAATTATTAGTGTTTTTTCTTTTATCAGTGTAAAACCTGCTTTCATTTTCAAAAACCCTTTGAAAGAAAGATATTTCATAAACTTTGATATCTGTTTCTGTAGCATTTTTCATCATGCCTTATTCAACTTTGCCCATCTGTCTCTCTCCTTGTGCCAGTTCATGCTCTCATTGCAGCAATAGATGGATTAACTCTGTCTTTTAATGTGTTCTGCTCTTTTTCTGAGACAGTTTTAGCTAGACTTCTTCCTAAACTTCATAGTGACAGGATAAAAGCAAAGCAACTTGAGTTATCTGTTGCAAGAGTTGTTCAGATTATTGATCTCATTCTTTATGCTTTTGTTGCTACCACAATGTTTTGGCTGATCTATTCTATGTCTTTCTTCAGGTATACAATCTGTTTGATAAGATAGATATATATCAACTGGAAGAAGGTCTAGCTATGAGGTTACTACTTTTTCCAGTCATTTCTAACATCTACGTGGAATTTTTTTAAGAACTGTCTCCAAAACAACTCTGCTGAAATCTTCGATTTGTGGATGACACTTTTATACTATTGCTCCATGAGGAAGATATACAATTTTGTTAGATCATTTGAACTTGCGTAGAACATCTATACAATTCATGATGGAATCAAAGAGCATAATTACAAACTTTTTAGATGTTCTCATAACCTGCACAGACAGTGTATAGAAAACCACCACACATGAGTTATACCTAGATTTGATTATTCCACCTGTTTTAAAAAAGGGATACTTTGTTGTCTTTGTGATACCACAATGATCTCCTTAGGAGGGATCATAAATGCTAGTGTGCCTACCCAGGCTAGTTTAAATAAAGATCATGAAACTTTCTTTTAAGAATAGTCAGACAGTGCTGATAAAACTGTTGGGGATTTTGTGGTCATTTCATCTGCCATAAAAAAAGTCTCCATCATTTTCTCTCTTTAATTAATTCTATGTTGATGTCAAAACTGGACATGATATTAAGAATCATCAGCCACAAGCTATTTGTCTTAATGATTGTAATGGAGTAGTTAAAGGCTTGACCAATAAAATAAAGGGAATGGAGTCTATGCTGATCAGCCCCATTTTAAGACTAGTATTGATTGGTTGGATCTGATTAATGACATATTACAGGAGGATTAGGGTGGCAATTGTTAAAACTGGTTTACCATAATTCCAACTTGGGTCTTCTGCAATAACCTCTAAATTCTAGTAGCAGACATTACACGCTCTATACCAGCTGGAAAGTTCTTGTTGTTCAATAGTACAACCACTCTTTGCAACCTCTTTATTTGAGTTGGACCTTCACATTTGATGTGGATAACAAAAGATTGCATGTATAGCATTCTATGCAAATGCTGGAGCATGATATTTAGACTCGTGGAACATACATAAACCTGACCCAAAGATAAAGTAGGAAAATCTGGAATAACATAGAATATAACTTCTCTGTGCAAACTTTGAGTAATCATTTGCATTATATGATGAGACATTTGAAAAAGAGTGATGAATGCTCTGTCCCTGAGTTGTTATGCATTTATAATTGGACCAATTGAATTGATATCTTTAAAAAGGAAAAAGGTTTCTTTTTATTTCTTTGTTTTTAATTCTTTTCTCATGAAAGTCTCTTTTTTATGTAAGATTCTTTGCGAGTCCACTTGGATATATAATATGAACTATTTACTGTCATGGTCTTTCTTTTATTTTCTTTTTATGTTTCTAGAAATGTTGAAGAAGTGGTTCATTTCCCAGGATTGAAGCAGCACAAACAACTGACTTATGGGGCCAAGCAGTTGATCGCCAGAGAGGTTACTTCAATTTCCTATTCGATCAGTGCATTTCCCCTCCTTAGCATCCATAGTCAAAAGTCTTAGTTATGTTAAAAATTATCACATACCTTCTACCTGTTTTCAAAGGATGCAGAAATAATGTATTTGCTTAATCATCTTTATTGAAAGTGACAAAAAGAAAATATTGTTTACCATTGACATTATCTTCTTCATGGACAAAAATTATGTTGATACAAAGGCAAAATGATGCTGATTATGATATGATCTACTACATTCTATTATTGAGTTGTTTTACTGCTGTGAATTATTGTGATGAAAAAAAGAATTGAGCGAATAGATAGATGGCTCTCAGTGTTCAAATCAATCTGTTGAAAATCTATTTAATATCACCCTTTCTTTACACTGTCAGAAAAAAAAGTTGGTTGATGCTAAAAAAAGTATGTGTGTGTGGGGGTATAATGTTAAATAAGATAGATGTGGCTGTTTCTTTTAAATCTATTCATACATTTCAAAATTTTGTGAAATTTTAGCTTAAATTTGAAAGTGAAGTTAAAAAAGAAATCACTCTCTCTGTCTCTCTTTACTTCTCTTTTGCTCACTAATTTTAAATATTAAGAAAAAATTGCGTTAAAATAGTTGATAAAAAAAGATATAGGAATGCATCTTTAACAGTCTTTAGTTCCAGATCGAAGTGTAGTATCTGTTCTTTTGATGTCAATGATTGTATTTTAGTAGTTTTCTTCATGAATTTTAATTCAATTTGAAAATTAATTTTTCAATTGACTAAAACCAAAGTTATGGATTTTATTTAGTGCTGTCACCAAAAACCATGTGACAGAACATATCCATTTTCATCTTTTAATTATTTTTATTTCATTAATTCTCTTATATTTAAAAAAAACTTGTGCACTATTTTTAACATTGAGCTAGTGAGGGTATGGAACTTGACAATTTACAATTGGGACCACCTTCCCTACATAGTGCCAAATCGAAACATTGTAAAGTTCAAAATTAAAAAAATAGGAACTTAATGCTATGTTTGGTAGATGCAAGAATGGATTCTACATTTTGATCTTAAACTAAAGACTGCAAAATGTGCAATCTGATAAAAATGGTGCACAAATAAAGGAAAAAATACACAGATGGACAAATGGATGTTTGGTGGATTATAATAAGATTAGAATTTCTGATTAAAATTTATTTAACTCATAATTGTCAATTCAAATCTGAGTCTAAAGGCTGGTACGTAGGTCTTTGTCTAGTATTTGCACCATGGTTATATGTAGTCAGTCTTATATCTCTTGAGACACAAATGAAATGCAGTTAAATATTTAAATGAATTTTAAAAGATTTTTCTCATTTTAATTTCAGATTGAGCTGGAGAAGATGAGAATGGCAGAAAGGTCCAAGTACAGCCACGCAAGGTGAGCAAATCTCATACATTTCCCTACTGTATATTTTTTCATTTTTGTTTAAAAAAATTTTTTTCAACTTTTTTGGGTTTGACTATTTCCCAAGTGCATGTATAATGTAAAAACATGAAATATATGTAAATGATCTACTAATTCATACTCATTAGGAATATAGTTATTAATTTCTAAATGGTAAAGAGAGAACCATCTTCATCATTGTGTTTTAAAGGTATAATCATGTACATTTGGAAGGTTCGAGACCAAATGGTGTATTCTGTAACAGTGAAACAAGATCTTTAAGTAAGTCCAAAAAAAACTCAAAAAAATTCTATTGAAAAAAAATTTAGAAAAGTTTTCAAAAATCAGAAAAAAATGTTTTCAGAAGATGTCTAATGGCACTCTCATGCATATTTGCAAGGTTCTAAATCAAATGGTGTGTCTGGGAGGACCAACATAGATTTGTAAGAAAGGAAATAAAACAAAACAAATAAATTCCATTAAAAAAAAACATTTCCAAAAATGTTTAGTGGAGTACTCATGAATTAGCAATGTTGTAAGCTGAAGAGTAAGTCCGCGTGAAAAGAGAGGAATTCTTTGCCAGTTTGTTATTCAGTTGGATTGCTGACTGTGGCTGCATTAAAACTAGTTGATAGATAAACATGAAAAAAGGTTTTGCATTTGAATGTCATGGGATAATTTTATAAATTTATAGACGACTTATTATACTAAAAAATCATTCTTTGAAACAAGGAATTTTCTTGCGTTTCCCTATCATTTTATGATTGTACTTTCTGGCTGTTGTATAAATATCTAAAATAACAATAATACTGCAATAAAGTCTGACTTATAATTGAATACTATAAATATTTGTTGTTACTTGATCAATGGAATCTTCTGAAGCTAAGAATAGAATAATTCCGCAAGCTTTCATTTTTTAAGAATTGTTTTTATTTTATCTGTTGTATTTTTAGTAGGAAGAAATATCGACTGTGCATTACAGGTATTAAAATGAATTATGATAATATTTTTGATTCACATATAACAAATGATAGTAAAAATTATTGTATTTCCCTTTGAAATAATTGTTGTTACCTTTCCAGTTGAAAATTATTATATTTCTTAGCATATTAGAAGATTTTTTTCTACTGCAGGATAGTTCAAATTTAATACCAAATAATTCCTGCTCAAAACTATAATCTTATTATTTCCAGCTAAGAAATTGTGTGATTCTGATAGCACTTCTTTCCCTCTCTCTCGTCATAATAACAACAAATACAGTTACATCATTATTGACATGCTTGAAACAGTCAGGAAGAGCCTTGCAAAGAAGTTGGAAGAATTGGAAATGAGAGGAAGAATCGAAGCCATCAAGCTTTCCTAAAATCAGCTAGAATACTAGAGTGAGTGGTTGTAGTATCAGGGAAACTCCGTCACTTGATCTCTAGTGAGAGCCACTAGTTATTATTGATATGAAAATTCAATGAGTGCAAATAATATTGTATACAAAATTTATGAGCGCAAACCAGAGGCTTTCCTAACAAATAAAGAGTATTCTGGCATCATGAGATCCACCTTATCTATGCAAGAGGGATCAACCATGGTTCCCGTGAACAAAGATGTTGTTGGATTGTGAGCATAGTTATTCCAGCAGACTATAAGGTGAGGATCCAAGTAAGAGGAGAGACAAACAGTTGCAAAATTACCTCTTGGGGACCAAAGAAGTTGTACAACATAAAGTTGAGCATTATGTCCATTATATTTGGAGCACTGGAAACAGTTCTAAAAATCATTTTGGAAATGAAATTGCTTAAATCAGAGATTTAAAGAGGAGTTGAGACTCTTCAGACCCTGACACCATTGGAAAGAGTGTTGGGAAAAATATGAAATGCATAGATAACAATAATGAGATAAAAAAGAATCCAGTTCTAAGGTGTTGAATAGAATAATGATAATAAGAAAAATATTTGAAAAATTGGAGAGGAAAAATATTTTTCAATATGCTGGCATATGAGAATGATGAGACATGGAAATATAATCTCCTTGGGGATGTATGATATATGATGATTGATATTTTTTTGAAAATGTTTTTTTTAATATTATTTCTCTGCATTTATGTATATGTGGGTAATTTCCTCCTCTACTGACTGCCAGTTTTATTAGTACTTCATCATGTTCATTATGAATATAAATATCATATATATATATATATATATATATGTATATATGTGTGTGTGTGTGTGTGAGTATGTGTAAGTAAAGGTTGGTAAAAAAATCATTTTTCATATTTTTTCATTATACTCTTATTCAATTATGTAATAAACCAAATTGCACAGAAGACCTCCCGTCTGAAAGTATTATTATTCAAAATGAATTGAAAAAATGAATGTGATGTAGAACAGGGAAGTATTTCTGTCGTTCATAATTTTGTCAGGTTACAAATCATAATCAGGACTGGAAAATAAAAATTATCTGTGAGAATGAGAGACCCGCCACCACAACAATTATTGTCTCAACCTCCCTAGATCATTTCCTCTCTTCCTCCCACTGGACTGTCAGCTCTTTTATTCTGATTTGTAGGCTTTATTTTTTTACTATTTTCCACCCCTTCCACAGTCTCAATTCAATCTGAAATTTTCAAAGTTTTTGATTATTTTCTTCACCAAATAAAATGCTTTCTGTTATTATCACATACATTTGTAACACAACAGTACTCTGAAGCATGTTTTTCTTTCATCATGCTTCTTATGAAATTCTTTACTTCTAAAAGAATCATTATCTTAGACCAAAGGTCTATATGTGGTCAAGTTGACTAGCATATCCAAACAGTCCTATTGTAGACCAAAGGTTTATTTGTGGTCAAGTTGATTAGCTTATTTAAACAGTCCTAACATTATATTTAGTAAGAATGAAGTCATAAATAATATAAGCAGTGATTTAAAAAAACAAAACAAAAAATCCATAAAGCAAACTTTGAGTTGTCTCCTCTTAACAATTACCCTCACAGGGAGGGTTATTTATCTTTTACTTTTTCATTAATTGTTTTCTTTTTGTGTTAGTCTTGCCTGAACATGTCACGAAATAGAAGCAGATATTACTGCTTGGTTATCTTAACCTGACAATTTTGTCCGAATTTCTGAGATGGGGTGTTGATAGTATTACATATTGATTCTTTATGTACTCTCCTGCAGAGCAGCTAACACACTGAAAACTAGAAAGCATTCAGAGGGTGCAAATCTCTGTCAATGCCATTGTCAGTGGGAGTAATTGGGCATGGATCTGCTCTAAAATTTAATCACTTCATCCTTAGCCTATTGTCCACCTACAAAATTCAATTGAGATACATTGACAACTTTCAGAGATATCGTGTGGACAGACATGAAATCCTTGCAATATTGTGTGGTTTGGACATATAACTATGACACAGGTCAGTTAATTGTGCATAGATTTGCTCCAAAATTTAATTAATTATCCTGTAGCTTATTGCCTACCCCTCCATAGAAATTGATTGAGAACTTCTGGAGATATTGTGTAGACTGTAGTGAGCGTTTACTTTAAAAAAAAAAAAACAGAAAATACCTATCAAAAAGATATTCATAAATCTACCCAAACATTTTACCACTTCTTTCTTACCCCATTGCGAACTCTTGCTAAATTGATTGGAACCTGTTTCACCTTGTTTTTAACACCCTGTATATCCCTAGATATAATATTCATACATAGCTATAATTCACAAAGACCCTTTGAAATAGTTGATTTCCAATATAAAAATGCATGATGTAGATCTGTTTGAACACTTTCCCTATCCTTGCAAAATCCTAGAATCTTCAATTCAAATAGTGTTAAACTAGTATAATATCTTGATAAAAGTTGATTTTTTCTTTATGAATACTTGATTTGAACCTGTTTCACTTTGCTTTTAACACCCTGTATATCCTTGGATATGATATTAATACATAGCTAAACAGAAATCCATTCAGTATTTTTATCATGTAGACAGATGAACAGATGCATCCAACGGAGACAGAAGTAAAAGACAACTAAAATGAGGAAATTTCTCCAAAAGAATTGGTGTATTATTCTACCTTATTCAGAATGAGTTTATTAGAAACCGTCATCAAAAACTGTCAACAAAGGCTTCTTCAGTTTTAAGGTGATCTGGCTATGTATCATGTGTACAGGCCATACCAATTTCAAGAGCTGAAATTTTAAACATTTACTCCTTATGTCTACGAAAAAATGTTTTTTAAAAATTTTTTTTGAAAATGCTGACATTTTTATTAATCATTTCCCAAAAGGCGAGAGAAGTAACATTCATTGATCACCCCATTTTCTAATTACTTGATTGATCATCCCCAACATGGCATACTGCCAAATAATACTAGTCACATGACAGTTTCCACTGAGTAGCCAACCAGACCTGAATTTATAAGCTTTAGATTAGTCTTGAATAGAGAGAATGTCAATGAGAAAAACAAGGTTTATGTATTATCTAAACAAATAGTACAAAATCATATTTTACATTGTTCTACTTGGTGGTTCAGATAGCTAGGTACTTTTCTCAGGTGCATGGATAAGGTGTTCAAGCTCGGGTAAAATGTAGGATTTTGAATGCTGATTTTCAAGCCAGGCTGTCTCTAACTGAGAGATTGCCACAATATGATTCTCTTACTTATCCCCAAATCAGTTCATACATTTGTGTAAATTCTGCAATTTTTACAATGTATAAATTTGTGTATTTATTTTATCATCACTGCTGATTATTGTAACTATGAAAATGAAATTGTCAGTATCTGAATTTGAATTGTGTCAGTTTTTTAATAGGATCTAATGCCAGTGTTGTTGTCAATCTGAATGTTTATTATAAGATGCTTTTTGGGTTTTATTGGTATATTTTTTCTTCAATATACTTGTTGAGCAAAGTTTTTCCCTGGTCATGGAAGACCTAGCCTCAGTCTCTATTGCATTCTGCTGAAGCCATAATTTTCATAGTATCAGTTGTTCCAGCTTTCTTCTGGCTTTGAAATGAGCAAGTCTTTCAGATAGTTGCCAATTTAAAGGATAAGCTTGGCTTTCATTTCTGTGGTAATCTATGTATATCAAATGCTCTATCATCAAGTATTTACCAACAAAGAGATGAACATTGATTTCTATGAATCCTAAAAATATAGTGTTTTTGCATGTTCAACTTGAATTCAACACTTGGTGCATTGATTTGTTATGCAATTAATGAATTAAAAGATGGTCTTTACTAATTCCAAGGGTTACTTCAATTTACAAAGGCATTACACTTTGTTGCTATTTTTGTTTGAATGCATCATGGCTTCTTTTTATCTTTCACACTCTGTCCACTCCTTCTTTTACTACTGCCTGTCAATATTTGTTTCTTCAGTTTTTAAGTTGGTCTGGCTGGCTAAACATGTATGTATGATGCATACAGGCCACACAAATGGAGCCAGAGGGCTAGAAATATAGACATTAAACATTTACTTATTATGTCAAGGAACCTTTTTTTTTTGTTATTTGAAAATTATTTCCCTAAATAAGATTTTAGTGGACAGGAATCAATTTGCAAAGTAAGTCTCCATTCCCTTTTGTCTCTTTAACCTAACAAGTCTTGAGAATGCTTCCCATAGATTGATGATTAGCGAGCTTGTCTCACTGACCATTTCACTAGTGTAGTGAATTTAGTCCTCACTGGGTGCTTCCATCACTATGGCGTTTTGCTAAACTAAGCTTAAATAACAATAGCCTCACTTGTTCTGAGATCAATCTTAATTTTATTTCAGAGTCAAAAAGGTGTCTCACATTTGGGTTTATTCTTTGGGTACCCCAGGGTTTTTTTTTATTGAATTTATTTTTGAAGACTTCACAACCAATTCCATATGATGTAGAGATATCCATAAATGAGGCCTCTTCTGCACCACTCCTTCCCTTCCTGATTTTCACCCTCCCACATCTTTTGGATCCCACCCCTTTCCCCACATTATTCAGCCACCTCCCCCATCCAGCTCTTCATTTTTTTCCATTAATCCATAGCCTGAACTCGTTCCTTGAGTTTCTCCTTCTTTGCTTTCTGATCTTCAGTTCATCCACTCCTACTACCATGACCGTTTCAACCTTTTTTTTCTTTCTTCCACTTCCCCCATGAAATACATTTTCTTTTTCTTTTTGTTTTACATTTCTTTTCAGCTTATGCTGTTCTTCCAATATTTCATCGTCTTTCTTTTCATCTACTTTTCTACAGATTCTTTTCTGTCTGTCTCTCCTCTCTCCTCTTCTTTCTTTCCATTGCCTTCCATTGCCTTCTCTTCCTTCCATTCTTTCCTCAATTATTTCTTCTTCCAATTCAATGTCCATCAGCCTCTCCTCCTCCTCCTTCACTCCTATGTCTTTCCTCTCACTGTCACTTTCTTTCCTCCATCTCATCCATCCACCTCGCACTTTTTCTATCTTCCCCATTTTCATACCTTCCATTTTTCATTTGGTCCATTTCTTTCCTCTTCTGACTTTTTCTTCTCTTCTTCTTTCTTTTCTGATGCTGTTGTCCACCCAATTCTTTCACCACCACCACCCCTTTCCCCTACTTCCTGATTATAACCAATATATAGGGCTTCATCTTTTAAAATTTCATTTGTGGAATGCCACTTGTAATTGTATCAAGATCACAAAAAGTTCATCGTGGAATCCATTTATAAAATTGAGAAGCAAATTCCTTTCGTCCATATGTGTTGGCAGATGATAATTGTGTTTACACAGAAAGCATCGTGAGAAAGCCATAATAAAATTTGTTTTTGATGTGATTTGAGTAATTCTTTGACAAGGATGGGTTGGGGGGTTAATTTTGGTGATTATGGTGCTGTTGATTGAGGTAGTGGTTGTGGTGTAGTCCAACATAAGATATGGCTGGGTGTTAGGTTGAAGAGAAAGAGAACACTTCACTTTTGTGCAACATCCTTCTTGAAGCTCTGTGTTGACTAAAGAAAAATAATTTTTCAAAAAAAGAATAAAACTTCTAAAAATCTACTATTGACCTTATGACAAGTTACAAAAATAATGATAATTTTTTTTTTTCTTCAGCCAAGTTTGAATATTTTGTGATAGCAAGAGGAATGGGAATTGGTTTTGAGTGTTGTGGTGACGTAAAAGTATGAAAAACAAGTATAATTTTTGGTCTTGAAATGTCTTTGGCAAACAAGTTATAAAAATGATTTGTCAACAGGCAAGAAAAATGTGTGAAGTGGAAACATGAGATTGTTGTGTAATAGTTTTTATTCTTTAAACTGCATTTACTAGTGTGCATTAGTGTACAAATGTTCATGAATGAGGATTTCCTACTGACACATCCGAAAGGAAAAGTCAGATTTAAATGTAGCAAGAGAAAACATCTAAATAGTATTAAATTTCTTAAAAAACCTTATGAACTTGAGTTTAACTAAAGATCATGAAAAATTGTTTTTACTTGAAACAGGCACTTCAATATAAAAGTTCCTCATAGTATTTGCAAACATCTCATATTTTAATGGATTAAAGCAATAGTTTTGAGATGGATCCCGCCCGGATATGATATATATACTTGAGTGTTTAGAAAGTGCGATTCCATTGCTGTAAAATATAAGCCAACAAACTGAGGCAGGGTTAAATGGTACAAAACAACATCTGGATTTAGCTCATCATTATCTCTATTCAGCATTGTATTGTTTATAGTGTATAGTAAAGTTCAATCCCATGTAGGATAGAAACAAAAAAACGCAGATTTTTTCCAAGGAGGAAGTGAAAATTTGCCTTCCCGTTGGGCCGCTGTCATTGATAATTATAGTGATTACATTATTGATAAATAGTATTTAATTAAACTTTCATCTCCTTTTTGATAACACATCATTTTCTGAACATCAAAATTACTTCCTTTTTTTCAAAGCACCCTAATATATATATATATATATATATATATATATACCTGTTATGATGTATGTCACATGAGCAGAAGAGTATAAATTCCAATCTTGGAGAATTCTGCAATTGTCTAGATTTTTTAAAACAAGGAAATGAGGATAAAAAGATTGATGAGAACCTGGCATCAGATTTGAAGAAATTTATATCCTTTGGTACACAAAATTGTATAATGAATTTATCCCCTGTATGTTGTCTATGCAAGTATTGTAGTCTATAATTTTGATTAATTATACTTTCTGGATTTTGCATAATTTTATGTATTGTATAGATTACTGCAGGTTATAGACCAGTTTGATAACATGAGAAAACTAAAAAGCACTTGGAGAGTGCATACCTCTGCCAACTACATCGTCACAAAAAAATGAATGAAAATCAGTTCACATATAGCTACAATGCAGAGGAAGTAGCTGAAAAAAAAAAAATTCTGGATCCGCTTCAAAATTAATTCAATTTTTCTCTTAGCCCATGGTCCAATCTTCCACTACAAGTCATTGAAATTCATTGAGAAGAAGAGATAGACAAACACAAGTGAATCCATATACCTCTTCCAACTTTATTGACAGAGGCAAAATATAATATCAGTGAGGTAGAGTAACATCATGATCAGTTATTGATATTTACTAATCTATTTAGTTTATTTATTTTCTAAAATTATGAACTGGAAAATAATATTAACATTTGATTTTTAAGGAAGTTGTTTTCACAGTATGCTACTTAGCTTTAAAAGAACTTTCTAGTTTTAATGTATAAATTTCTACATACTCTTGATCCTGAGGTCTAGGCTGTCATTTTAGAAAAGCTGTCTATTTTTTCATGACAGTAATAGCAACATAACAACAAAAACAATAACTGGAATGTTATGAAGACCCAGCCCAAATAAGATAGAGATAAAACCAATATGATTATCATCAGAAAAAAGTGAAAAATATTTGTAAAAAATAGAGAAAAAAAAACCAACTAATGTTTCAATGAAATGTGTGAGCATGTGTGTGTGGGAAAGTAGTAATTTAGGGCCAAAAGGCAGATTACCAATCGGTATTGACATGAGGTGAAAGTGGTGGCCTTGGTGGTCAGTGAGAAAGGCAATATATAAGTGAGTCAGTGGATCATGCAAGTAGATAAGCTGACTCTGTTTGCACTAGTGCAGATAATGATCTCTGAGCCAACTACTTTGCCCTGTCTGCTCTTAATTGTCAGCTGTATTTCAAAAGGGTTTTACCCACATCATAGCAGTTGAATGGACAGGCGGATGGACACAATGTTGACTAAATTCTCCTACGTTATCAATCTAATAATCATTATGGAAGATTGAAATGGCTAATTTTGATAGCAAATTATGTAACTTCAAAAAGCATCCATGTTGCTCAGAGCAATGGAAATGGGAGAAAAAAAAATGATACATTAAATTAGCGATTTTTTGGATGTTATTAAACAATTTTTTAAAATTTGTTCATTTTCATTTTGTATCTGGATTGATTTTGGTGTTAGTCTTAAATTCTCTTGTCAGTGACGTTGGTTTGAGAAAGAATAATGCAAAACAAAACCTGAAAACCTAAAGGATTGATGAAATTAAACTCATTTATTTGTGATACAGGAAATGTTAATGAGATAACAAAGAAACAATTTGACAAGTTGCCAAGACAATTTTAAATAATAAATGCCAGACACTTAGGTTTTTCCTAACATTGTATACCACTAGTGCTCTCGTTGCCTTATATCATGTAAACATACTTTGCACAATTAGAATAATGCTCTTCATGTTTCCATCATGTCACTTATAAATTGTATAATTTGATTATAGCCCCAAGCCTATGTTATACTTACATAGTCTCAAATATTAAGATGAGGACTCCTATGCTTGTATCATGCTTACATGAACTACAGTGTGAATTAATCTTTTAAAGTTTGTATTATCGGATATATACATTGAGGGATCTGTATATAGACAAGGAATTTGCCATTTTCTGCCTTTCAAGAGAATATATCTGGCTTTGAAAATATACTTCTAGATGGTTTTTATTTCTATATCGTATTTTAATGCCTACTCTCTATAGTCACCTATAGAGCTAAACATGGAAGCTAACCAAAAGATTGGCTCTCAACTAAGAACCATACAATGTGCTCAAGAGAGGACCATCAATTGGAAAGATTACAAGACAGCACAATTTTTTTTTTTGAGAGTCCAGTGAATCTTGAACAAAGTTTATTTCCAACAACTGATGTTAAAAATCTGATGATGATGTGTTTGCTAGAAGAAGTCAGGCAAAGCTTCTATGAAATGAAGTGGAAATAATGAAGACTGCTTTCATTGTACTGAAATAGGCTGTCTACCTATTCTGATGCAGTGTTGATGAGCTGTTAAAGATGTATAGTATATTATTGAAAGATTAATCAGTTTAGTAAAACTATTCTGATTCCCTACTTCTAGGGCATCTAGAGCAGTATTTTGTTGAAAAAGGTAAAAACTTCAGAAGATAGCAGAACAAAATGGTGACTATATTTATTCAATAAAGTTAATGGCATCAATCAATGAAATGTGGATTCCTAAGGAATTTATATCACTCATTAAGTATTTAATTACATTTTAATTTAGATTTGTCTCTATTGATGATCTTTACAAATCTTGATTGATTGATTGTATGTAACAGTTGATAATTTTGTAAAATTCTCTGTTATGTGATGCTGCTATTTGATTGCCTTTGTGATGTACATTGGAACGTGATCAAACAAAATAAATCACCAATATCCCTACCAAAGGTTGATTTTCATCCAAAAAAGTGATGTTATATATATAGTGAGATTGGACGGGATTCCTCTATTATGAGCTCCTTCTGGGAAACCAAATATGTGAGAAATAAATATTCCAATTATCATCTTTGAAATCATTGTAATAATATAAATAATAAAAACATTATTTTTTTCAGTGCTGATGTTGGTAATCCTACCATTCCAAACCATAAACAAACTCTGGCTCCAAAACCCATCGCTGATCAATCTGGTGTAAGTTATCATGTTTTAATTCTTGTACAACTCTTCACAGAATGTGATCTGTGTTTACTGCTTAAGGCTATCTATGTGGATAGGGTCAGTCATTTTCTAACGTGCTACTAGAAATCTTTAGAGTTCAAAATTATTGTTTCATTATTCTAGACTTAGTTTTGTTATAGTAATTAATGATGTTGAATGAAGTAAGTGGCGTTTCTTGTCAAGTATTAGTGTCCAGCTAGTTGTACTACTGAAGATCCACTTTTTGTTGTTTAAGCTTGAGAATTGTTTGAAGATATGAAAAAGGGATTGATTTCACATGGAAATCATAGCTGATCACTACTTTTGAAGAACATGCCTGTATAGTTTTATGCAGTGTTATGTTCCTTTTTAACATGGTCACTATTCAAAAATGCCTGAGGCAACTTGGTAATTGCATACATCAAGGAGTACTGTGATTCACTTTAGATTACTGTAATATATCCAAAAGTATTGTGATGAAATTTGCTTTGTATTCAGTGGAATTAAATTTGTATTTGACTCATCTATAAAGATCATTTTGTTGCAATTGTGTTCCATAAGTAGTTTCTAAATAACTGATTAAATGTCTTTCTTTTAAAACATTCTTTAAAAGAATTGCATGTTCAGAATTGTTGTAGACTCTCTGGTGTACTTTAGATTCAATTGCTACATTTTGCCCATAAGTGACCTTGTAGTGAAATCACGTCAGTTTTTCTAGCCCCTAAAATATTGCCTATCATTTCAAGTAACTCCTGTGATCACTTCTGTCTCTCTTTGCTCTTCCATGCACTTACGCATTTTTACTTGTTACTTTGGATCACATGATCTTAAGACCATATGAAACCAGTTGATTATTTCTGTGATAGTTGTGCCAAAAAGTAAGTACATTATTTGATTTTACTTTGTACTCATTGCTGTAACCTTTTACCATCGGAAGCGACGTCAAAATATTACAGGGATTTGCGAAAGCACTAAAATATGTATTTCCTATTTGTTGTAAATGAGTAAAAATGAATCCCTCAAGGTTGTGTTCCCATTTTATTACTATCCATCATCATCATCAGTCTCTTAATGTCCGTCGTTAGACAGAAACCTTCCCCAGGATTTGCCACACCTCTTTATCATGGGTGTTGTGGAGCCAATTCTGAACATTTCTAGTTTGTATTCCGCCATGGTTTCGCATGTGATCTCTTGGGAACCACGTTGTGAGTCATGATGTCCATTGGTTGTCTGCCATTCTTGCAACATGACTGGCTACAAACAAATACAAGGTGACCTCGCTCATGCCACAACCGTTTGAATTCAAAGGAATAATGTAGGATGCCCAACGAGACCACTCCTCTGAAAGAGTTATTCTGTGAATTGCCCACTTGTAAAATGAGGAATTTTTGGTGCTCCCCCCTCCGTTTTTAGAGAAATTAACTTAGATACACCAGCTGTTTAAGATCAATATCACTAAACAGTCTGGATAGATTTTTATACTTCGGTTACTGCAGATTTTACTAAATTATGTACTAGCAATAGAACTTTTTGGCATTGTTTACCTCTGTCATTTATATGTTTTATCTTTTGTTGAGAGGAAGGAACATTATTGGATTGGCAACAAGGGCCTACATATTATTGCTGAGTTATATCTGTGAATTTCAACATAAAATCAATATTTTTTTTTTTTTTTTTTTCAGCCTGAACGAGATTTCTTTGGACGTGTTGTTCAGAAGAAAACAGTTCCAAATAATAATGTACCGAAAGCTGTTGAAGGTAAGCTTGCAAAGTAACATGCAGTGATTGGGTTAAATATACTGTTTCAGTAAATTTTCTCTGATTGTCCCAGAAATTGTTTTTGTGTCTGCTACAATGTCGGTAATATTCGGGAGGAACAAGCCAATGGTCAGAATGTGTAAACTGTATTTTTAAATACATTTTTTAAAATTTTGTGTATTTCATGCACGGTGTACCAAATGTCTGGTGATTATTGTTGAAAATTGATTGCAAGTTTCTTCAAATTTCTTGTACTTTTCAAAGTATCCTTATTCCTCACAGTTTCTTCTTCAAATTTACAATTTATGTAATCTTGATTTCAGTGCTTTTAGGCTCAGTTGTAACCTCAATATTCCATAGCTCCTGGGTATATCTCCACTTTTTTGCTATCTTTCATTTTCATTCTGCAGTCTACTAGCATATGCATTCTGCTATCTGGCTGGTCTTCTTTTCTTTGTTTATGACTATCAAATCTGATTCTCTCATTTGAATAGATTGTTTGGTCTGGTTCTCAAAGTCTCAGAGTATCTTATTCTTTTTATTTTCTAAGACAGTTATTATTATTATCATTATTATATGTTCAGCCTGACTCAGTTTCTGGAGTAAAGAGCTGATAATTTTGGCTAATTCTGTTGATGTATACTAGGCCAACATTATTGTGAATTAGGAAGTTATGTGTTAGTCTTCTTGGCTGAATGAACAATTCATGGATATGGCACAAAACAATTTTTGTTTAATAGTTGAACTGGTATCATGAAATATACCTCAAATAAACTTGATAAAATTATTCAAATTAGCATATTTCATCCAAGATTGGTAGATGAAAAAACTCTTCCTTGATGTTCTTCCTGAGGCTTTTATGATGGCTTGTATTTTTTGCAGTGTGGTCTTCCCTAATGAAAAACATTATTTTCCATTAAGCTGGTTCCAACTTTCTTGAATAGTTGTTGACAGATCAGCCTTTCAGGATGGATGGAGTCTTGCCATGAACCAATTTTTAAATATTTCCCCCATGATTTTCAATCAGATTGAGATCCAGACTATTTACTAGCCTTGTCATTGAGTTGATATGCCTTTCCTGAAGAAGCACCCTTTGCTCTCTGACAAGATGCATTATCATCCTGAAAAATTACTTTCATCATCATCATCAAACTGATTTTCTATTGATGGAATAAGAAAAGTGTCCAAAATTTCAGTGTACACTTGTCAATTGACTATTTAGGTAATGGTTGCAATATCTTCTGGTCTTTCACCTGACATGCAATCCCATATCATAAATCAGTGGGAAATTTGCTTGTTTTCTTCAGGTCATTATCAGTCTTTCAATGTCCGTCGTTGGACATTGACTTTCCCCAGGATTCACCACACTTCTCTATCATGGGCGTTGCGGAGCCAGTACTTTCTGAATTTGTCTAGCTCGTCTCTCCATCTAATATTCTGCCGGCCGCAGTTCTGCATATGATCTCGGAGGATCCATGTCGTGAGTTGCCTTGTCCATCGGTTGTCCGCCATTCTTGCAACATGGCCAGCCCACAGCCATTTGAGATTTCAAATTGATTCTGTTATCTTGATAAAGACAAAAGCTGCAGCATCATGGACCTTGGACAACGTAAATAATCACTGAATATCACTTTCCTCCAATCATCTTCACTCCATGATTGCTCTTTAGCAAACTGACCTTTTTTTCCTTCTGTTAAGGTGTTGGTTTTTGTCTGGCTTTTCTGTAACTGAATTCCATTTCATTCAGCTGCTTTCTTACAGTTCTATCATAAACATTGATACCTGTTTCTGCTCATTTGTTTTTGTTGTGCTGTTTCAAGGCATGAATCTATTTGTATGTTTTCCTTTTATAACCTTCCCATTTTGTTTATACTTGCACCAAATTTGAGAGACAGCTGACTGAGAAAAATTGCCATCTTACAAATCACAAGATGATTACATATTTTTTCCTTTACTTCATCTGGGAAAAATATGCCATTTAAATAATTTAATCTAGTTTGTTATTAGTATATTTCATGGAGTCAGAATATTCGGCTATTCAACAAAAAATGTTTATTTTTTGTGAAGTAAAAAAGCTGGGTGAACATCTCCCTAAGAGTGATGATTCCATAATTTGGTGGTGGGGGTTTGTAAATAGAGTTGAAATTATTATCAGCACTGATAACAGATTTAGTGATCAAAATTCAAATTCGAGTTGATGCTTTTTATGTTCATTTTGCTTTTGGCGAAGACATGAATTTCCTGCTCTCTGCTCCATTGCCGAATATCTTGATAGTATATCATGATGGTTGAGGGAGAACAGAGATTGTATAGAAACACTTGTCAAATTACTCTTCTATAACTACCTTTATATGTCTAGCCATTAGCTACAAGAAGCAATAACTCAGCTGCTACTACTATTGTCAACCTTGAAAGGATTCGATTGATTATGATAAAGCAGAAAAATGAAATACATGGAATTCAAATCTTGTTTTTGATCAAGTTATCTTGCTTAGTTATAACAATATCAATGTCTGGGTGAATGTGGTTTTATTAATGATTTATCCAGTCAGTGGCTGCATTTGTATATGTATTTGCTGGGCAACTTTGGTACAAGGCCACATTTGTAGAGCACTCATTGATGTCAACCTCACTAGCAATGGCTAGGTAGACTTACATGGTAAATATTGCTTTATAGTACACTCAATGCAGAAAAAAAAAATTATACTCTATGACTCAGGACTCAGGAAGTGAAGATGTTCATGTAGGGTTAACTTTCTTTTTAATGTGATTTTGTTTGTCTTGCTCATAAAATGGAGGGAAAGATCAGTACTTTGAAATCTAACATATATTTTTAGGGGAATATTTTTTTCTTATTTTCTCAAAATTTATGATTTATTATTCGACTTTCAGATTCTCTAAAGTGGAATTGACAGAACTGTAGATATATATATATATATATATATATATATATATATATATATATATATATATATATGCTTTTTATTTCACATTTATAACTTAGTAGTAGTCATTCCTTAAAGATATCGAATACTGACCAGAGTTTAAACAATATGTGGACATGCTATATGGTGTTTTCCTCTCTGCACAAATCAGTATGAAGACTACTCTTCATGTTCATGATATATTTTGAATTCTTGTGTGCAGTCATTGAAAAACCTCAAGTAAAATGCTGTAAGAATACTGTAATACTTTTTGTTTCATTCAATACAAAGTGTATTATCAGGCATTTGGTAATAAGTATGACCTTATCATTTTTAAGGAAAGATGGTTGGTTGGGTAATTAGGTTGTAGTGAAGGCAATTTATTCAGCATCACCCTCATCTCTTTCTTGTCATTCCATTGAGGAGGATTTCCTCTTTTAATTCTATTTTCTCTTCATTCCTCTTTTTTACTTTCTCTTCATTTATCTCTTTCTATGTTTCTTTTCTTTCTCTCCATCTGCCTCATGAGGATCATTAAAAAAAATATTTTATTTATTTATCTGATTTTAGTCTCTCTTGTGTTTTGAAAATTAATTTCAATGCTTTGTTGTTGATGACTGCAAAAATACTCTCGTTCTCTCCACCAGCAAGTGCAAGAAATTTGTGAGTACTAATAAAATGCAAATTAGATGCAAATTAGATAAGATACTGCTCAGGTGGGTAGATAGAGTGGGTATTTTGTCTTCCCTTGTGCTTGAAGCCCATCCATAATAAAAGCCCTGGGACACATCAGATGGGATGGGCCTTAGAGAATTAGCAAAATGGAATGTGCTATAAAGTGATGCATTTTTATTCACTTTATTTTTTTTTATCAACTTGAAAAAAAAACAAACTCTCTCTGATATCTCTTAATACTGTTTTCATCTTAAGTATTTTTATTAGTAGTGATGGCAGCTGGAATTATCACTTATCACTATACTATAGGTAATAACAGTGGTATTAACTATAGTTATGGTTGTACTATCAATCGTATTAAGGAGAAGTAGGTATACTAGTAGAAGTACAATTCTGGTTACTAAAATTTTATTCAAGAAAACAATTTATTTTGTAAATCTGTTTTTAAAATAAACTAAAACAGGTCTGGGTAGTCACTCAATAGAAACCATCATGCAACCAATGTCTTAAAGCAGCATGCCATTTTGCGAGTGATCGGAAAAAAAAAATTGGAAAAAGGGGTAATCATTGAAAAAGTTACTGATCTCATCTTTTGTTGTGCGTTGATCACTGAAAGAGTGTAAATTTTCAAAAAACAAGCAGGAATGCTGCCTGACACAAACTAGGGGACCAATTTGCGGCAGAATTTTCTAAAAACAAAAATGTTTTTTCTAGACATAAGGAGTAAATTTCCAGCTCCATTGTTGCAGTCTGTACGCATGATACATACATAGATACATTCATAGCCAACCTGCCTAAGTTGAGAAATGAAGAAACCTAGATTGATAGTTTTCGTTTGACGGTTCCTAATGAAATGAATGTTCCCACAATGATAGCAAATTTATAGGTAATAAGTTATGTTAACTGAGGTTGTTTCTGAATAATGATGGGATAATAGTAATTTCAACCCAGTAATATCTTATTTCTATTTTTATTCAGACTATCCTCATCTTGGTTGTTTTTCATATAACGTTTCGGCCGTTGTACTCTACGGCCTTCATCAGGTATCACCTGGTAGGTGTGGGGAATCCATAAAAAAACCTGAATAGCAATAGGCTGGTCATGTTGCAAGAATATTAGACAACTGCTGGACCTTATCCCGGAGATGTCATGCTAAACCAGGGCCGACAGAATATAAGATGGTGTGATGAACTAGATTAGTTCAGAAAGTACAGGCTCTGTTATACCCATGAAGGAGAGAGGTTTGACAAATTTTTGGAAAGGTCAATGTCCAATGACGGATGCTAGAAGGTTGATGTTGATGATGAGCTAGGATTTAACTCTTTAAATCATTTTGCATATACCCCCATACATGTTGTTAGTGAAAATAAAAGTACAAATAAACAAATATACTGAAAATGATTCTCAATAATTATCGGCTGTCATATTTATCCCCCCCCCCTCTCTTTCTCTGAAAGTAAATTTGGAATAGTCCTATGAGTGATTTTGTTCTTGTCACTTTACATTCATCTACTCTTAAGCTTATTGCAAACTACTGGTGTCTTTTATATAACTCATGTATACCAAAGTGGAGGACCACTTTTATATATCAAGTAGCAATGATCAATTTGAATCCTGAGAGGTGTACGAATGGTATATGCATGTATAAATTATGTATATTTAAATTAAGGGAAAATTTTATCCATTAGTCAAGTATCAAACAATCACCTGCTTGGTATCTATGAAAGTACATAATGATACATGTAGGTAATGTTAATTGGGTTTATATATTAAACTATTCATCACTTTAATATACTATGCTATGTACATAAATCATTAGTGAATTGTATATTATTATTCTGAAATTTTTGAGTGGATCAAATTATTGTTTTCCAATATTTTTCTCATCATGAAACTTTATCCAGCATATTTTCCAGTCATTTTTAGGGGACAAACAACAGAAGAAATTTTTCTTTTTCTGTGTTGCTGAATTTAATGAATTGGTGATGGATTAATATGACCCAGTAAAGGAGATTTTTTATTGCTTAAAAAGTTGAATTATACAGGATTTCTTTTGATAGCTTACCTGATAGTCGTTATATATAATAATTGCTGTTATTAGTGAAGCGAATACTATATATGAATATGATATGTTCAGCTGGAAGTACCACTCTTGCTTGCTTTCAAAGTTCATGCAGAACAAATGATTTGCTTACAAACTTTCACTTTAGTAAACTGTACTTGTTTACAAAAATAAAATATCTGTAAAAATGAAGCAGACTTGTCACTTCAATTACACATCAGTCTGGAATCATTATAGCTTCATTGTCCCATCTCTCTTGCTTGAAGTTGTGGGTTATGCACATTTTAACACATTTTGCAATCAATCGATTGGATGATGATCTGAATTGGCAACGGAGAAGAGAAAGGGGTGGAGATGCTTGATTATTGGGCTTCTGTCCATACTTTGGGGAAAAATGCATCTTCTAACAAAATTGTCTATCATAATAAGATCAAAACCCACTCATAAATTCAGAGTGAAGGAAGCAAAAATGAAAAGAAGAAAGACTGAAAATCAAAAAGTGTGAATAAAAGAAAAATGAGAAGAAAAATGAGGAAATGGCAAGTTTGAAAAGGAAAGGTTTTGAATGATACTTGAGAAAAGAAGGAAGGAAATAGAAAAAGAGTAAGATGCTTGAGAAGAGATGGAAGGGAATGGAGAGTTTGAAAAGAGAAGGTTTCGAATGATGCTTGAGAAGAGATAGAACGATGTGGAGAGTTTGAAAAGGGAAGGTTCCGAGTGTTGCTTGAGAAGAGATGGAAGGAAATGGAGAGTTTGAAAAGAGAAGGTTTCGAACGATGCTTGAGAAGAGAAAGTGTAATGAGAGAAGAGTTTGAATGATGCTCGAGTTGAACTTTTGAAAAGGGATGGTTTTGAAATATGTTCGAGAAGAGATGGAAGGATGAAAAAGTGCCAAGAAAAGGCTAAGAGCATGAAGAGGAGAGTTAGACGGTGATACGAAAGGGTCAAAGGTGAGCATGGGGATAAGATAGAGGATCAGAAGGTCGTCGAAGGAGAATATGGTGAGGTGGAAGAGGATCAATACACTAAGAGGGGAATGAGAAAGGCTGTGAGAGTTGGAAGAATCTCTCAGGATGTAGATAGTGTAAAAAAACAAAGATGAAAGAACCGTATGAAGATATGATTGAGAGAGAGGAAAGTGAATGGAGATAAACAGAAAAGTGTAAGAACAACAGAGAATATCGAAAAAAAAGGAGAAGCATGAGCGGTGAAAAAAAAATATGAAGTAGGACAAGATCAAATGAGAAAGAAAAAGTGAATGTAAGAGAGGGAGGAAAAAAAAGGAAAGATATTGAGAGAGGAAGAGGAGAAAAGGAAGAAATGTAAGGAAAACCCATACAGTAGAAGAGTAAGGAAAATTTTAGCTTGAAAAAAAATTGTAGAAAAATATTTATTCAATCAAAATATTTCCGTTAGGCCTCTGAATATTTATTCCACGTTGGCAACAAGTCTTCAGTTTCCTTTTTAAAGAATTCTTCATTCAAAGAAATGGTAAATTAATCCAAAGCATCTTCAATATGATCTTGATTTGAGATCTTGCCTGTAAGGAAGAAGTCCAGATGCTTAAAAAGAAAATTAAACTATGTAAAAAAAAAAAGTTGATGGGGAACATGTGCAAGAAAGTCTCCATCTTTAACTGAAGTAATTTTAGTTGTATCATTCTTACAACATTAGGACATCATCATGCAGCAAAATAACACCTTTTGATTCACCAAAGTTGATGCTGTTACTTTTAGTTTTGAATTCACTCTTTCAAGCAAGTCCATATACCATATACATATTCTCATGTATATGAGAAATAATAGACTGTAAATCTGTGATAGGAAAAGGAAAATGTCTGCATAAAGATTGAGAAAAAGAAAAGGATAAAGAATGATACAGACTTAGAGAGAGGGAGAATATGAAAGAAGATTAAGGATAAGAAATCGAGAGAATGAGAAACAAGTTCAGATTTATATTTTTTAAATTGTGATGTTGCCCGTATGTTTATGTCTGTTTCATTTGGGATGCAAGTATTTTTCATTGGTTGAACTGATTTAGATCAGATTTGAATGATAAGAAGGTTAGGGAGGTCAGAATAGTTGTAAATTGACAAAATCTATAATTGTCACATTTTAAAAGTTTGATTGTGAGTATTACGGCCATTTCCTTTATTTGCTTGTAGAAATGTTTCTTTTTACAAATACTACACTTTGTGAAGGCTTTTACTCTGTAAACTTTGATACAGTAACAAAGAAGGGATTAGAAAAGAGGATATTCAAGAAGGCAGGTTGTGATAAACAGAAAGTGGGAGAAAAAAGATATAAATGAAAACAGACTGAGATAAAGTATATGGAAGATATCAAGTGAAGAAGGAAGATAATTACGAAGAGGAAGTAAAGTGAATATGTATGCGTGTGTGTATATATATATATATATATATATACACACACACACACGTGTGTGTGTGTGTGTGTGTGTGTATATATATATATATATATATATATATATATATATATATATATATATATATATATATATATATATACACACATATATAATCATTAGCCATTATGTCTAAATATAAGTACCAGAGAAGGCCATTCTTACCAATAAACTTTTCTATCTTGTCTTTCCATCTTGGATCATACATGTATGATATCCTTTACTCTAGTCCTCTCTGGGATCCATGTTTATTTTTTTCTATTGCTTAGAGTTATTCTCTCATTGCTCTTTCCATTGCCCTCTGTGTTATTCTGAGTTG
Source organism: Thysanoteuthis rhombus (assembly GCA_963457665.1). Taxonomy (NCBI): domain Eukaryota; kingdom Metazoa; phylum Mollusca; class Cephalopoda; order Oegopsida; family Thysanoteuthidae; genus Thysanoteuthis; species Thysanoteuthis major. The sequence continues at coordinate 57,800,926 of OY735202.1, forward strand.
GTTTTTGAGTGGTCTTGTGAGTCTCCAGGATTTGCACCTGTACGTCATAGTTGGTATTATGCATTGATTATATATTTTACGTTTTAAGCATATTGGCAATTAGCTTTTCAGTATGTCTCTATTTATACCATATATATATATATATATATATATATATATATATATATATATATATAATCAGTTTGTGGATATGATATATATGACTATGAATTTAGTTGATAATAAGGGAAAAAAAACCAATAATTGCATGTAAATTAAAATTTATTGCACTGACATGATGTGCCTTTCAGCTTTATCGAAGTAAGAAGTTTACATGAAACAACATCCAAAATATCTGGTTATTTTAAGTAAGAATGTTTACCACTATTATGAGGTCTGTCCAGAAATGGTGAATAAAGTATTTATTTGACTAGAATATTTATTTTTCAACACAATCTCCTTCTCTGTCATTGCATGTAATTCAGTGGTGAATATTAATGATATGGATCGAACATTGTACAGTGAAAATTTCAGATCAAGATTTAGCTAATGACTGAGAGTCGGCTATAGACATATTGATGTATCCTCTTTGAGAAATATGAAATAGAATGAATAAGAGCTGAACGAGGGAGAAACAGGAAATTGAGAAAATGAAATAAATTCTCTTTTCTTTCTTATAGATGCTAGTGAGCAGCCAATTGCATTAGCACCATCCTTTCCTCTTGTTCTTCTGCAACTTCATTTCTTCAGAAAAGCATCGGCTTAATAATTAAGAAATTGTATCTGAGGCTCTTCCAAGCCCCACTTCACTCTTCCACTATTGGCTGCACATTACTGCCTGTAGTGCCTTATCTAATTTCATTCCATTGTCTGTGGGGAGTTGCAAAACACTAAAACAAGTTACACTTACGATTTTTGCCATTCCACATTCTAAGCTGCAGAAATTAATTTTGCCCTTCACTGGGGGATTTTCTTATTGAATCTGGTCCACAAAACTGAGAACACCATTTCTCCCTCTGTTGAAATATTGAAACCATTAAATTTTATTCGTTAATGGCAATTTTCAATAACCACCCTCTTGCCCAATCTCTCTTCTATTTGTTATTATTCTCCTTCTCCTCCTCCACCTCACCCTCTACCATCATTTCTTTCTTTTTTTCCTCTCCCAACACTCTCAATATCCCATTCATCTTTAAATCTGATTCATTTCTTTCTATTACTCACCATCTTTTTCTTATTTTTTTTAACAATTTTCACTTTCTGTTTCTAACATTGTTCATACCTTTCCCTCTCTCTTGACCCACTGTTCATTCCCTCTCTTCTGTTTTCTGTCACTCTTTCTTCTTTCTGTTTATCCCCTTCCCTGATTTTGTATTCTGTCTCTTTTCTTTTGGCTTCATTTGTCTCTCTCATTCTCTCCCAGTCTTTTTTTTTGTCTCACTTCTTTTACTCTTTTCTATTCTTCTTCCTCTTGGTGTATTTCTCTTTTTACAATCTGTTCTACCATTCTCTCTATATTCTCTACCCTCCTCCTTTTTCACTTCTCTTTCTCTCATCCCTCCCCTTATTATTCATCTCTCTATTTGTTTTCTTTCTATTCTGTATTTCTTGCCTTTCCCTGTCTCTTTTACCACCTTCTCTTGCTCTTATTCTTTATATCTCTTCCTTTCTTTCTGTCCTCTGTTTTTTCTGATACTTCTATTTCTTTCTTTCATAACATCCTTCATCCTTTACTTTTATAGTTTATAACCAAAGTCTCTTTTTGTCCTCTTCTCTTTCTCCTTAACTCTTTGTATCTTTCATTTTCTCACCTTTCCTCCTCCCTTTCTTCCTCTCAGGTCTGTCCCTCTCTTTTTCTTCTCTCATTCACTTATTCTCTCTTCCATTCATTTCATTTTTCCTTTTCTGTTTCTCTACTCCCTTTTTTTCACCTTATTTTTCTCTCTAAATCTTTCCTGTTTCTATTTCTCAGGTTCAAAATTTTGATTTGTTTTACTTTCAAGAAATTTAAATCCCTATATTATTCTTCATTGATCCTTCATTCTAAAAAATAGAAATGTTTATTTATCTGTCCTGAGTAAAACTGAGACTTTCTAAGGCAAACATATATCAGGATTTGGTCAGCAGTTTTCTTCTCTATTGTTATTAACACAATCTGTTGACTGCTGTGTTCTTTGGCCTGCCTCAAGTGTATGTTGTATCTGAGAGGCTGAAGAATGTGTCAACTGAAATATTGTGTGTATAGCAACAAAGATGAAGACAATCGTCCAAATGATATATAATGTAGAACTTCAGAAAATAACGGATAAAATGATGATTAGGTATGTGAACTTTCCAATTTTAAGCCACTCTTGAACAAGATGTCAGCCCTTCATAAGCCTGTGTTATGGCTAAGGTAGTTGAGTACTTCCCAATAGTACGTAAGTAAAAGCCAGGATTTCAAATATTGATTTAGAGGCAGGTAGTCCTTCCCTTACAAGAATGGCACAACATGATCTTCCCAGAATATCAGTCAAAAATCCTCAGTATTCAAGAAACAAATAAACATTCGGATGTTTAAATAAAAATTGACGTTCTATCATTCCATAAATGATTTATGTTAAAATTCTCATTCTTGTTTTATCACAGAATTTCAGCCAATATGTTCTTTGGTCTTCTTAAAATGTATCTTGTAAGCTTTGTGTACTTTTTATCTCTTAGGCAGGGCCAGGACAAAGGTTTCATGCATCCTAAATTTGGCTTAAAATCAATTAATCGTTTGTTTCCATAAGTGAAGAGGCACATCAGACCAAATGACTTTTCCAATACTATTCATAATGCAACAGTATTAAGAACTTTATAGAAGCACCAGAGTTAATAGGGTCTCGGTCTTTGATCTCCTTATCTCTCTATACTATCCCTATTTCCCTTTCTTTAGAAAATACCCGTATCTAGATCATTCTATCAGAAATAGGAAAAGCAAACACATTTCCCCTTGCACGAAACTATTTTCAAAGTGACCCTTCAAGATCCGATTTGCTATAATAGTTTGATGCATGTGTTTTTGTGTTTGGGTTCTTAATCTACTAGTGCACAAAAAGCTGCTTTCAAAAGAGAAGCGCCATAGGGAGGAAAAGAAGAAAAGATTTAAAAATGTTCCTCGTATGTCACAATCAATTGGGGCATATTGTGATCAAATTAGTCTTGAACAGGGAACAGTTTTTATTTCGAATGTCTGGTAAGGAGAACCAAGATTCACGGCAGTTTGAATGTTAAATCTTCTATTTCAGTTAAAACCATTTTGATAGTAGCAAAATAATTCAATTTTATCAAACATTTTTAGTTATGAATTTGAATTGAAATTTCATCATCTGTTTCTGATTGTAGATACTACGCATACTAGTCATACCAATAGAGCTAGAGGGCTGAAAATTGAAACATTCACTCCTCAATGTCTCTTGAAAAAATAGGTTTTTAGTGATAGTTTCAATTTGCAATGTAAGCTTGTGCCAAATTTGTCCTTTAATTTGTATTGAGCGGCATTCAGGCTTGTTTTCAAGAAAATCCAGACATTTATTAATGATCCCTGCCCCACAAAAATTCTAGAGAAGTATCTTATTTATTGATCACCCCTTTTTCCTATAATTAATCACCCCCCTCAACATGGCATATTACTCAAAGTCATTGGTCATGTGGCAGTTCCTATTGAGTGACTAACCGGACCTTTTTGAAGAAAAAGATAATGAAATAATGGTTCAAACGCTCCTGGTAGCATCAAGATAACTTAATTTTACCACCACCAATGCTTAAGTTACGAGGTAAAAAGAAGCATATATGGATGGTGGTGGTGATTCATAATTTCCCTTGGAATGCTAGACCTTTTTCCAACAAGGGCTGGAATTTTTACCCTATAAATATTCCTAATGCCTTAGTAGTTTTGATTGTTTTATGACTGAAAGTGAATTGGGATTCTTCAATGGACTGTATTGTTCTTTATCAAACTTAAAAGTCTGACACCAGACCACAATAGTAAGAATTAAATTCACCACAGTAGTAATGGCTCATGATACTAGCTTGCTACTATGTTCCATGGTGAGGTATCCTCTATAAATGGCTCTATCACTCCTTTTTACCTACCATATTGCCATATCAATGAATCACTATTACCACCAATTAACTAAACGAATACATTTTATACTATGAAATTTGTCCCAAGCAAAATAGAAGGCCAGTTAATTGACATGTAACTGTTTATGATAGAAATTCCTTTTGCATTTTTATTTTTAAAATATGTTTGCTCTTATGATCATTTAAGGTATTTCTTTTGTATTTCTAATTTATGCATTGTAATAATCAAGACCACATGTGAAGAAGTTTTATGCTGTTCAAATGCATTATGTTGCTTTGAAGCTAGAACAGCAAAGATTAGCTAACCATAAAGAATCTCTTATTATTATTCCTTACCTTATTCATGTGCACATATGTTATGCTTTCATTGTATCATCTTGTGTTTAATCTATGAGGTAATAGATGAGATATTATTATATTCAGAGCATTATTGTTAAACTCCTATTATCAAAACTGACTTTATTTTCCTATCTAACAACAATAGAGAGTTTCTATTTCTACATGGAAAAAAAATGGAAAGCTCATTTGTCGCTATTAATGTATTTCTCAAAATTGGTTTTGTGACTGGAATAGTTGTGTTTTTCTATATATGTATGTGTTTTATGTACTGCTCTAACTGTTTGTAGGGAAACAGTTATTTTGTTTTCTCAAAATTGGCTTTGTGACTGGAATAGTTGTGTTTTATTATCTATGTATGTGTCACTTTTACAGCTCTAAGTGTTCATAGTAGAAACTTGAAATTTTATGCAAATACATTCCTTTTAATAAATAGGGAAAATACTTTTTTGTGTTCTTTGAAAATCCAGTTTTCACAAGCCATAGGAAAAATTCTGAAGTTTGGAAGATGGGTTTTGTATCAAAAAGAACATCAAATGACATTTAAACTCTTGTCTTTTTCTTTTTGTTTGAGACAAAATGCAGGAATTTTTTGGACAGGATAGCTACTTTTGATGAAAAATGTGTTTATTATGAGAATCCAAAACAAAGAAAATCTTGACTAGATCCAAGACAGCCTTCAATATTTCAACCTACATAGAATCTCCTGGGGAAAAAATCTTCATTGTATTTGGAGGGACTGAAAAGGAATTCTTTATAATTATTTCCTGCGAGAAGTTACACTGAGCAACTGGCTCTTTTGAATGATGCATTGGAAGAGAAAAGACCTTTTTCTGAGCAAGGAAGTTAACTGCGGGTGATTGTTGTGTGACAATGCGCGTCCTCATAAATGAATAGAAAACATTTTTATACTTTACAAAAACTAAAACTTTTATAAAGCAACTTGGTTTTTTTCTTAAATATTAGATATTAGTAATTTTAAGAAGCTAAATGATTCTGGTGAATCTGTTTTACAAAGCAAACTTTTTTGTCTATAATTTGATTGCAAATTCTTAAATAGATTCAATTTGTAGATAAATTTGTTTGAAGCATAACTGTTCTTTGAAACAGATTTGTTTTTTTCAAGTGTAATTATTTTAGTGAGCAAATCTGTTTTTATGCATGAATATCTTTTTAGCTTCACATTTGAAAATGTGTATGTTGGAGTGAAGGTTTTTCTTTCACTGTCACTGGAAATTCTTGATGTGGAAATCAACAGTAATCCCAACGAGCTGTAATTCAATGATGTGCTAACCCACCTTTTCAAGCCAGTTAAGCCAAGATTAAAACTGAAAATAAAACATTTAGCAGAAATCCGATTTGATTAGATTTGATTTTCCTAAATTTTCCTAACACAATTTTTTCTTTTTTTCCAATGGGTGTTATTATGAGAGAGAGAAATGCTTAAAAAGAAATGGCACACACTCTCCTCACGTAGTTGAGGAGCATTTCGTGTGTGTCATTGTCTTGCGATTGGCTGTCTCACTTGTTCACCTGATTGGCTTCATGGTATGTCAAGTGATCACATGGGAAAGGGGAAGGAGGGCGCCTCCTGAATATTAATAAATCTCTGGGGAATGATGTGTGAAAACCTCCGTTTGGTGACATCTTTGCTCATCAAGTATTTATTTCCTCATAATCAAAGAAACCTATCATTTTGAAAAAAAAATTGTTATTTTAATTTAAATTTTTTTTGAGGGCAGCTTTGTTCGAAAGGTGAATCCATAATGTTTTGATGATATGAGGTCGGGATTGACAATGCAGAAATGGAGTGTCTAGAATAAGGTGTAGAGATCCATCGGTTAGGGGAATATGCTGAGGTGTTGGATGTTTGGGGGTGGGGATATTATCATCGCATTATGCTTTACAAGAAATGATTGTTGTTGAAACATTAATATTAGACTACAATGATGATCTGAAAGAATTGCCTTTTGGTACTTCTTTTTAGATTTTTGTCTCTTGTTTTGCAGTTCAAGTAATTTGATGGGAACTCTTCCTTGTTTCATTACAACCCGATTGTGCATGTACAGTTACTGCTGAATATGCACAGAGGACATAGATTAAATAGAACTTGATATGCTTGTTTGTTCCTACTTACCTAAGTACTTTAATTGTGTATGTGTAATATTTTTAACCCCTTCCCCCATAAAATATTGATTCTATCTTCCCAAGTAACCTTACTACCCCCTGATCTGATAATGACTTTATTGAGGTGGAGAAATTCCATGTATACTATACACCAATGAGACAATAAATAAGACTAAAGGTTAAACTCTTAACAAGGTTTGAATAATTGCTGGTTTAGAGCCATGAATAGTTCTAAATTATTTTCCTACATTTTTTATTTGAACAAAAGTAAATAATTTTGAATAAAGTTGATTGGAGTAAACAGTGAATAATGATTTCATTTTTTGAGTTTATACTCTGAAAATTTAGATATTATTTAATTTGATTTGTGTTTAATATTTTCTTTCAAAGTTATTTGCAATTATTTGTAAAATTGATAATTCAAATGATTTGTGATTTTATGTACAATAATCTGAATACATGTAGTCGCCAACTTATGACTGGGATTTGTCCTGACTGACAGATTGTATCACAAAATGGTTGTGAGTTGGACAAGTTGTTTTTTGTGTTTGTATGTGATGCTTTACCATCTAAAACCTCATGCATTGCCTTCCTTTACTCTTTTATTCAGTGTTCACAGTCTGGATTGTGTTTTTCAGTTCTGGAAGTCACTCTCAAGTTAGAAAAATTTAAAGAAATTGACTTTTAATCATTAAAAAAATAAAAATCTAAATATTGTCAACACTGGATTCACATTCGGAAAAAAACTAAACGAAAACATCCTAATTGGTAACACTACTTGTAAAATTTAATTTATTACACCCCTACAAATTTTTGAAATGAGTTAGAAAACAAATACATAATTGTATTTCAAAGATGAAGGACAGGCCAAAAAAATGATTTATAAAAGTAATGTTTAAGAAAGTCTAACGAAACGTTGCATTTGAAATATATGTTTTATACATAGTATTCTCCATTTCACAATTTGAAATTCAACCCATTCCACTCTATCATTGTAGACTTAACAAATAGGAATCCTAATAAAAACAGTAAAATATCATTCCAAAAACATACAACACAGTTACAAACGAGAGTAATACATATTTATGATAGTTACATAGTATGTTTTTTAAAAGTACAATAATAATTCATATACTCTCTTGCACTTCATCAGCTCTTACACACACATGCGACCAAGCAAATCTTTATATTTAATAATTTAGGTGTGTAACTTTTATAGTTACTTTAGTTTTTTATATCCATGTAATTCAGTTGTATGTACACATGGTCATAAATCAGGGACTACAAAATACTTTATGAGCTATTAAAATTTGGAATATACAATATTAATTTATTACGCACCTGCTGTGTATATTCAAAACATTTTGAATAATTTTTCAAGTATAGAGGGTTAATTCAGCTTTTAGCTATTGCTGATTCATCTACATCTATTTTGTTTATAAGACAATTGTCTGTAATCCCTATTTTCAATTACATCATTATTCTGTTGACTGTGGGTTATCGTTATTGACTTCTTTTTTCCATATTTAATTGGTCATGCTCAACTGTTCACTAAATTTTATGTGATTTTCTTCGATACTTTCTTCTCTTAAAATGTCATTTTCCTCTGACAATGGGGAGTAACCGTGGGTAATCAAAGTTGCAGACATTTTAGAAATAAAAGTGTTGGTTTGGCATTGGATGAGTACATCTGTGGTTTTTAAAGTAGCTTTTCTTTGGTGAATGTTTTTTCATGCTTTTTGAACTCAAACACCAAGACCTGAACTTGATATGATCAAATTGGTTCAGGTACCTGGTTTTTTCATATCCATTTATGTAATCAGAAGACGTTAATCTGAAATATCAAGGAATTTCAACCAATCCCACAAATTGTGTTCTCAGTGTAAAAAATCACAGCAAAAAATTCATCGTCAAACTTTTGTTTTGAATCATTTTCTTTTTCTATTGATTAAAGAAAACAATTTGTTCAGATTTTCTGAAGCTGTATTTGATTTATGATGTTTTGTAAAATAAAGATAGAAATAAAGTTCTATATTGTTTCTTTGCAGAAAAGAAAAAAGACACTTTTACGAAGGATGTCTGGTTTCATTTCAAGGAAGGATTCTCCAATGCTGTGCGCCGAAATGTTAAAATCCAAGACTTGCTGTGATCGTTTTTCATAATTTGGGGACATTTAATGTAAATTATACAAAGGAATATATTCTGTTGGAATTCAATTAATAAAAGAAAGAATTAGACATTTTTTGTTTTATTTTGATTTTATGTTCAGATTTTTCAAGTGTTTGTGTAAGTAGTTACTAAATGATGTGACTGGATACTTTGTGGTTTACAATTCAGTTTAATGATAAAATCATCAGATAATCATTAACTTGGTGAGTTAGATAGTTATTTGTTTCCTACTAACGTCAATATTTGAGCCCGAATGAAAAGTAACATTTCTGATGTTGATGCATTTAGCAGGGAAACTCTTCCAATTTGGAACCCCATTTAGCTTTGTGCCATACTGAGCTAAGCTTAGAGAATATAAAGACACCAATCTACTTGTTTTTGTTTAATAATGATAGATGGTAAACAGAATAACTTAATTGAAGCAGGAGAAGGAAATAAATGGCCCAAATTGGGTATTCATAAGAAATTAGGAGGATCTGAAAAGACTTTATTTTCACATAAAAATATACTAAATGCCACTTTTTTAGTTATGAAGATATATACTAAAAGTTGCAAAATTAGATTTCATAAGGTCCATACTGATAGTCTTGAATTCTTCTCTATTATTAACAGCTTCATTTTTTCACTATTAATGCTGTACACCTTAGAATCAAGACATTATCACACTTTTAATAGAAAAATGGTTGTTAAATGTAAACAAGATTTGTTGAAATATAATTGATTTGATTTTTCTTACATCACGTTTCACACTCTCCTTGTGGTTATCAGATCTAAGATTTTGGTCAGCCAGAACCCATTTTCTCACATCAGATTTCACATTCTACTCTTTCCTTGTGGTTATTAGATCTGAGATTTTGGTCAGCCAGATTCCATTTTCTTACATCAGGTTTAAGACTCTACTATTTCTTTGTGGTTATTAGATCATAGATTTGGGACAGCTAGATTCCATTTTCTTACACGAGGTTTCATACTATCTCTTTGTGGTTATAAATTCTAAGATTTTGGTCTGCCAGATTCCATTTTTATACATCAGGTTTCACACTCTACTATTTCTTTGTGGTTATTAGATCTGAGATTTTGGTCAGCCAGATTCGATTTTCTTACATCAGGTTTAAGACTCTACGATCTCTTTGTGGTTATTAGATCTGATATTTTGGTCAGCTACATTCAATTTTCTTACATGAGGTTTCACACTCTAGTATTCTTTTGTGGTTATTAGATCTGAGATTCTGTCAGCCAAATTCCATTTTCTTACATCAGGTTTCACACTCTACTATATCTTTGTGGTTATTAGATCTTAGATTGTGGTCAGCCAGATTCCATTTTCTTACATCAGGTTTCACACTCTAGTATTCTTATGTGGTTTTTAGATCTGAGATTTTGGTCAGCCAGATTCCATTTTCTTACATCAGGTTTAACACTCTAGTATTTTTTTGTGGTTATTAGATCTGAGATTTTGGTCAGCTAGATTCGATTTTCTTACATCAGGTTTCACACTCTAGTATTTTTTTGTGGTTATTAGATCTGAGATTTTGGTCAGCTAGATTCGATTTTCTTACATCAGGTTTTCAGACTCTACTATTTCTTTGTGGTTATTAGATCTAAGATTTTGGTCAGCCAGATTCCATTTTCTTACATCATCTTTAAGACTCTACTATCTCTTTGTGGTTATTAGATCTGAGATTTCGCTTAGCCAGATTCCATTTTCTTACATCAGGTTTAAGACTCTACTATCTCTTTGTGGTTATTAGATCTGAGATTTTGGTCAGCTAGATTCCATTTTCTTACATCAGGTTTCACACTCTAGTATTTTTTTGTGGTTATTAGATCTAAGATTTTGGTCAGCCAGATTAAATTTTCTTAAATCAAGTTTCACACTCTACTATCTCTGTGGTTACTAGAGCATAGATTTCGGACAGCCAGAATCCATTTTCTTACATTAGGTTTCACAAAATACTATTCCTTTGTTGTTATTAGATCTGAGATTTTGGTCAACCAGATTCGATTTTCTTACATCAGGTTTCACACTCTAGTATTTTTTTGTGGTTATTAGATCTATTTTTGGTCAGCCAGATTCCATTTTCTTACATCAGGTTTCACACTCTAGTATTCTTTTGTGGTTTTTAGATCTGAGATTTTGCTCAGCCAGATTCGATTTTCTTACATCAGGTTTAACACTCTAGTATTTTTTTGTGGTTATTAGATCTGAGATTTTGGTCAGCTAGATTCGATTTTCTTACATCAGGTTTCACACTCTAGTATTTTTTTGTGGTTATTAGATCTGAGATTTTGGTCAGCCAGATTCGATTTTCTTACATCAGGTTTCACACTCTAGTATTCTTTTGTGGTTATTAGATCTGAGATTTTGGTCAGCTAGATTCGATTTTCTTACATCAGGTTTCACACTCTAGTATTTTTTTGTGGTTATTAGATCTGAGATTTTGGTCAGCTTACATCAGGTTTCACACTCTAGTATTTTTTTGTGGTTTTTAGATCTGAGATTTTGGTCAGCTAGATTCGATTTTCTTACATCAGGTTTCACACTCTAGTATTTTTTTGTGGTTTTTAGATCTGAGATTTTGGTCAGCCAGATTCCATTTTCTTACATCAGGTTTCACACTCTAGTATTCTTTTGTGGTTATTAGATCTGAGATTTTGGTCAGCCAAATTCCATTTTCTTACATCAGGTTTCACACTCTAGTATTTTTTTGTGGTTATTAGATCTGAGATTTTGGTCAGCCAGATTCCATTTTCTTACATCAGGTTTCACACTCTAGTATTCTTTTGTGGTTATTAGATCTGAGATTTTGGTCAGCTAGATTCGATTTTTTTTACATCAGGTTTCACACTCTAGTATTCTTTTGTGGTTTTTAGATCTGAGATTTTGGTCAGCTAGATTCCATTTTCTTACATCAGGTTTCACACTCTAGTATTTTTTTGTGGTTATTAGATCTGAGATTTTGGTCAGCCAGATTCCATTTTCTTACATGAGGTTTCACACTCTACTATATCTTTGTGGTTATTAGATCTTAGATTGTGGTCAGCCTGATTCGATTTTCTTACATCAGGTTTCACACTCTAGTATTTTTTTGTGGTTATTAGATCTGAGATTTTGGTCAGCTAGATTCGATTTTCTTACATCAGGTTTCACACTCTAGTATTTTTTTGTGGTTATTAGATCTGAGATTTTGGTCAGCTAGATTCGATTTTCTTACATCAGGTTTCACACTCTAGTATTTTTTTGTGGTTATTAGATCTGAGATTTTGGTCAGCTTACATCAGGTTTCATACTCTAGTATTTTTTTGTGGTTTTTAGATCTGAGATTTTGGTCAGCTAGATTCGATTTTCTTACATCAGGTTTCACACTCTAGTATTTTTTTGTGGTTTTTAGATCTGAGATTTTGGTCAGCCAGATTCCATTTTCTTACATCAGGTTTCACACTCTAGTATTCTTTTGTGGTTATTAGATCTGAGATTTTGGTCAGCCAAATTCCATTTTCTTACATCAGGTTTCACACTCTAGTATTTTTTTGTGGTTATTAGATCTGAGATTTTGGTCAGCCAGATTCCATTTTCTTACATCAGGTTTCACACTCTAGTATTCTTTTGTGGTTATTAGATCTGAGATTTTGGTCAGCTAGATTCGATTTTTTTTACATCAGGTTTCACACTCTAGTATTCTTTTGTGGTTTTTAGATCTGAGATTTTGGTCAGCTAGATTCCATTTTCTTACATCAGGTTTCACACTCTAGTATTTTTTTGTGGTTATTAGATCTGAGATTTTGGTCAGCCAGATTCCATTTTCTTACATGAGGTTTCACACTCTACTATATCTTTGTGGTTATTAGATCTTAGATTGTGGTCAGCCTGATTCGATTTTCTTACATCAGGTTTCACACTCTAGTATTTTTTTGTGGTTATTAGATCTGAGATTTTGGTCAGCTAGATTCGATTTTCTTACATCAGGTTTCACACTCTAGTATTTTTTTGTGGTTATTAGATCTGAGATTTTGGTCAGCTAGATTCGATTTTCTTACATCAGGTTTCTCACTCTAGTATTCTTTTGTGGTTATTAGATCTGAGATTTTGGTCAGCCAGATTCGATTTTCTTACATCAGGTTTCACACTCTAGTATTTTTTTGTGGTTATTAGATCTGAGATTTTGGTCAGCCAGATTCCATTTTCTTACATCAGGTTTCACACTCTAGTATTCTTTTTTGGTTATTAGATCTGAGATTTTGGTCAGCCAGATTCGATTTTATTACATCAGGTTTCACACTCTAGTATTCTTTTGTGGTTTTTAGATCTGAGATTTTGGTCAGCTAGATTCCATTTTCTTACATCAGGTTTCATACTCTAGTATTTTTTTGTGGTTATTAGATCTGAGATTTTGGTCAGCTAGATTCGATTTTCTTACATCAGGTTTCACACTCTAGTATTTTTTGTGGTTTTTAGATCTGAGATTTTGGTCAGCTAGATTCCATTTTCTTACATCAGGTTTCACACTCTAGTATTCTTTTGTGGTTATTAGATCTGAGATTTTGGTCAGCTAGATTCGATTTTCTTACATCAGGTTTCACACTCTAGTATTTTTTTGTGGTTATTAGATCTGAGATTTTGGTCAGCTTACATCAGGTTTCACACTCTAGTATTTTTTTGTGGTTTTTAGATCTGAGATTTTGGTCAGCTAGATTCGATTTTCTTACATCAGGTTTCACACTCTAGTATTTTTTTGTGGTTTTTAGATCTAAGATTTTGGTCAGCTAGATTCGATTTTCTTACATCAGGTTTCACACTCTAGTATTCTTTTGTGGTTTTTAGATCTGAGATTTTGGTCAGCTAGATTCGTTTTTCTTACATCAGGTTCCACACTCTAGTATTTTTTTGTGGTTATTAGATCTGAGATTTTGGTCAGCTAGATTCGATTTTCTTACATCAGGTTTCACACTCTAGTATTCTTTTGTGGTTATTAGATCTGAGATTTTGGTCAGCCAGATTCCATTTTTTTGCCACTGAAGACTCTTCTTCTAGACTGCACTTCCACATTGAATTAGAGCATTTTCTGATCTTTGCAATTGCCACTGAAGAGCCATAAGATTTTGGGATCCACTTCAATACTTTTCAGTCAATATCAGAGTTCTCATCTTGATTCACAACGTGGGTCCCCAGAGATCACCTGCAAAACTGAGGATGATAGAATGCAAAATGGAGAGATGAATTAGACATGTTCAGAAAGTATTGGCCCCACGATGACCATGATAGGTCTGGTGAATCCTGGGGAAGTTCTATGTCCAACCATGGATGATAAAAGACTGATGATGAAATACAGAGAAGTGCTCATCAAGTTGCCCCCAATACAGAGGGTCACTAAAATTTTTATCGTTTCAACACAAGTTGAAGAGCCAAATTATTTACCAGATATGCAAGGCATGATGTAGGCGGTCAGTTGATACATATTTACTTCCGTGTGTCTTTTGATAAGCAAAACCCGTGTACGTGCCTTCTTTGTAGTTGTTATCCTAGTTTCTTCCTAGCTTGTCACTGTGGAAGAAGCTTGATCGTGAGGTTTGAAAGGTCTTAGTGGTCACTGACTGCGGTCCTAATGCAATCATTTTCCCAATGTTGCACTTTGGATTCACTCATTAATTCGATCAGTGAACAGAAACAATTGCATTATTTCACTGGGCAAAGTGCACTTACTTACGATCATTATTATGATTATAACTCTTGAGGTTGTATCACAGCTTCTAACCAGAAATGCTTCTTCCTTTTTTTTCTATGTGGGATACCAAAAAGTGGTTGTGTGTATAGGGTTAGTTGTAGTAGATGTAACTGTCCGAAAACAAAACTGTCAAGACCTTGAGATTTTCAGAAACTACGTAATAAGGAGCACTGTCTAATAGCAGCCTTGGAACCCCACACCAGTTGACTAAACAAATAGACATCCTAAAAAAAAGCAAACTATTATCATGGCTGTACTACTATTGACCATTAATCTTTCTTGAAAAAGAGAAAATAGTCCTGTTTGTTGTACGACTCATTTAAAAGGACTGTACCAATTTGGGAACAGTTTTTAGTGAAGCTGATAAAATGCCTATTTGAGGGGAATTGTGTCCATTATGACACCTGCATGAAATTTGATGTGTTTGTTTTCTAGATGTTTCTTATCAAATCTGCCCAATTTGCCACTTCTTCAAATTGGCTTACTAAAATTAATTTTTTTTCCATAGAAATGTGTGTAGTTGGTTGATTTCAATGATTTTGGCATCAATTCTTGTTTTCAAACCTGTTATATTGGATTTTAGTGATTTTTTACAGCCTCTAACTGATTTATCAGTTGGCCATGGTCAATATTGGCCAATCGAATATATTAGTATTGGCATGTATGTTTGGTTTGCTCTGATATGAAAAGTTTTTTCTATAGAAAACCGAGAAAAGATGCTTTGCATAATTAAGAAATGTTTGCAGCAAAGGTGGCTGCAAAGGCTCTGCACCACAGCTAAGCTGACACTTGGTGTAGAGCAAGGCTATCAGGGATCAAGTTTTAAGCCCAGATTTCGTTTTTTTGATACTTATCAGTGTTTCAGATTTTTAAAAAAATTAATAAAATGTAAGTTTTTCTATAATCAACATTAATTTTAATTGGACTTAGCTCCTTTTGATTGATTTACATAAAAAATATTTTTAGCATATAAAAATATCGCACCTTCCTTGAATTGCATAAATGAAAAATAAATGAATAAAACTGGATACTTCACTCATAAGTTGAAAAGATGAAAAAATTGTGTTCGGCAATGAATGAACAATTGCAGTATCATTACCTGACCAAGGGTGTGACAACCTGTTGTTGACGGACACAAAGTCAAATACTAACATATTACTGTGACATATATGAAAACATACTCATACCCAGAGCCTGTACAGACTGATGAAAGAAGCAGACCGTGACTGCTGCTCTGCTGAGTCTGTCCAATAAGATCTCAAATTTGAAGACTGCTGTGAACATAGGAGGCTAGATAACCCACAAATTCACTTCTGGAGTTCGGTGCTGAAAATGGAGCTCACCATTTTCACCCTGATCCACTCATTCAGAGAGGGAGAGTTCAACCTGTATTGTGAAGCATTCACAAAATTGGCCCCTTACTTCTTTGCAAACAATGTCAATTATGCATGACAGATCCCAGTTCACCTCTGATAGATTCTGTCCCTTGAGCAACAATATCCAGAAACGGTTTCACAATGCCAACCTTGATCATGTTTAGAATTATTTGGTAGATGGACCTAAAATGAACGTTTAGTAGCTGGATATGAGACTGTGTCAGGTGTGAAAGATAGTGGCATCTGCGTGCCAGGATTTATTAATATGAGTAAGTGAAAACGCTCTCTCTAATGTTTCAGGAGATAGGTAACCCATTCCAATAAGAGTCAGCCAACCTACTTGTGCTAGACATGAAGAAAATTGCCGACCCAGCTCTTGCCAAAATGGTTGGAACACATCACCAGTGGGGCAAAGAGCATTTCGAATCATTTATGAAGGGGCTACAGAATTAAAGATGAATGTTCATTTTATCACCGACGCAATAAGAACTTATTTTCTTTCCTTAAAAGCCGGAGACAATTCTAAGAGGTTCCTGAGGGATGACTTGTCTTGTCTCATGCTAGAACAGGCATTGTGATTTTCAAGAATTCTTCAAGCCTAAAATCCAGTCATTTTCTGCGTTTTTCTGAGAATTCTCCAAGTGCAAGAATATTCCAGATTAGGGACTGGGTGGCAAAGAAGTCATCCTGGATGTCTCAACACTGAATCATGCCCTACCTCCATGTATTTCAAAGGCATCATCCAAAAGGTGGTGTCCTATGGTGCTAAGTACAAAAAATTGGACATAGTGTTTGATGTATACAAAAAGACAAGCGTGAAATCTGAAGCCAGGTCAAAAAGGGGGATTTCATGCCTTCACTGGATGTAATGATACCAGCCTTCTGCGATTCAATGAAGAAGACTGCACGAAACCTTCATCAATCTCAGCCAGCATCCATCAGTTAGTGTTCTTGATTTGCAACAGCGGGACGGATTCGTTGTAATCGTGTATGACTGATGAAGCGCAACCAACCGTATACAGTAAGCAAAACTGGATCTCAAGCAGAAGCCGTGCAACCAATTTCCAACAACACAGAAAGCTCTCATAGAGCACGCCAAGCGTACTGCTTATCTAACAGAGACCATCCAGGGACAAACTATTTTCTCCAGGCGAGACATCAGCAATCTTGGTGACTGAGGGTGGGGTCAAAAAAAAAAAAATGTGTCACCATTTGTCAGGAACTAAAAAAGTGTTCCTATAAGGTTGCATCCTTTGACTCAAGGCTCTCTTTCACGGTATTCTGCAGTCACTTATCTGAGTACTAGCAACTAGAGAACATTCATATGATGCACTATACAGTTATTGTGGTATCGTTTTTGTTACTTTTTCTATGAAGTTATATTGGCATGCGAGGAATTGGGGACAGATCTAACTCTGATTCTTAGCAATAGAGAGTTGCAACCCTTGAATCTCAAGTGGCAGTCGTTAACCGGGCAGAAATGAATGCACGACCAGTGATCAAAAAGTAAACAAACGGTCAAAAAAAAAGAAGAAAGAAAATATAGGAATTCAGTTGGTTGTAAATACCTGAAACCCCCCCCCAAAAAAAACCCCCCAAAAAACAAAACAAAACAAACAAAAAACAAAACGAAACAAAACAAAACAATGAGATCTTCGTGTTCTTGAAGAAGAAACTACTGAGCTTTTGATTTTCTTCAAAATGATCTGCTCAATGCAATTCCTAATTGCAGTGTGTAAAAAAGTATTTATCTCATTGCTATAGATAATTGAAAGACAAGAACATACTGACTGCATTGTTTGTAGGGGAAATCCTGTATGTACCCACTTGCAGGCACATAATCTTATTGGAAAAGATGAAAGTATGCAAACATTCATGTAGACAAACGCTATGATACTAGAGTAAATAATTTTTGGATACTCTTAAATTCTGGGCTATTCATGTAACTCTGTTATGTCAATGTCCCAACCTGGTAGTACTCGAAAGTAAGTCTAGCCTATGCTACACCAAATCACCCAGAAATTTTAGGAACATGGGACACCCTCGGTCTCTCAGTTGCTGAGTTTTTGATGCATTCGCTACACAGACACGTTTGGAATTCAAAAGGTAAATGATTCGATTTATATTAGATTCCTATTTGGGACATATTGGGGGGGGTGTCTATCATACTAGGTATTAGGAGTTTCCTATCATTCTATTTATATACTATTTATATATGTTTTTGTTTAGCGGTAACTATTGCATGCTGTATTATTTTGTTTCATTTCATGGGGATGTATGTCTATTGGTGGATTCAAATTATAAGCCAGGGGGATGATCTGGGTGTTTTCGTTATCAGTATGTGGTTTGTCTATCAGTTCTTTTGTGGCATGTTTCTCTGGGAGTATTTTATTCTTTCTTGAAACTATTTCCCAATGTTAGGATTCCTTTTTATTATTCGATTATATTAGGTTCAGCCTATTTCCTCATGTCTGAGATAATTATGTTGATTGGATTGTTCTCTAAGATGGCTATTTGAATAAGATATCTATTTTATTTATTTTAGTATATCTATATGTGGCTTATTGAGTTACGTTTGTTGATAGAAATTTTGAGCAATGGTACTGCTATTTTAACGCTATTTCATTCTTTCTGATTAACAATTCTGTTTTATATTCTTTTTTGTTCTGTTGGCAAAAATGAGGACTTGGAATTTCTGATTTAGGCATAGGTGGAATGGATTTCCAATATTTTGGCATATGTATGTTTGTTTTAATATTTTCCATTTTATTGTAAGTTTGATATTGCTGTCACCCAGTCTCCAATATCATGTCGAATGAGATGTACTACTTTTATATTTTTCATTTGTAAAAGATGATATATGGTTGGTTTCTCTAAGTTTGAAGGGTGCTTTCGATAATCTTAAATAATATTTAACTTCTAAGAGTTTCTCCTGGGTTGATGTTTCGGCTTGGTATATAATATTTAATTCGAGACAATTGTTTTGCAAAGGACATCTGTTTTTGCTTGTATAGTTGTAACTTGGTTTATTCATGCTTTCTTCGTTCGTATTAATTCTAATTTCTCTCTTAATTTTGTTATGGGTTTATTAAAATTTTCCGTGCAACTATAACTAGTTTTTAGTTTTGTTCTTGTTGAACATTTTACTCTGTGGGTTGCTCGGGGGGGGGGGGGGATGGATAAATCTTCTTCCTAAGTTAGTTTCTACTTATAGGTTGAATGGTGTTGTATACCAGAATATCATTTAAAAAAAAATTATTTTTGTTGTTGCTATGTTTTTCTCTATTGGATTTGATCATTTTATCATATCTTAAGTTTGTTGCAGTAAAACTGCTATTCATTAGAGCTTAAGTATATTTATTCCTAACATGGTTGAATATTGCTTCATTTGAGGAATTATATCTTAGTTTACTTTCTATTGATCTGGGAATCTTTTTAATGATTTTGTTTGGGTGGTTAAAACTTGTATTACTATATTTAATTGCAGAATTTTCTCTTCTATATGGATTGTGGGTGTTATCATTTGAATTAAAAGTGGCATCTAAAAAAATGTATAATTTTAACACTGGCTTTGATTTCAACTCTGAAGTTTAGTTTTTCGTTTCTTTTATAATGTATTTTTTAATTGTTTTCAAATTTTTGCGAGGTTGCAATTTTCTACAAATGGTAGGCCGTTGTCCCGGTATTGTCCAATATTTTTGGAATCTTGTTATGTGGTGAGGTTACATAGAATATACGAACCGATTAACGTATTTGTGTTGCGAATCCTTACTCCAGTATGTGTTAAGCTCTACTCTAAATCAATGTAATGTTTAAAGCTGAATGTATCGAGCACTTTATGGAATGAACCCACGATACATCGAATATTGTATTATATTGCATTCCTGATTTGTATTGCGTGATATATATTTAAGAGAACAATAATAAAACATAAAACAAACGTGTGTATATGTATTAATATATTTAGTAAACCTTAGTTTAAAAAGTGCTCAATACCATTAAAAGAGCGGTTATAAAATGAGTGAAGGTTTTTAATGGTTCATTATAGATTGTGCATTCTATTTCACTAGAAGAAGATGTTCAAATGAACCTATGAAAATCTTTTCTAAGTGGAATAGAATGTACAATCTGTAATGAGCTATTGGGAAAAAACTTTACATATATATATATATATATATATATATATATATATATATATATATATATATATATATATATATATATATATATATCGCTCAGCGGTAGGATACCGGCCTCCAGGTCTGAAGCGAAAGTTTCAATCCTGCCTCGTGGTACTGGATGAGATGATGGATTGTCTATAGCCACACTGAAGAGTTGTAATACAATGAGACAGCTATCTGTGGATGACATATATATATATATATATATATATATATATATATATATATATATATATATATATATACACACGTATATGATATCTGAAAAGTATACACATTTTTGTTTGTTCATTTTTCTTGTATTTCGAGTTTTCTGATGTTGTATTTTTGTATTCGGTTCGAATGAATGTTAGAACTTTCCGAAATTCATGTATCATCTTCATTATCATTATCCAGAGTATTTTTGATAATCATTCACCTTTTTCAAAGTTGGTTTTGACGTCATTGTGTTTGTCTCAATTTCCGAATTTTTAACTATCAATATATGTAATATTCATGGGTATGCATGCTAGAGCCATTTAAGAATTTAAGCTTATATGGACTAATATAATATCAATGTCCATACACGCATAACTGGACTTTTAATATATTAACTTACAAGCACATGAATATATTCGATGGATAAATAACCAGTTCATTTCATGCACGCACGCGCGCATCTATTTATCTTTAAGCTGTTTCTCTGCTTTCTTACTGGGAGAAAATAAGGACAAAAAAATGAATAAATAAACAAAGAACAAATCTATTCATTTACCGTTCAGTAATAAAGACAAATTGATGGCGCCTAGTGAAGAGTGAAAAATGAGTTTGATTCTCACTGGGTGCTCTACCTCTACAGCCTTGTGCTGGACTATCCTAAACGAAGTAAATGACCACTCTTGACATTCTTGTGGCTGAGATAGTGGAGTATTTCAGACTGGTGCCAGAGGTCAGTTTTCAAACCGAGGTAAAAGCTATGGTTTCGAATGATGATTTTCATAGCAGGTAGGCAGGAAGAATCAGCCCTCTTGCAAGGTTGGTTTGGATCATTCTTCCACCACCTCATTTAGCCTTTTGTTTAATAAACTAAACTTTGTTCATATTAAGACGAATTACTTTTGATTAATTACTACGTCAATATCGTGGAAGTTACCATGTTGCTAGAACCTTATTTTATAATAGACGTTTTCGCTCTGATAATGAATTTCACCAGCCTAGCATTTAAGATGAAACTGTAAACTCCTTGTGTTTAGGTCATTCATTAATCAAGGTAATTCAACCAGTCTTCGAAGGGTTAACGACTGAGTGCTTTGGTTTGAGGATACTTTGCTGAAAAGTTTGGAAGGTTGTCTCCGATCTCTTTCTTGACTTCAATACAGCAAGCAAAGTTGCAAATATCAATCTTTGTCGATTCTGGCAAGAAGCAAAATTATTTATTTTGATCTCCTTATTGAATTATCCAATTATTTCGCCCGGCGATGACGTTTGCACGGGAAACAATATGATTTGATTGTAAACGACAACAAAGGCGCGTTTTCTACCTCTTTACCTCTCTATGTAACAAGGTACGACGAAACATAAACCCTTATCAAATTACTCTTCCTTAACTCAATCATTACATTAGCCAAGTTATTCTTTCCCTTTTACCCTTCGCTCCCTCTCATTCATTCGTGATCGATATTCGATCCAAGTAAGTTCTGAACCAATGAATGTATTTGTACGTGGAAACCGCTTTAGCGATGTTATGGTCTGCTTTGGAAGCACTGCCATCTTGGACTTCATCCAACTCAGCGAAGTCAATTTGATCACTGACCCGTTCTTCACTACCCACCGTGCATTCTACCGCACGGTTTCGCCCCTTTCTATAAACTTCCATTACCTTTTCTTTTCTTCTTTTCCTGTCTGTCTGATTTTAGCAACAAAACACTTTCCAGATCCTTGATGATCCGATTTGGAGAGAGAATGTAATAGTCACTATTCATTTTTCATTTTCTAATGCTTGAAAGCAAAATCTAGGTACAATCGGGGTAAAAGTTGAATTTTGGCAAAGGAGAAAACTGACTGATGGTGAACAGTCGTTCATGTGACATATTATTTCTCATCGTCACTTTTCGTCTGTACGACCATGAAGCCACACTTTTGGATATTCCATATAAGATTTAAATGGGCATTTCCAAAACGTCGCTAATATCTTACCAAAGTATTTTTATTATTATTAAATGACTTATAACACTTGATCTAATAATGATATATAAACACGGGAAAATGTCACAAATATCGTAACTACCAGAATCTAAATAAACATGGCTACAATTGGAATGGAGGGTAGGTTTAAGGCTTTCAGTCTTTAATACAATTTCTTGTTTTTCTTTTTATCTCATGAGATGAAGTATTATAAACCATTAACAGTTTTTATGATTATTTTTTACCTTCATCTTAATTTTTAATAGTTGCTTTTAATCACGATTTTTTGGTCAGACTTAGTACCCTTCGGCAGTGAGCAAATAGCAGTGAACAGAATTGCCATAAAAAGCACTCAATAAAAATGAGATAAAGGTAAAAAGTAGTCATAAATAAGACGGTTTAAGGGCGTTATTTGAATTTCTGTGTCCAGTTGAAGTCTTGGTGGCTCAATTGGTAAAGCAGACCGGTCTGAATGATGCTTCCTCTGGCTACGGGAATGCGGGTTAGTATTCCACCTATGGCTTATTATTTTTTCCCCAATCAATGCTATTTACTCACTGATCACTTATCAGCCGAAGCAAAAATTTGCGATTGAAAGAGACTAATAAAATTAATTCAAAGGTAGAAAGTAGTCAAAAGTTATAGAAATTCGGTTCATTTTCTCTCAGAAATTTGGAAACGGCTTGTTTGATTATCATATGTGATACTGATTTTGTTCCTACAAAGGATAGCATTTTTCTTTGAATTGTGTCATCCTATTCAGTAGATTTATAAAGCATTTGTAATCCCGACTCATTGGTTGTTCTTCTAAATTAGGTAATGTTTTCTAAAATTGTCAACTCATAAAATATTGGCCTCAATAGCAGTTCATCAGACAATATTTTCTATAAACTTTTCTCTCCTGTATCTCACTCGCTCCATTTAGGAATCGACATCATCATTATTATTCAGCTGCTGGGCTGCCGAACGTAACAGAAGAGTTTATCAAATATCTAGCGTATTAAATGTTGCGTTTAGTTATACGACAGAATCCAGATGCCAAGCTTGGACAGCGCATGCTCCCTGTTTCCTCTCTTCTTACCCCTCCCCCTCTCTCTCTCGTATACAGAATCAACCCGAATCTATTGCGTGCACACATATGCACGTACAAAATACACTCATGCTTGTTTCTATATGCACACGATCACATTTATGTACATTCACAATCCTTAGGTATAACAATAAAAAACAAAAACAAAAACGGACTGTTAGAAAAAACTGTGACGTTGCATATACAGTTTTTGATAGTATTTGACAATAATTGTTTCTGTAATAAAACTATTTCTTTCCAATTGAGTTTCCAAGTTAATCTAAGTTTAAATAAATAATCATTGCATCAAAAATAAAACGAAAATATCGTCCCAAATACAACATAATTCATTGTAAATTGAAGAAGTTATGAATATGAAATATAAAGACTATATAGACTGCTTTCTTTCTTCCTTGCTTGCTTGTATTTTCTTTCTTTATCTCGAGAATAGATTAAAAAGGAATAATATGACGCATTGTGACATAAAAAAGAAAAAAAAATTCCATATCTTCGTCCATTCTTTATCATATATTTCTATCTTTACCAACACTTTCTGCCTTCTATTATCACACTCTTATTAAGATAACAGAATTCTTTCTTTGTTACGAACGCTGTCTATCTCCCTTTGACCACTCTCTTTTTGGGTCACTTAATTCCTTACAACTCCGTTAACCTTCCTAAATCTGGCTTTAACATGAAATCTTCTCCGTTCTTGGAACTGTCAACTTACGCCGCTGTTAAAAACACCCATACATGAACTCCTATATGTATATGCACACACATATCTCTCCACTCTCTCTTATATATATATATATATATATATATATATATATATATATATATATATATATATATATATAGAGAGAGAGAGAGAGAGAGAGAGAGAGAGAGAGAAGCAACATCATACTTCACACTGACGCAAACGACAGCATGAATTCATGATTTATTTTTTATTCTGTCGTCATCAATTAAGTCCCGAACAATAGTTACTGTTTTCATTTAATTTCCTGTGTGGCCCAGTCCAAACACAAAGAAAAAGAAAATCAGAAAATACTGAAGAAACTTCTCATCTATTTTTATTCAGTCAGGGAAATTGTCACTCACTTATCTCCTCTTCACATCAGAGGTGACAACATGTAAGATATTTTTTGTTTTTATTTATCCTTCGAATGCAATTATCGATCAACTGATGCCAAAGCGGGCCCCTTTACTGATTATAGATGGTCATGAGGACGTCAATGATATTTAACGCTTAACGTATTACCTTATTATACATCTATAAGATGCATATAAGATGAGATGTTTGGGTTGAGTTATCTTCCTGCCACTACGGCTTTATTGTGTTTCATGAATTTGTGCCCCCGACCCATATACTGGCCTTCCAGTCCATACTAGGCTTTCGCCCCTTTATTCTTTCCCCCCTTCGTCTTCGCTTGCTGTGTATTGGCTCCGCATTCAGCTAACCGTTGACTGTTTAGAAGCCTTATGATTGCAGAAAGTTCAAGAAGGTTTACGCTTACCTTACGCTTGCTTTTAGAGAATACCAGACAATGGCTGGACATCACAACTCAGATCAGGAGATCAAATGCGAAATTGTGTCCGGCACAAAATGAGATGGCATGATGATTCAGTCAGGTCCCGGAAACTTTTCCACCGTGACGCCCGCGACAAAGAGACCTGACGTATCTTAGGGAAGAGTCATGTCAAACGATGGACGTTAAAAGGCTGCTGCTGATGCTGATACGCTGGCTACTATACCTTGTGGTTCTTCATGATTTTATGAAGTGATTCTACTCTGTATGCTGCTCAATTGAAGATTTTGGAAGCTGCTTATTTAATCTGTTGTGATTCTGTAGAATTTTAAAATATCTGCATTAGGCGTAAGAGAATGCCGGATGCTCGTTACATAGAGGAAGATCCTTTTATTTATTTGAAGTAGCAGGACAATCAGCTGAACTGTTACAGCAGAGAAGGTATAAGATACTAAATTCTGAACAACTTTTCCCACTTCTCTGGGTTAGGTGTGTGAAGTGTGCCAAAGAAGATGGTTTTGCACCATCCAGCACAAAGATAGTGACGAGTGTCAGATGCAAAAGCGCGATTCAACCGAGGATCAGTCAGTGTACCGAGAGTCAATCCGACTGCAGGCGTAACCGTGACTATCTGCTTGAATCAGTTTGGGGTCAAGTATTTATTGAGAGCTAATGCAATTAACCATGGCCCACATTTCAAGGGCTCTGGAGTCTACCTTCTCTCGGGAACTCTGAGATGATAAATCTATGCATGAACTCTTTTTGGTCATCATATTCGATGTTAACTCACTTTCCTACAAGCTAGAATCCAACATTGCAGCACTACAAAGATGAACAACTTGACTAATCCTGTCTATAAAATGTTTTGATTTTTGACCGAGCTTAAACAGACTGTGATGCCTGAAATTTTCTGTATATTTCGAAAACCTATCCCCATTTAGAAGAAAAATACTTTCTCACTAATTTAGCTTTTTCTGATCTCAATTTAATTTTGTGAAGACAGGCAATTTTTGTACTTTTTTAACTGTCTATGTTCCGGTGCGAGGCCATTAATCAACCTGACAGAATCCCCGAAAAACGATCTCTCGGCTTGTACTGAATCATACTAATCAACTCGAGGTTATTTCTAGGTTCTCATATTAGAGTTGCCATGCGCCAACTATTTTATTTCGCAAACTTCGTCTTGTTGTTACCTTAACTATTACTTGAACATATTTTGTGTTACACATTTGTACCATGAACACTGAATAATATGATTAAGAAACAATATGTTTCCGGTTATTAAATGGTGTCAAAATTTGCAAATTGTTTGTACGTTCAATCAATGAAGTTTTTAAGAAGCACTTTTGATTGACTGTTTTCTAGTTAATCATTTTATTTTTTTAAACCAACTTCATCTATCATTTAAGGGGATATCAACTGGATCATAAAATGATAATGATGATGATGAAAAACATTCTGGCAATTCTATGCAGATTTGAAAATCCAAATGATAAAGTTTAATGAATCTTATTTGTTAGGATTATCAATGTACACGTATATATATATATATATATATATATATATATATATATATATATATATATATATATAAACACACTCAACTCTTGCAATACGTGAATGTGTGTGTGTGTGTATGTGTGTGTGTGCATGGTACGTGTGCGTATCCCTCGTAGCCAAAATGTATTAGTGTGCCCTATCACAGCCATCTATTGTTCTGTCTAATATCAGTCTCAGTGCTATGCAGAGATTCTGTCACTGATCACATTATGAGAGAGGGGGGAGGTGGAGGGGAAGTGACGTTATTAATGAAGAACGTCATTAATTAATACTCTTAAGTAATTGGATAAAATACAATTATACTAAAATTTAATAATTAAACAGCCGGCCACGTGGGGGAGAATTTTGTGCCTCGTCATTTTGAAGTGGATTCCCAATTGGGAAGGAGCGTTAAAAGAAAAGAAAGTAAAAGCGAATGAGAGAGGCGAAGAGAACCGTTAAACATTGGCAAAGGACGATGAGAAAGAGGAAGAGGAAAATGAGGAAGAGAGGGAGAGGGAGGGGAGAAAAGGGAAGAGGAGAAGGCAGACACCCCTAAAAGGAATGGGAAGAAATGAAGGAATGAAGGAGAAAAAGAGGAAAGAAAGTGGCAATAAAAGAAAGAGGCTGTGAGAAATGTCACATGATTGAAGAAGAAGTACGAAAAGAAAGAAACAAAACTAAAAAAAACAATAGAGAGTGAGAGAGAGATAAAAGAGGAAAAGTGTGATGTTATTTCAACAGAGAATGAAAAAAGATTAAAGAAGGTTGCGAAGAAAATTGGTAGAAATTGTGAAGTGTACAAAAAAGGGGTGAAAAGAAGACGCTGACAAGAAAAAGAAGACGAAGGAAAAGATTGCAAAACATTAAAAAATGAATAAAGAAAACTGTGAAGGCTGAAAAGGAAAATGGAGGAGGAATTAAACAAATTGAAAGCAGAAAAAAACTGAATAAAGTAAAAAAGAATAATATCTATAACGTCTCAATTCCCAGGATATTCCACAAAATCAGTCTGGGATTTTTCTCAAAATGTTTTTGGTACAAATTTGGTAACTGCAGCCACCGGGGAATACCCTGAACCTCCTCTCTTAGTACAGTGTGGAAATACAGTCTAAAGAAAAGATCTCCAGTTCTACAGTGATCCTTAAGAGGCTGTTATTAGAAAATTAAAAGCGACAGTCGACAAAAATCTTAATAGAAGAAAAAAACGCATGTTAAATGCTAAAAGAGATAATAGTCATAAAGCAGTACTTGAATAAGGATGAATAGTATCTCTACAAACTAGTAATTGAATTACTGGAGGAGTAAGCAGACTGAAACAAACACAGAGAGAGAGAGAGAGAGAGAGAGAGAGAGGGAGGGAGAGAGAGAGAGAGAGAGAGAGAGAGAGAGAGAGAGAGAGAGAGAGTAGTTGGCAAACGTGTGTCACTCGAAGACATGGAACTTTATTCCAATATAACAACAGAGGCCCCGTTTCTAGCTTCAGATTTGAGTAAAAAGTAAATATAAATGTTCCTGGATTTCCAACTTTTGATGAAATGAGATTTCTGCATCTACCCATTTCTCCAAGGGAACAAAAAGAAAGATCCACGTCATACAATAAGAATATTTTACCAGGTATCACATTATATATATTTACATAGGAACCAAAGCAACAGCATGAGATCTCTACCAGTCACAATCCTCATTACAAAGCTCGTTCTAATACTAGAATTTTCTCTACGTGTAATAAAGAATATCTTTTCACCTTGAGCGATTGAAAATCATCACTGCACATTCCTCATGTTGCCTCCATATATAATTCAAATCGGTGGAAGGGATCAGCAGGTTGTTACGAATAAAACTGCCATGACTATAACCATAAAATTTTGAAGTGACCAACGTCTCAGAAGCAATAATTATAATGATATTATAATAATTAATAATTGAAGTTGAGCAGCAATAGAATATGAATAGTTATATATATATATATATATATATATATATATATATATATATATATATATATATATATATATATATAATAAATATATATATATATGTATAAATAAATATATATAAATAAATATATATATATATGTATAAATAAATATATATAAATAAATATATATATATGTATAAATAAATATATATATATATATACACATATATATTTATATATATATATATATACACGTATATATATATATACACGTATATATATATATACACATATATATATATACATATATATATATATACACGTATATATATATATACACATATATATATATATATACATATATATATATATATACACATATATATATATACACACACACGCATATATATATATATATACACACACACACACACACACACACACACACATATATATATATATATATATATATATATATATATATATATATATATATATATAGTACTGTTCAATATATTCTTGCATGTATGGCTTGGATTCGGGATCAATCATCACAAGGATTTAAACGGTTCATAAAAATTGTTGCCAAACTACTTAGTCAAAAAGCCTTAGATTAGGGTTTGCAAAGAATGCAATTTTACTGCAAGTTGTGGTCAGCCGCTGGAAAAAAGTATTAAATCAACCTAAGCCCCCTTCCCTTCCCTAAAGAAAATAATCTAAGTGTGTTCAGATGTGATAAGAAACGTCTGGGAAATGTCTGGGAGACTTGCAGACCAATACATTAATGGAAAGAATGCAATCATAGGCGATATACAAGTTTGTTGGTTCAAATACTTGCAAGCAGTACTATTTGTTTTTAAATTCCCGAAACGGTTACATGGTAAAAAACTGATTATCCCCACGCCTAAAAAAAATTACACAAAGTATCATATCAAAGTCCATATAAAACATAAAAAACAGAATGTTACATGAATTATATAAATATATATTGGGAAATAGATGACTAAAATTACACAAAATGCTTTTGAAAAAAATTTCTTTTAATATAATTAGTGTTTAAAACCGTAGAGCTTTCGAGAAATTTATATATGAATATATATAAATATACACACACACACACACACACACACACACACATATATATATATATATATATATATATATATATATATATATAGAGAGAGAGAGAGAGAGAGAGAGAGAGTAAGGATTCGCTACACAAACACGTTTCTGCTCCATTATACTATATGTCCTGTTATATTATATTGTATTGCATTCCTGATTCGTGTATATATATGTATATATATGTATATACATATATATACATATTTATATATATATATATATACACACACACATACACACACACACATACACACACACACACACACACACACACACACACATATATATATATATATATATATATATATATATATATATATATATATATATATATATAAAATCAATAATCTTATTCTATGGGTTGCACTACAACTTAGTCTGTGCCTCAGACCCCTGAAAAGATGGAATTAATGAAATAAGTATTTTTTCTCAGTAGAAAGAGAAGTATATGGTATGAGAACTTTACAATAAACTATATTCTGGTCAATTTTAACAATGCATTTTGTGTTTGATCATCAGATTATAATCAATCTTTATTTCAGTTATATATTAAAAATACATATCTATGTATCAACTATAAGCACTCTATAAGTATTAATGTTATCAATTTAATAAAAAACAATCGGTATGGATTATTTACATGAATTATATTTACATACACATGTGTATGTGATTTCAAATGATACATTTATGACAATTCTATATGGTGATACATATATAATTTATCAATATATCTATATAGGTAAGAAAAATGATTGATTGAAAGATAGATAGCTACATAAATAAAATCAAGGACACCGAAAAGTTGACAGAGATGTAAATGAACAGACATACATATATATATATATATATATATATATATATATATATATATATATATATATATATACATATGTATATATATATATATATATATATATAAATATATATATATATATATATATATATATATATATGAACACACAGGGCAGATGGACTAACAGACAGACAGATAGGCAGACAGATAGATAGATAAATAGATGTTGAGATAAAAACTTAGTAAATAATAAAAAATGAAATGTATATTAGATTTCTAGAATATTAAATTAATTTTTGGATAAGTAGAAAATGGAAGCCAGGGAGAATGAGAGATAGAGATAGGAAGGCATCTACGACGATATGATGTGTTTTGATAACGTTAATGTATTTTTGATGCAGACCAGAGCTTCCTCATTAAAAGATAATATGCCATTTTTATCAATTTCATTATTATAATAGTGACGTGTAATTCACTGATACTGGCGACCTGTTTTGTTGAGCGCACGCCCTGTCCACCCGCTGATAATGACAACGTATACTTTAACCCTTAATAGCACACAGAAAGATTCACGGAGATACAATTACCTCCCTTGTCTTCTACCTTTGTTCTTTCTTGTGATTCGTTCATTTCGTTTTCATTTTGTTCGTAGATTTCATAATTCTTTCATTATTGTCCTATTTCCCATGGATTCTGTCCAATCAATTCTTTTTTTTCATTACCATTCCTTCAATACTTGCTTTGTTTTTCCTGAATTCTAGTCAACTTTACATTTTTGTCAATTTTATTCTGTTCTTTCCATTTTTTTGTTCTGTTTGTTTTCCCTTCTTTTTTCTTCTTTCCTTGTTCATTTCTTCATTGTTTTTATCTTCAATTTTTCATATAGTTTCTTTTTTCTTGTATAGTGTCATCCCCCATTCTTCTTCTTTCTTTCGCCATCTTTGTAATCACTTATGCTTTCATTCACTCTCAAAAACATTGTTCATCCTACAATTAATTATTCTTACGTTAACTTCTGCATTTCAAATGAATCACGTGATACCTTTGTATTTGTAGCTCTGGGGATTTCAGCGCGAGATCCAAGCGGCGTACAGCAAAAACAAGGAGAAAAGAGAATCCGATTTGAGTTGGGAAAGTCTGACGACATGGGATGATAGAAAGGATTTCAGTGTTTTCTTCAGTTGCATAATTCTTCACCAGTGTGGACAGGATTGTAATTGCATTGTTGCACCTGTAAAATACATCGACTGAGACAGGTGTTGTGTGGACAAAGAATCACCATTATTTGCGAGATGTGTTTTCCAAATAATCATAGTCGACTTTCTATCTTTCCAAAAAACCTCCCTGAATCAATCCCTTTTCAATTTTCAAAAAAATAAACTAAAAGTTCTACTATTCCAGTAAGAAAAGTATCCTTTTTCAGTCATCTGAAAAACGTCTACCTCCCAACTCAGTAAATTCTGAATTCTGAAAAAAACAAACTATTTAGTCAACATACAATTTAGTGAGGTAAAGTGGCAACCAGGTGCCTATTTCATATGTTTAAATACCTTGCAGGGTTTTTTTTTCAACCGGATATCCATTCTATCTGTATCGAGTAAAAAGTTCTGGTCGGTAAATTGGTTGATAAAAACAGCTATAGACAAATTGAGTGACAAGCAAATGTGTACAAATAGATAACACTTGAATAGAATAATCAAAGGAACATATAGAGCGGAGAGATAGGGAAATTGAATAACAAATAGAAAGAAAATGTGACAGATCAGTTGCTAAACCGACTCGCTCACTTTGAAAACGGCGTACAAAAGTTGGCCGTCGTTTTTAACATCGAGTGAGTGGGTATGTAGAACTTTACAATTCACAATCATTATTTGATACAATTAGTCATTTGTAGGGTTATTTTATTATTTTCATTTTAATGGAATCTAAAACCCGATTTCAAACATTTGAATCGCAGCCACACGACAAGCTTTACAGACTACGTTGACTAATCCAATTTCTTCCAAGTTTTGATCATATAATCTGCCATTTAGTACACTCAATACATTTAAACCATTTTTAAATGTGCTGTAATTTCTCTCCCAGGCAACACTGGGATTCCCTGCTAGTATATACATATATCCGCTCGGATGGTGCAATGGTTAGCACGTCAGACGGTGATGGTTTCGATTTCCAGTAAGAGCGAAGAAGGAAACTCTTCAGAGGGCAAATTTCCCCGTGCACTCAGCCACGAATAGAATACACCTAAAGCTGTGAACCGACCGTCTTATTGTCACGTCTGGACGGAAAGTGAGCACGTCCTTATCCATTTTTCAAGATGTCGGGCCAACATGGAAGAATATGGCTAACTGAAACAACGGATGGGTTACGCAGTCTGTAAGGTAGCAGAGGAGATATACATACCTTGTTGTGTCTGACTCCATCCTTTAAATCTAGAGTTTGTATGCCATCGGGGTGGAACGATGAGAGCCGATGTCAACGGTTTTCTATTGGAGTTTTCTTTCTAGATGTTGTTGAAGAGGTCTATCCCTCCTCTGAAGAATTATTCTGACAGTATGGTTGGGTGGATTCAGGTCCTAGAAACTAAACAAAATTTTTCAGTTGTGAGTTCTGAGGTGGAATAGTCCTCACATCTGCACAATTGAGTTTCAAGATGAAGTGTGTCTTGTGCATAGCTGCCTCCACCCTTTAAATCAAGGGTTTGCATGACATGGCCTACCGATGTGGATTGATGGTAGCAAGGTTCCAATCTCGAAGGTTTTCTGTATGAGTTTTTTTTTCCCTAGGAAGAGGCTCAGCCCGGCTCTTTCGACAATATATATATATATATATATATATATATATATAGATAGATAGATAGATAGATAGATAGATAGAGAGAGAGAGAGAGAGAGAGAGAGAGAGAGAGAGAGAGAGAGAGAGTAATAAACATAGAAGAGGAATCGATCCAAATGACTTCGATAACTTCAGTCTTCCGAAAGGAGAAAGGCCATGTGGAAGAATCTTTTGGAAATATAAGTAGCAACTTTTCATCGACACCAACTTTTGGGATTTCAAGATAAATGAGTGAAAAAGGCGCAAAACAAATTTACTAATTCATATCAGTTTGAATATTATTGTAAAATCAGCGATTTTCACGTGATCTAATTTTCTTTCTTCTCTATACTTACTTGTTTCCTTCTACAGATCTCTTTCTGCCTTTCCTCCCGTCTCTCATTTTTTCCTTCCTTTCTATCTATCTGTTTGTGATACCTCAAACGCAACCACCATATCTAATCAGTAAATTGTCTTTAACAAATGACTATTATTTCCTCTACAAAATTGCAACTTCACTAATTAATGATTAGATACAATTTTCGAAGAAGAATTATCATCTCCTTTCCACCCTAATTTTTTCTGACTCTTAGTAATTTGAATTTTTGCTTTTCAATTTTTAAATAACAGATCGTAATCAGCTCTTGTCTCCTTCCTCTCGTTCACAGGCCTGATCTAAGCTTACATGCCATATCATTCTATTTCCATATTCGATAACCACGTGTGCTACCCACTTCTCGCTCCCTAATTCGTTTTTCTGCCCACCCAGTCAAATGTGGGGCGTTGATTTGAAACATATGACCCAAACGTCAGCTTCCTTCCCCTAACCCTCTATTTACCATAATTTTTCTATCTGATCATTCAGTTATACATTTTTACTCTCCTTCTCCAACAGTGCTTTCGATGTCACATGACCAAAGGGTGCGAACGCGGCCTGGATACGGTCATAACTTGACAGTCAGAAACTGAACCCTTCGATTAAAAGGGGATAAATTTATGTTTGTCCCAATCACTCTAGCCTTTACCCTGCCCCTGACCCTAATCTCATATCATATCCCATTCCCAACCGATCTCTGGTCTTTTCTACTTCAGTCAAACCCATCATTTCAATTTACCATTGCAATGACACTCCCCTTGCAGACCAATCATATTTCACATATGACAATGCAGCACAATACAGATTTATTTAATCTCCGGAACCAGTTTCGCTTTATTGTTCCGTTTTTTTTTGTTCCTTCTCTACTCTGCTTTCCTTTTTCACTTTCACTTCCCGCACTTTCACTTTCACTTTCACTCTTTCCTCAACTTCAACCCCCTTCTCTCCCCCATCTGTGATGGGAAAGGATTCAAAACGGAGAAGGAAATGAAAATGTAAGAACAGAATTTTGCATTGGTCTTCAATGGAAGAAACAAGTATTACAAAAGAAAAACATGTAAAGAAGAAAAGAAGGAATTTGAAGATGGGACAAAAAAAAATCAGTAAACAATGAAAATATAAAATGGGGGAAAAGAAGGAAAAAGAAAGAAATGAAGTACAGGTAAGATACTGCAAAGTGGCCCAAAACAAGGAAGTTAGAAAAAACAGATAACCAAAGAATGAAGGGCGGAATTAAAGAGAGGATTGTATGTGTAAACGTCTTTCTGTCTGCATGTGTGTGTGTGTGTGTGTGTATGTTTATGTCTTTCTGTCTGCATGTGTGTATGTGTGTGTGTGTGTGTTCTTGGTTGATTGTACTTCTGTGAATCGAATCCAACACTAACCACAACCTACAAAATGATATAAAAAGTCTTGTCCGTTTTACCGGGGAACAGAGGTTTCAAAAATATTTAGCGACATATTAGTCAAGTTTTTTCTATCCAAGCTAAATATATTATGTCATCCCAGCAGTTCAACTGACTCTATATAAAATTATACACACCTTGAGATTATCGATGACTCACGAAAGTGTTCCAACACACAGTTTGAAAAGCATTGTCGCAGAAGACAGACAACGAATTTCAATCTTATATGAATTTTAAGGTAGTTTTCAGTATAAAAATATAAATAAAATATGTTTATTTTTGTAAAGCAATGAAAAGTACAGTAAAATATATTTAAACTCAGCGATATAAAGAAGTAATAAACTAACAGAATTATATTTGAAAGGCGTTTATGTACAAAAGTAAAAAAATGAAAATATTGATTAAGTTTTTAAGGAGTGTCAATATCAGTGTCATAAAGTGAGAAAAGACAATAGATCTTTACACTGCACACATGAAAGTGTTGCTGACTACATAGCAGAGGCAATATCGAATGTTTACTACTAATTATTTGCTTTGATTTCGGTTTATGTGAGTTACCAGACAGGATTCAACCAGAGGCCTAAGCCTGGAAACTTTGTAAGTTGTGATAGTCCAGGTGCATGCACGTCTGAGAGAGAGAGAGAGAGAGAGAGAGAGAGAGAGAGAGAGAGAGAGAGAGAGAGAGAGAGAGAGAGAGAGAGAGAGAGAGAGAGTTTTACATATACAGACACTACAATACTCTCCAAAACATCCTTCTATATATACATACAGTGAAGAATGCTGGGTGTAGTACATACAATCACATTTTCGAGAATTTTCTAATAATGTTCATTATTATTATTATTATTATTATTATTATTATTATTATTATTATTATTATTATTATTATTATTATTACTACCACAAGCCAAAAACTGTCCCTGAGGACTTTACTCGTGTGGTTATTTTAGATTTTGAAACTTTTATTATTAAGAAAACTAAGAACCAAAGGAAAATCAATTAAATCATGGATGACGTCATTCCACTGGACCACGAAGTAGAAAGGAAACGAGAAAATAAATAGATATCAAGACCTTACTCAAGAGTTTCTAATATCGTGGAACATGTATGTGAAAGTTGTACAGTTGTGTACCATGATGAGCTGATATAAGTCTGATAGTGTTTGATGACAATGGCGATGGTTGAAGTGGTTGTGATGGCAGAATGGTGACGCAGATGAAAAGATTATGATGATTGTCGATGCAGTGAGGTTATTGAGCAATGCCAACTGAGCAGGGACAATTGAGAGTTGGACAATTGAGCATGGTTACAATCGAGTGTGAGACAATCTTCATACCTTCCGCTATTTGTATTTTTAATCACACAATGATAATGTTGTAAATAATTGAAAAATAGTATTTTATTTATATACGCTCTCTATATTTATGTACTTTTAATATTAATATGAATTGAAGTTTCTATTATATATATCTATCTTTTTTTCATATTTTACTGGATGTTTTATGATATATACCATGTAGATTTAACTTTCACCTTCATTCTAATAGTTGAGTCGAGATCGAAAGAAAAAAACACTAAAAAATGAAGGTAAATCGTAGTCTAATTAATACACAGTGGTAACGTTGTATATGAATAAAAGCAGTAGTGTTTTATTTATATATACGCTACACATATTTATTTACTTTTAGCATTTTATGAACTAAATATTTTTTCATTCGTATACAAACTATAGGGTTTAGTTTTTCTTAAATTTATGACTAACTTGTGTACATGTTTTCCTTTTTTATATTTGAATGAATCTAATAAGGAAAAACAAAACGCTGCTTAAACTTTTAATAACCGTTGAAGGTAATTCTTTCATTCATGTATACGCAACGGATTAAAAAAATATTCATAAAACCCTTTCTTATATTTTACCCTTCATCTTAATCTGAATAGTCAAGTTGCAATAAAAAAAAAAACCCTAAACAATTTCGATGAAGGTACAGAGAAGTCAGAAATTATTAAGAACGATTTACGATACTTCATCTAATTTGCTATAATAAGGAACAGAGGGGTCTTCTTATCTTTTACGTTTTTTATTTTCGACATTATTATTGTGTTTATGACAACCCTTTACCTTCTGAATCTTTTAGTTGTTTTCCTTATCGCAACTCAACTGATTAGATAAAGGTAAAGAGCAAAATATACATAGCGTATATATAACTTATAAAAAAATAATGAAATATTCGAAAGGTAAATATATATACGTAGAATATTTATCAACAAAAACACAAAAATGCATGGTGCATAAACGAATAAAAAAATTTAATTCATGCAAATATTGGAAGTAATATATATATATATATATATATATATATATATATATATATATATATATGAAGACACATTTTTGAATTTTTTTTTTGCGTCCTGCGTTCAATTGTCCCTGCTCAGTTCTTGCACCTCAATTGTCTCACGCTAAATCGCTGCCCCACGTTTTAGATAAAAAGTTCAAGAAATGTGGAGATGAATTTTTGATGATGGTCAATGTGAAGGTTATAATGGTGATTATGATTTCATTGGGGATGCTAATAAATATGGCTTAGGCATGATATTTCTATAGGTGCTGTCAAAAGTAATGATAACAAGGAAAAGAGCTGCATTCAACTTGGAAAAAACACACTCACCAATAAACAAAGTTGAACTGGTGTTGTTCATTTATATAAACCAGTTGTTAATAGA
The DNA here is from genome assembly GCA_963457665.1 of Thysanoteuthis rhombus. Classification (NCBI taxonomy): domain Eukaryota; kingdom Metazoa; phylum Mollusca; class Cephalopoda; order Oegopsida; family Thysanoteuthidae; genus Thysanoteuthis; species Thysanoteuthis major. The sequence goes on from OY735202.1 coordinate 57,838,389, forward strand.
AAATCATGCAAGTTTTGACAAAAGCATCAAATTTGGAAGTAAACCATTTAGAAATAGGCTAAATCTAAAGTGAATTGTAACTGAGAATCTTTGCACGTACATCGACCCGTTCATAAGACTTTGCAGCCACATCGGATTAATTCGTTGCAATACTTTAATGCATCAGAGAGTTTTTGTCCTGTGGGTTCGCCATGTTGTATACCCAGCCTAAGTTAAATGGGCCTGGGAGGATTGGCTGGGTGATAAGACCATACACACCCAGTCATTTGATATGCCGTACAAGTGCTGTTTGAGTAAGTGGAATATTTTCAATGATCCATAACCAACCATTCCCAGCGCCATTTATCCTGCTGTACATAACAACAGCAAATCTTTCAATATCATTCAGCACATCCGTATTCACATCATTTGACATTCAAGAGAGTGCTAGGAATGTATCCGTAACTGGAGAATATACTTCCCACACTAACAAAGCCGTTTTTCCTTGTTTAATCTGCTGTGACGTCTTTTGCAGTCAACTGTGAAGTGGTTTCCCATATTTTGGCTATGGTCAACAGAGACATTGAATCTTTCTGAAAGCTAGAGACCATTTCGTGATACTTTGCCTTGATTTCTTCAAGCATTTTCACTACTTCTTTATCAACCACCAACTACCTCTGAAGTATGGACGGCCATAGAGCCTTTTGATTACTTCATTCATTTGCTCCATGCCTAATCTATGGCAATTGAACTGGGCATGTTGGATGATCTATGAAGAACCAAATGACCCTCAGTGAACTCTTTGTTGGTGTGATTCGTCATGAAGACTCACAAAACATACAATTTCGGGTCACCAGCTCTGATTGAGAAGACGAAGCGAAGTATAAAGAGTTGAAGCTCAAGTATGGTTGATCAGTACATCAATAGTAGATGCTCACTGCTTTTATTCTTACACCACTCATTGAAGGTGAAGTTATCTGAGTTGATTTCAATGTATCCTTTATATGCCATCTGACACAGGGTGCTTAACGTTGCTGTAATGACCTGATGGGCATAGCGGGAACGTATCAGATGAGAACGTTTGAATATGGCACCCGCTCAGCCAGATGTAGTCACCTCTGCCTGTTGTTGTTCACCCACAAACAGCGAGACAGTTTCCAAGCAGATTTACAAAATTAATTTCAATGTGCAGATCAGCAATCATAAGCAATTTTCATCGTGAGTTCCCAGCTGTTTTCATTGCAGATATTTTGATATGGCAGAGGCTGATCACATGAGAACAGAGATGCTTATGTAGGATTTAGATGTTCGGTGGCCGTTACAAACATTCATAGCATGCAATATCATCGCCTCTGTGTGAGCATGGAACAGAGTTGATTGAGCTGAAGTACTCACTGCGAAAGATTGTAGACCTTGTGGCCGGAAAAGCTACCTATGAGATAGATTTATCATCTTAAAGGGATCATTTAAAAAAAGTCAAGACACCATCTCCTATGCAAACAGAGAACTGGGATGGAGGTATTTTTAGTTCTGGTACAACCGGAAAAGGATTTACCTGCGTACAGGATTGTGGCTGAGGTACAATCCTTTTCTGACTCATATCGAGCGTTATTCGGTTCTTAACAATACCTCTTGAATTATCATTCATCGAATTCAAGATAAGATATATTTTTCGACCTTAATACTTAAGACCTTTTTATAATTAAGACCAATCAAATGTAAATAACTTCTAAAAAGCATCCTTTACAGCAACCTTTTTTTTATTAGAAACCATTAAACAAAACTGTCAAGATAGGTTTCATCAGGTTTTAAGTCGTTCTGGCTTGCTGGCTGGAAATGTATGTATCATACGTACAGATTGTATCAATGGAGTTTGAGGATTGAAAATTTAAACACTTACCCTTAATTATGTCTAAAAACGTTTTCTTTTGTTTTTTGAACCAACGCCCAATAGGTTTTTAGCGGGAGGGAGGGTCAGTTCGCAAATGAGTTTATGCTAAATTGGTTCTTTGGTTTGTGTCCTGCAGCATCAACGCTTATTTATTTATTTTTTTAATTCGGACTTATTTTTACTGATCACTGCGAAACAAAAGACGAGAGAAGTAACCTATTCATTGATCACCTGTTTGTCCAATTTTCGATTAATATCCCCCAAAATGACATTCAGCCAAAAGATGTTGGTCACGTGACGGTTCTATTCAGTGAATAACCAGACCTCTTAATTTGATTTTTAAAATACGTGAATAAATATAATTTCAAAAATGTTGTATAAAACATGTCAATAATTATAGTATTTGAATTTAATTATTCAAATTAAAATTCTATATATTTCAAGATCCTTGGAGAAGGTTATACTGATATATTTTCCATTGCATGTTCAATGTCCGTTTGCAGAAAAATAAAGACGCTGATGAAATAGGGGAAAGATGCATCAGATTAAATGTCTCCTTACCTTATTTTGATCTTCACATGTCACGGTTAATTGGCAAAGACTTTTATAATTTTGACGCATTTTGCATAATTCTCACATTATGTGTCCCATAACAGCTAGACTATTGTTATAGTGATTATTTATCGCCGCTACATGAGAATAGAATACATCCTGGAGCCGGGAATTCTTTCAGCTCCTGTAGTCTTTATCCTGTTGAAAAGTACCATGGTATTCTCCATTTTTAAAGTACCCAAGTACTGACTTCGAAGCTTGTTCAAAAAAAAAAAAAAAAAAGAAAAAGAAAAAAAAAAAGATATTTTCTACCTTTCAATTGGTTCAAGTTCTGGCTAACATTTTTTGATAATAATTCTATTCGTTTTTCACAGCGTGAAGTATCCGAAAGTTATGAATTCGTATTGATATATTATAGTTAAAAAAAGGAAGCAGCAACTTAAATGGATATATTCTGAGAATTGTCTTGAACAAGGTTACTTTTGTAGAGGATCATAGAGTCAAACGTGAGATCAGTTTCATAATCCATGCAATGTCACATATATCAATAGAAAGATCAATTGATTGACTACTAATCACACAAGTAGATCAATGAATGAACTTCCGAAATCAGTAAAACATATGCAGAGCCAATTAGATTAGAACGTCAATCGCTGAAATCTAGGGTCAACTTATTACTATTTCGTTTGAAGAATACACCTGTAGGCGGTTAGCTAAACACTCACGTAGATATATTTGCGTAAATAAAAGAGACATACATGGGCCAGTGTAGGTAGTCTTTTAAAAAAATGCCATTATGAATGAAATGAGCAATTTTGAACATTCTTCTCAGGTTAAGGAATTTAGTTCGTAAACAAAAATAAAAATTGTTCGAAATGTTTACCAAGAATAAACCGAATGTTGATGATTCATACGTAAACATGGAAACCATGCACGCACCAATCAAAATGCAAACACATTGAATAACACTCCCAGTACACTTTCGTTTTATTGTTGAATAATTTTGCAATAATGATAAATCCACTCACTAATAATTTCATAGAAAGTACGATCAGAAATGTTCCGATTGTCATAAAAGATCTCTCGGATATAGCATAATGGTAAGTCTTTCAAAAGTAGGGGTCACAAGGAATGATCGTGCTATTGTGAAATACTTGTAATCAAAACTATTCTAGTATAATAAAAAGAATTGATCTTGAATAATTGTTATTGTTAAAATACTATTTTCAAGGTAGTGAATTTTATTTAATCATTTTAACTTTCATCAGGGTATCAATTATGTTGGAATTCTTTCATACTCTGAGACTATTGCTAATCTTTAGTTCTGAATTTTTCTGAAAAAATATTCTGATTAATTTCTTTTGAAACAATTTACTTTTTACACTCAGAAAAATAGCTGACTATCGAGCGTTTTCAGTTTGTTGAGATGTGGGATTAATTATTCTTAGATAACATCAGTTAGTCTGCATTACATTCTTTATCTCGAAGTTATTGTCTTTAAAAAATAATGTCATGAAAAAGGTGCCTCTGTTGGAGTTGTGGTTCGAAAGCCATCTTCTTTCTGATCCCAAAGTTTGAGCTGATATCTAAAGTAACAAATTGATTGATCAGGGAATGACCTCCATACAACGCCTTCAAGTTTGTCGTCGAAATTAGGACTTTCGTAACGGTTAACTATTACTGAAATGTCAGTTAACGAATTTTTACAATATTATTATTCAACTGTCTGTTTTGAAATTTGCAAACCATTCCAACTCAGAAGTCTTCACTCCAAGTATAAAAATCTAATGTAAGCATCTAGTTTTTGAAATTTTTAAAAAATTTTGAAAAAAAGGAAATATGTTGCAATTTATGGTATTTTTCTTCAAAACTAACAATGAAATAATAAACAATTTTTCGTTTTGCAAACCCGATTGGAAGTTACATTCATCTCCATTGTGCAGCCACAACAACAAAAACAAAAACAACGACGTGATAGGCGAAGAAGATATGAGAGGAGGACTGAAGACCTGAGGAGATGTACTGTCACTCAGCCTTCAGTGATAACCATCGGGCATTTAGTGTGGGACTGTAAACCACAACATTGCTGTGGACTGAGAGTGTAAAGAGGAGGACTGGAGACTCGAAGAGACTTGCTGTCACTCAGTCTCCAACGGTGACCACCAGGCAACTGGTGTGAAAATGCAAGTATTATTATCATTATAATCATTATTATCATTATTATTATTATTATCATTATTGATGATGATGATGATGATGATGATGATGATGATGATGATGATGATGATGATGATGATGATGTAACAAAATTAAAGTTATTTGGCAAGATAAGCTCTTGAGAACAGAAATTGGAATCTATATAGCGCTTCTTCTATAATATATTCGATCTGTAACCGAACTCCAGAGATGATCCCTTTTCTAATTATAGAAAATCTCTTCTCTAATTATAGAAGATCCTTTCTCTAATTATAGAAAGTAAATAAATACGTAGTATTGGAGAAATATCTTTTTATCGTTGCTAAATAAATTGTGATTTGGATTTACATCCGTTTATTAAGAAAGCCCGTTCGACGTCTTTGATATTTCCCTCCTTTCCAATCAAGCAACACAATTTCCTTCGATTTTCTTTAATCATCATCATCATCACCACCACCACCACCACCACCACCATCATCATCATCATCATCATCAACTTTTTAGCGTCTGTTGTTGGGCATAAAACTTCCCAAAGATCCACTAGATCTCTCTATCATGGGCATCGCGAAGCGCGTACTTCCTGAATCAATCAAACTCGTCACGTTATCTTACTTTCTGTCGGGCACAATGCTGCATATGACCTCTTGGGATCCATGTTGTAATTCGTGATGTCCAGCGGTTGTCAGGCATTCTTGTAACATGCCCAGCCCATTGCCATTTGAGTTTTCAAAATATTTTCTATTGTATCTCGAACTAATATACTGTGTTATCTTATGATCTTTCCGTTGTTTGGTTCTTTGTTTGAGGGTCAATCTCTCTGCCCCATAGGATAGGATACATTGCATTTTCGGACTGTTGGAATTTCCTTATTCTTGAAAATTGAGCTTGCTCTACCGAAAGCTTGCCATCCTAGAATGATTCTTCGCTTGATTTCTTCTTCTTTTGAAGATTTCATGGAGATCCGTTGTCCTAGGTAGATGAAGTGGTCTGCTTTCTTCAGCTTTGGGTCTCCAATTTTGATCGTTGTGTCTTTATCCCCAATATGTTTGTTGTACTTTACCTTCGTTTTGCCGAAGTTTGTGGTAGGGGCAAACTTTCTTGCTTTCTTTATTTAGTTAGTCTAGCTTTATTTGCGTGAAGGTTCTTATCTAATCTGAGGTTACCTAGGTATTCGCGGTTTCGAAAGATCGATGGTCGATAGTTGAGTAGCTTCTTCTAAAGCTAGCTTGCTCCCGTAGTTGATCCTTATTTAGCGTTTTGGTGATTCGGTTGGTGATAACTTTTGTGAAAAGTTTGTAAATGCAGTTGAGTAGGATTATTGGCCCGTCGTTCCCGAGGTCTTTTGGGCACTTTTTTGTATATCAGCATTATGATTACAGTGTTCCAATCTTCTGAGACTTTACTTTGAGGCATAAGTTCAATCGAATGGCTAATTTCCTAATGATGACTTTTTCAGATTTTTTGAGTAGGTTGATGGTGATCTTATTCGGTCAAAGGGCCTTTCCTTTCTTTGTTTTTTTATGACTTGCTCCACTTCCTGCGGAGTAACTCCTGGATGATTCCCGAATTGAATACACTAGACTGGTGTTTCCTGTTCATTTTTCTGTACCATTTGTTTGTTTGAATAGAGGTAGTCGTAAAATTCCTGAACACGTTCGACAATTCGGCCTCCATTTGCTTCGAGTGCACTACTTATTCGCTTTCTTCCCGTATTGAGATTCCCAAATTCGTTTCTTTTGACAGTTAACGTATGGCTTGTGTGTTCTTTGGTTTAATCATACTTGTGACTTCAATTGAGAAAGTTGTTATATTGTTGCTGAGCTTGTTGATGTTTTCTTCTGGTTTGGTGAGAAGTTCATATCTGTTTTTCAGTTCCCTTGTTATTGATCGAGTGAGCTCTTTTTGAACACTAAGTGGTTGCAGTTTGGTGCAAAACATTTTCCTGCATTCTATCTTGGTGTTAATTAGAATTTTACATCCCACCATTCTGTACGCACTTCCTATGTTGACTTGATTACAGACCTGGATATCTTTGACGGTCTTGCTTTTGTTAGCTAGTATGTAGTTTATTTCGTTTTTGATTTCGTGATTGGGGTTCCTCCATGTTCTATTGGCTCTCTTTTCGAAGAAGGTGTTTATGATTTTCAACCCATCTGCTGTCGCAAGATCTTCACCCTACCTCATTCAGTATTTCATATCCGTACCTACTATCGCATTTGCCATTGCCTTGTCCTACTTGGGCGTTAAAGTCTCTCACAATAATATTGAAATATCTTTTTGTATCTGGAAGTAAAGAATTCAAGTCGTCGTAGAAGTTGTCTATTTCCTCGTCACTTGACTGGGAAGTGGGAGTGTGAACTCGAATATTGTTCAGTTTGTACTTTTTTGAGAGATGTACAATGACATTGGCTACACAGTCTAGGATGGCTTTGAATCCTACAATACTGTCTTTGAGTTTTTATCAACAACAGAGCCTATTCCGTTTTGTTTTACTTTTTCTCTTCCGTAATTGTATAGAAAATGTTTGCTCTTTCGTTCTTTATCTTCTTTTTCTCCATAACAACTTTTTCATTTTTTCCTTCAGTTTTCTTGTTTTCTTCTTCCTCTTCATAACAACTTTTTCATTTTTTCCTTCAGTTTTCTTGTTTTCTTCTTCCTCTTCATAACAACTTTTTCATTTTTTCCTTCAGTTTTCTTGTTTTCTTCTTCCTCTTCATAACAACTTTTTTCCTTGTAGTAATGACTTTTTTCAAAGTCTTTTTTCTCTTCTTTTTCTCCATAACAAATTCATGAATAAATATAATTCAGAATCAAAAAAATATTCCCCCCTCTCTTTCTTTCTCTCTTTCTTTCTCTCTCTCTCTCTCTCTCTCTCTCTCTCTCTCTCTCTCTCTATATATATATATATATATATATATATATATATATATATCAGTCTTTAATCGTCCATCGTTGGATATAAACCTTCTCCAGAGTTTACCACATCTCTCTATTGTGGGCATCGCGGAGCCAGTACTTTCTGAATGTGTCTAGTTCATCTCTCCACCTTGTATTCCGTCGGCTCTGGTTTCTCATGTGATCTCTGGGGACCCATGTTGTGAGTCGTGATGTCATCGCTTGTCTGCCATTATTGCGACATAACCTGCCCATTGCCATTTAAGTTTTCTAATAAATTCTATGATGTCTCGGACTTCCGTTTTCTAACTGATATACAGTGTTGTCTTGTGATCTCTCCATGTGAGGTTGAGCATTATTCTCTCATGTGTGCCTTGCATGGTTTTCAGTTTACAGGTCTGTCTCTTGGTTTGGTTCCATGTTTCAGTTCCATTGGTGACTATCATGAGGGTGCATTGGTAGTGCATTTTTCGTTTTAGGATTATCGAAGGCTTTCCATCCTAGAGTGATTCTTCAATCCATTTCCTCTTCTTTTAAGGATGTCTTTGAGATTCATTGTCCTGGGTAGATGTAGTGATCTACTTTCTCCAGTTCTGCGTCTTTGATTTTGATCTTTGTGTTCTTATTTCAGACGTGATTGCTGCACATGATCTTCGTTTTGCTGAAATTCATGTGTAGGCTGGCTTTTTTGTTTTCTTCATTTAGTTCATCTATCATTAGTTGGAGGTCGTGTGGATTCCCAGCGAAAACGGCGATGTCATCTGCAAATCAGATATTCGTCTTCTATTTTGATTCCACTTTTCTCCAAGTCCAGGTTTCAGAAGATTACGTGCGCGCGCGCGCACACACACACACATGCACACACACACACACGCACACACACACATATATATGTATTGCACTAATTTTCTTTGATCTTAAACTCAGCCTAGAACTGGCTGGATACGCACCAGTAAGCAAAAATCTCCATCATGATAATTCCCTTCATTCTGCGCGTAGATAGATCCAAATCTTTGCTCAATCCGTCACAGAGCCAAGATGATGGGGCGTCTTATCGATTTCAAACTCAGTAAAGTATATTTTGTCAGTGGGACAAGTGTCCAATATATATATATATATATATATATATATATATATATATATATATATATATATATAAATATATATATATATATATACACACTAGTTTAGAGTCTATAAAAAATGACGGGATTCTTCACAATTTTGTCTGGGATCAGAGCATGTATGTGCACTACCCAGGATCAAAGCTCTTCAATCCTCTGCCGTAGAGTGTAGCATCTGTGTGCTCTTCGAAATCCTATTGGATTTCATGTGTGAATTCTAACGCGAAGACAGTCATAATGTACAGCATTATACGGTAGTGAATGAAGCATCATTGGGAAAAAGTTCCCCAAAGAGAAGTCATTATAAAAATTTATTAATGACTTTTTCCTATGAATTTTTTCCCCAACAGTCAAAAAATCTGACGTCTTATTTTTTGGTGAAATATTTTCTTTCAGAAGAAACTTCTCCATGCATATCTTCTCTCCAAAGTGCAAAAAAAAAAAAAAAACAAACAAAAAACAAAACAATTTTGAATTATACAAAAATACATTAAAAGATAATTTTGATAATTTTGATGTACGGAAATGTTAAAAAGAAATGACTATCCAATATATGTTGAGTATTTGAAAATAATATTTAAACAATAAGTCCTTTATTGAATTAAAGACGATGTGTTAAGGTATAATTATTTCGTAAGATTTTTTCAATGAAAATGATAAAGCTTGGGTGTTTTCGGAATTTTATGAACATTGAATCAACAAAGTCAATAAATGTATTATTTTATGATTCAAATCAATTCTCAGTGAGGTAAAATAATTGCGTATTATCGATTGATAAACAGTCTTTTTCATTGGAAATTATTACTTGTATTTATAATAAGTGTAAAATTTCGGGCAATACAAGCCCCTTACCCCCTTAACACATACTTGAGTACAAAAGTACAAATGCTCGAAAACAGATGCTAATGGAGAGACCAATGCACATACTTCCTTGTACTTTTCCCACTCATAAACAAGCTAATATGTATATGCATGCCCATAAGGGCGATCGCATTCAAATAAATATAAACATAACTAAACACACAAAAATATATACATATTACAACATACCTCAACACATCTCTCTTTTCCGTCTCCCTTTTCTTTCGTTTTCTTTTTCTCTACACACACACACACACACGTGTGTGTATGTATCTGTGATTATATATATATATATATATATATATGTGTGTGTGCGTGTGTGTGTGTGTGTGCGTATGTGAGTGTGAGAGTATGTTGCGTGAAATTACATGCAAATACAACTCTATAAGGAGGAGACGAAAACGACTTATGCCAAAATGCATGTGCAGGCATAAAGATGGGCGTGCACACATGTAAGTTGTAGGCAAATGTATCGGTCTAATTATAATATTGCTGTCATCACAGATTTATGATAAATTGGACAATTGAATGTTAAGAACAAAAGTGAAAAGGAAAAAATCGAGAAAAAGGGGAAAAACTATCGAAGCAGAAATGAGAGAATCTTTGCCATGATTCGTGCAAAGTATTTTTCTCATTGCCGACAAGAAGAAGAAGAAGAAGAAGAAGAAGAAGAAGAAGAATAAGAAGAAGAAGAAGAAGAAGAAGAAAAAGAAGAAGAAGAAGAAAAAGAAGAAGAAGAAGAAGAAGCTGGCACAAACAGAAGAAAAAAAGAAGAAGAAAAAGAAGTAGATTACACAAGAATAAGAAGCTAAAAAAAAGGACAAAAAGAATATGACACAAGAAGTTTAAGAACAAGAGGAATAAAAATAATGATAGTAAGAATCTGACACAAAAAGAAGCAGTAAAACAAAGAGGGAAAAGAAGAACAAAGAAGAAGCTGAAGTTCAGCAAGGAGAAGAAGAAAGAGAAGAAGCAGAAAGAAGAAGAAGAAGAATGTGAAGGAGCTGACACAATAATAATAATAATAATAATAATAATAATAATAATAATAATAATAATAATAATAATAATAATAATAATAAGCCGACGTTAGAACAGTCTGAGAGAAGAAGGTAAAGGAGCTGGCACAAGAAGAAAAAGAAGCTGACAGTAAGAAAAAAGAAGAAGCCGAAACAAGACGAAGGAAAAGAAGCTGAAAAGAGACAGAAGCAGATAAAGAAAATGAGGAACCTGAAGGGAAGAAGAAGAAGAAGAAGAAGAAGAAGAAGAAGAAGAAGAAGAAGAAGAATAACAACAACAACCCCCCCAAAACAAAACAAAACAAAAAACGAAAACAAGAAACCATTCCAGTAGGACTTTTAAAAAAAACTAGTTGTCAAAGGATGTGACAATAAATTATAAAATACAAAAGAAAACTTTTCGCCAAAAAGGTGGCAATTCTCTTCGTTTCTCCATCGTGTTACCAGTCTTCATTTCCAGCCCCGACGGTCCGATTACCTTACCGATCTTGAAACCTGTCAGGGAGAAATCATTAATCTTAAAGTATTGTGGCAAGCAAGACGTTATCGCACCTTTAACAAAAGACCAGGTCAATGTTAGAAGGGCCGCTGCACTGGTTCGCAAAGGCTTCCAATTTAACGAAAATGCGAAGAATTATCATTTGACTCGAAATTCGCTTCTAATTTGCGATGAGCGATTAATTTTGTGAGAGATTGTATGGAACTGCCATGCCCATGGGCAACGAGATATGTTATTGAGTGGGAGGGAGATAATCGTTAGATCGGAGATATACCGGCAGGGGTGGTTCTTCGTAATATTTTCATGGCGATTGCTGAGCCAGGAGTTTAAGATCGAAAAACTGAAGTTCCGAGTCCAAATTCCATGTTATGATCAGAATAGCTCTTGGCGAAATGAATAAAGAAATAGAGAAAAAATGAATCAAATAATTTTGTGTATTTAATTTTGGAGGTCACTTCCATATTGGTGGTTATCAAGACCTGGAGAGAAAATAGTGTTCTTTAGTTCTCCAAAGAATTTCATTTGAATTTGTGAAGACCTACATTACAACTACACTTGAGAGTGTCATGATATTGTTGAGAGAGGAAAGAGGAAAATAAGGGAAAAGAAGGAAAGAGAAAATATGGAGGTTGGAGATATAATAATGGGTATGAGACGAAGAGAGAGAGAGAGAGAGAGAGAGAGAGAGAGAGAGAGAGAGAGAGTTGATGGGGATAGTTTCAGAGAAAAGGGGAATAAAATAAAAGATCGTCAACTGATTCTGTAAAGAAATTAAGGATAGAAAGAGAAAGGTGGGAATAGAGAGAGAAAATGGAAGAAAATGAAGGGAAATAAAAGTTATATAGGGGGAAATAAAGAGAAAGAAAGAAAGAAGGAAAGAAAAAGAGTGAAAGAAAATGAGGGGAATTTAAGTTATATAGGAGGAAAGTAAAGAAAGTGAGAGAAGGTGAGGAGGAAGAAGGGAAAGAGGAGAAAAGAGAGAAAAAGGGAAAGAAAAGTTGAGAGCAAATTAAGGGGAATACACGTTAAAAGGGGGAAATAAAAGGAAAGAAAGATTGAAATAAGATTTAAAGGAAATGCAAACTAAAAAAGTGAGTATAAAAAGAGAGAAAGTGAGAAAAAGTAAAATACGATGAAGGGAAGTTCAAGTTAAGTAAGTGACGATAAAAAATGAGAAAATTGGAGAGAGAAAGAAAGATTGAAAGAAAATGAAAGGAAATAGAGGAATATAAAGAGAGGAAGGTGGGAGAAGATATAATGAAAGAGAATGAAAGGAAATATAAGTTATATAGGGAAAATGAATAAACAGAAAAAAAGAGTGAAAGAAAATGAACGGAAATACAGATTAAATAGCGAAAAATGAAGAGAGAGGAGTAAGTGAAAGTGAATGAAGGGATATAAAGTTTTTCAGGGGGAAATGAATAGAGAAAAGGCTTGGAAAAGAAGAAGTGAGGGAGAATGAAAGGAAATACAAGTTGAATGAATTATAAAGTAAAATAATGAGAAAGAGGAAATGGAGAGAGATAGAAAAGGTGAAAGAGAACGAAGGGAAATACAAGTTGAATAGCGAAAAATAAAGAGAGAAAGGCACAGAAAGGAAAGCAGTGAAAGAGAATGAAGTCATCGCGGGGAAAATAAAGAGAGAAGAGGGTGGGAAATGGAAAACGTGAAGAAATAAGTCAAGTAGAGGAAAATAAAGAGAAAAAAGTGTTGGAGGAAGAAAGAGAGTGAAAAAAAATGAAGGGAAATACAAGTTGAATATGTGAATATATAAAAAGAGAGAATGAGGAGAAAGATAAGACAAGTGCAATTGAATGAAGGGAAATACAAGTTAAGTAGGGGAATATAAAGAGAGAGAAAGAAAGAGTGAGAGAGAATGAGAGGAAAAACAAGTTAAACAAGGGAAAATAAAGAAAAAGGATGGTGGAGAGAGAAAGAAAAAGTGAAAGCGAATGAAGGGAAAGCCCGACAAAAGCAATGTCATTCACTAACTCAAAATTTTACGAAACTAGAATAATGGGACAATTGAATAATGTAAAAGAAAGACTGTAAAAGAGAAAAAGGAAATGAGGAATGGAACATGGAAGAAAACTGATAATGATAATGATGAGAAGGAGAAGGAGAAGGAGAAGGAGAAGGAGCAACAATATAAAATTTGGAAGATTATTCAAGAAAAGCTGCGTGAAAAAATACTACTAGAAAAATACTGGGCGAAATGCTGAAGTTGGCAAAAGGTGAATAAGATATGTATTTGGAAATTTACAAAAGCCTTCACACACACACACACACACACACACACATACACATACACACACACAATGTAAGTTTCCATCAACATAGACTGTTTTATGCGCACACAGTCATAATTTATCCATCTATCTATCTATCTATCTATCTATCTATCTATCTATCTATCTATCTATCTATCGATCTACTTCAATCTATCTATCTACTTCAATCTATCTATCTACTTTGAAAAAAAAAAATGAAGACATTTAAAGGAGCTTTTATATTTCCTCCAACTCTTTTCCTGTCTCTGTGTCTTCTCTCTCTACCACTCTCTCTCCTTGTCTATAAATTTATACATATATACACACGTATGTATACACATGTATATATCGAAATCGAAATGCAGAGCTGGAGAAAGTTGACCATTACATCTAACTAGGACAACGAGTGTCCATGAAGTCATCAAAAGAAGAAATGAAACCAAGAATCACACTAGGTTAGCAAGCTTTCGGTAAAGCAAGCCCGTCTCTAAGATCAAGAACATCCCATGCCCCCAAAAACAAAACACCCAACACCTCCAACTGATAGTCACCTATGAAGCTAAAACATGGAACTTGACCAAAATATTGACTCTTAAACTGAGAACCATGCAACGTGCACATGAGAGAATCATGTTCAATCTCACAGGCTGCTGTTGCTGCTGATACATATACATAAATATAATGTGTGCGATATTTTGGGTGTGTTGTCGTACTCACTTGTTAGTGTGTTGTGGTTGTCACACTTACATATGCTGCATACACACATTTTCCCCAATAACAGTCCCTAGAGTAAACTATATACACACAAACAAAACCTTTCTCCGTTCTATTTATACTCAGATAATTTCAACTTTGACATGAAGACATCTACCTTTTGCCAATGAAAATAGCAAATTTAGAAAAACAATAACCTTGCATAACCCCTACCCCTTCCCCTAACCTTGTTATTTGCGATATTCATCATTTTCCCCATTTGACATCCGACTATGAGAGCGAGTAGTCTTTCGAAACATAGAACGGAAATAAATTCAATCCAGTTTCAAAACTTTCCTATTTCCATATTGTCTATTAAATTCAACATTATCTCGGATAAATCTCATCGTTATCTTCATATATATATATATATATATGTGTGTGTGTGTGTGTGTGTGTGTGTGTGTGCTGAAGAAGGCTCAAGGTAAAAACTAGTAGGTGAATAAAAATAAAATAATTTTCACTCTTATTTGTTCGTGTATCTCTCATTTGTTCACCCTTACAGTTTCGCTTACATATATATATATATATATATATATATATATATATATATGTGTGTGTGTGTGTGTGTGTGTGTGTGTGTGTGTGTGTGTGAGAGACTATCAATAAGCAGAACAAATTATTTCAATTTTCGACGAGATAAAAACTCCTACATGTATAATCATTTATGCGTGTGTGATATTCGTGTATTGATAGGCTGATAGATTGTCAAATCGCCGACTGCAGTTATATTTATTAAATATAGTATTTACATTTGACTACGGAGCTCATAAAACGGACTGATGGAAAGTTTAATAGGAAGAACAGGCTTCGCACATAGATTGGCTAAATTCAAAAATCTTAAATGCCTTAACATTCACTGTTATGGCAACTGTTGAATATTATAGATTACACTGTTTTCTCTATTAATCTTTGATCTTATTTAGCTTGAAGCGTTTCTCTTCGTTATATCTCACCCATTTACAAAAGACAAAAACAAAAAATCAACAAAAAACTGGCTATTCTCTCCCTTTTTCTTCTTTCATTTATTATTTCCATCTTTTTTACTTCTTCGTTATTCTATCTCTCTCTCTTTTTTTTACTTCTCCTCTCGTTTCATTCTTTCTTTCCCCTTTTCTTTTCTTTATTTCCAATTTTCTATTTTCTCTTTCCGACTTGTAAAATGTGTCCTTATCTTCTTCCCATTTTTTAAAATCATTATGTATTTCTCCTATCCTTGTTTGGCAAGGTTTTTTTCCATTCTGTGTTATATTTTTCCCTTATTTCTTTTCTTCTCTTCATACTACACTTATTTTACTTATCAGCCCTTCTTTCTTTCTTTTCCTTGATCTCTTCTTTTGTACATTCATCGACATTTCTTTCTTTTAAGCTTTCTAGCTTCAATTCTTTCTGTCCTGCTCTCTTTCTTTACTTGCTTTTTTTTTTAACCATTCGTTTCTTTTCTTCTCTTTCGTTTTATTCTTTTATTGCTTGTTTCCCCCTTCTACCCTGGACCCAATCTTTTATTACCACGGAACACAAACTTCTAATCTTTTCTTTTAAAATAGAATCCACTGTCATCGCACAGATTTTCCTATTTTTATCCCCTTAGGGATGCACCGCGACACATCACCACCCCTCACCACCCTTTCCTCACGCTGAACTCAACCCCTCACTCAACCTATCTATACCAAACACTCTATCGACAAATTACACGCTTAATCAGAATGGAATTAATAAAAGCTGGCTTCGCTGTTTGCGTTGCAAGATGGACGAACGCGGCCGGTCCGCTTAATAAGTTCATTTAATGGCCTTAAAGCTCGCTAATAGGAACTCATTCGGAAGGAAGACCCTTGAATCCTGAAAATGATAGTTTTCAGACAAACGCTTAATAGCTTTCTCAAGTAGGTTTTGTTATTGTGTTATGACGGTCTTCTCTATCACTGGTGGCATGTTCACATCACGTGGGTGGGTAGGAGGAGGAGGAACGCTGGGTGGGGTTCAAGTGGCCAATAAGAGGAGAGAGGAGGAGGAAGAGGATGAGGAGGAGGAGGAGGAGGATAAGAAGGATGAGGAGGAGGAGGATAAGAAGGAGGAGATTATCTGTAACGCTATGCAGTATCAATGGTATTGTCGATGGTGGTGGCGGAAATGGTCACGGTATTATTGATGGGGTAAATGATTGCAACATTGGTCATGGCAAAATGGCGTATTGGTGGAGAGGAGACTGACGAGATTCGACTCTATTTACAAGCTGTTCATGTTATTGTGTATGAATGGATTTGGGAAAGGCATGAACACGAACCTACCCGTTTTTCTTCCATGCTGCTGTTGTATGATTTGTTTTTAGAATTGCATGATTGAATTTTAGAAGAACGAGGAAGAAAAATGCTAGGAAAGTCCTCCTGTCTATCCTACTATTCGATCATGTCGAACAACGACAATATTAGGTCTGCTTAGTCACTAAATAGAAACCGTCTCACGACCAACGTCTTTTGGCTGAATGCTGTGTTGGGGGCGATCAATTAATAGGTTACTTCTCTCGCCTTTTTGTGGATAGCTATTGCAAAAAGAATTTTCAAAAAACAAATGTGAATGCTGCTGGACACAAACTAATGGACCAATTCGACATAAATTTTCACTACAAATTGCCCCCTCCAACAAAAACCTATTTAGGAGGGATTTAAATAAACTAAAGATTTTTTTCCTACTCATAATAAAGAGTGATTGTAGAGAATTTAAGCCCTCTAACTCTATTGGTGCGGCCTGTACTCGTTATACATAGCCAGCCAGACAGCCAGCAAGCGAAGTCAGCCGGACAAATCTGAAAACTGTAGAAACCTATTTTGAGAGTTTTTGTGAGAGTTTTTTCCCTTAAAGTTTTCAATCAGGATTTTGTTTGCGTTCTTGGTGCGAGGGATGATTTTGGGGTGGATGAACTAATGGTATTTATGTGATCTATGCCGACTATATAAGACGTCTATACAGAACTGCTGATAGTGTTTATGGTATGAATGGTGACTTCTAAATGGGAGACCATCTAAAGAGCAAAGGACAAAATAAGCATTGAAAATCCATGTCTCTCTTACTTTACTCACCAGAAATCGCCTCAACGGAATGCTTGTCTGCAAGTAGTGATGCTTAAGATATCTTTAGTCATATGTTGCAGCTTGTCTATACATGTTTTGTAGTTACTCTCCTAAATGGCATGACAGGCAAACTTTAGACTATCATTAAAGATTTGCGTAGATCTTATATTTTTAATATAATATATCTCTTTAGGGTAAGCTGGAATCATGACGTCATATAAAAGTCGAAAGCGGAAGACGAATGTTAAGAGTTTAAAATGGGAGAAACAGAATGCTTTCAGCTCGATATATCAATAGGATGCCTTCTGAAGAACGATGGTTTGTAAGCCAGTCTTGCAGGCCGTTTTTAATGAGTTCGATCCTCACTGGCATTTCAAATTGTCTGAAATATATCTGCATCATCATCAGCAGCCTTTTAGCGTACGTCATTGGACATTGACCTTACCCAAGATTCGCCAGATATCTCAATATTGTCTAGTTCGTCATGCCATCTTATATTTTGCCAGCTATAGTTTCGCATATGATATCAAGGGATCTACGTCGTGATGTCCATTGGTTATCTGACATTCTTTCAACATGACCAGCCCATTGCCATTTCAGTTTTCTAATGGATTTTATGATATCTCTGACTCCTGTTTTTTCTCCAATATACTGCGCTGTTTTGTAATCTTTCCGTGTGATGTTGAGTATGATTCTCTCATGTCCACGTTGACTATCGGCTGGATGCATTGGTTGTATATCCTTCTTTTTAGGACGAGTGGGAATTTTTTTTATTCTTAAAGGTCGATCTTGCTCTACCGAAATTTCATCATCCTAGTGTGATCCGTTGCTTAATTTCTTTTTAGGGTTCCATAGAGATTCGTTGTCCTAGGCAGATCTAATGGTCTCCCTTTTTTTCAGGTCCATGTTTTTAATTTGTACTTTTGTGTCTTAGTCCTCAATATGTTTGTTGTATATGACATCTGTTTTACTACAATTCATGTGAAGTCCAACGTTCTAAGTCTCTTCGGTCTGTTCGTCTAGCATTACTTGGAGATCGTGAAGTTTTTTTTGTAAAAAAGACGATATCGTCAGCCAGTCTAAGGTTACTTAGGTATTCGAGGTCTATTCTGATTCCTTTATTTTCTCAGTTTAGGTTTCGGAGTATCATTTCGAGACAAGCTGTGAAGAGTTTGAGTGAGCTGGTATCATCTTGTCTTATTCTCTTTTCGGACTGAAAGGGCCCAGAGTCTTTGGGTAGCCTAATGAACTGCTGCGTCTGACATATACAGCGTCTACGACTAGTTGTATGATAGCATAGATGACTTGAGTGATTTCCATAGAGTTGAAGGCTTTCTTAAAGTCGACAAATGCTCCTGCAAGTGGCATTTTGTATTATGCTGCTTTCTCTCCTGGTTGATTTACTTAGTGGATATAGCCGATGGTTGAGTAGCTTTTTTTCCGAATCCAGTCTGTTCTCGTGGTTGGTTTTCAACTAGCGTTGTAGTGATTCGGTTTGTGATCATGTAAAATGTCTATAGTTGCAGTTTGGTAAGCTTATTAATCTGTAGATCTTTCGGTTCCCTTTCTTATGGTATAGCATTATGATTGCAGTGTTTCAATCTTCTGAGACTTCATTCTGTCTTAGACGTAAGATGGTAGGGTGGCAGGTTTTGTGGTGATGACCACCAGCTATTTTGAGTAGGTCGATGGTAATGTTATCTGGTCCAGGGGCTGTTCCTTTTTTTCGTTTGTTTGATGGCATGTTTCACCTTCCACAGAGTAACTTATGGGAATTCTTAAAACTCGTGTCCCTCATTCGGAGGAATAGAGGCTTTTATAGAATTCCTGAGTGCATTCGACTATTCGGTCTCTATCCATTGTTAGGTCTCCATTTTTTTTCAAGAACACTAGTTATTTGCGTTTTTCCTGTACTTTTGACTTTTTGATAGATTTGAGTTTGGAAATCTAGATAGTTGCTGCCACGGATTACAAAACAACGAGTATCATGTATGGTGTTCTTTCGGGTTATAACATTCCTGTGGTCAGAACTTTGGTGGTCGAAAGGAAGACAGTTGTGTATGGTGTACCCGTTTATGCCTCGCAATTGGAACACGTGCAAGGCGTCAACGAGCGTGTATTGTCTAAATGTGCTTGGTTCAACAATTCAGCTTGAAGTGAATACATTGATTAGTACTTCAGGCTCCCAAGGATGTTGGATGCATGTTGAAGTTTCATCTTCTTCATCTTCTATTTTCACTTTTGCTACTTACTTATAAGTAGCTGTAGAATGTGAAACGGCCAGAAAAATTTCCATAAAAAGCATCAGGGAAGATGAAAGATAAACTACTAAATGTTGATAATAAAATGCTTTATTGCTATTGCCTAAATTCTATTTGTAGCATTTCCAGTTATCTGCTTCAAAATCGTCCCCTCTATTGTCGATAAACCATACCCAGCATTTTCCAAGTTCTGGATTTCATTGTGGAAGTAGGTTGGAGGGATAGTGCAGGTTTTTTTTAAAAAATCTCTTCTATCGTCTGATATCGATAAAAAGTTGACGAAGGCAAAGTCTGGGGAGTAAGGGTGGCTTCTACTAAACATGTGTTTATCAATCAGCAAACGTGACACAGATTTCGCGGCAATGCATCGTGACATCAGTTTTTTTTCAAAATCATGTAGCTGGAACTTTCAGAGATTCCTACCTCTCTGGAAACTTCTCGGACGGTCAGGCGACGATTCCTGCGAATCACAGCACACACTTTTTCAATGTTATCATCGTCCGTTGATATGACATGTCGTCCAGATTCTATATCAGTTATGGTGGATGTTTTTTTCCCGATCTGAAATGCTGGTACCACTCGCAGCATAGCGCAAAGCCATTGATTATAAAAATATCTCCAATCTCCTTTCTAATTTTTAACAGAATTTCATACAAACACGTTCCTCTTCAAAACCTTTCATTGTTCAACTTAAAAGAAGAAAGCCAACCGCTCTACATACATAATGATTCAGGCACGGGTAGTTCAAAACCAGCGTAGCTTGATGTCAGTCATGAGCACGCTAAAAGCTGTTATTGGTACGCAGCTCTAAAAGTTCATTTTCTTTATGAACAGATCTCGCATATATCACCATCATCAGCCATTGCATGACAAATGCCTTTCTCATCTCCTTCCATGACGAGCAAGATCACACTAATCTTTGCCATGTCTTTCTGACAAACTTTTTTTCATCTCATATCTTTATCTTGTTACCGTCAAATGGGCACCAATCGGTTAGTTTTTTGCCTTATCTGTTGTCCCGTCTTCTCGCTATTTTTGTTGCCTAATTACTTTTACGACAGACTTCAACCTTGTCCTCTCCCAGATCCATGTTGATCTTCTTCTATCACTGAGAATAATTCCTAACATTGCTCTTTCCATTGCCCTTTGTGCTATTCTTATTTTGGTTTTGAGTAGTTTTATAAGCCTTCAGGTTCCGCACCCGTATAATGCATTGATTGTATATTTAACATTTTGGCAATTTGCTTTTCTGTATGTCTCAATTTGACTCTTTGGAAAAATGACTAAATTATATATTATTCATGTTTATTTTTCTTTATCTCCAATTTTGCATTTTACATCAGTTGCTTCGTCAGATTGGATACAAATGATCTGAAAAAATATATGAAGTTTCCATAACAACGTTGGACTTCATATATTTTCAAAGAATCATTCAAATCTGATCTGATGCAAAATGCATAATTGAAATGAAGAAAAAATATATGAAAAATGTATTGTTTAGTTGTATTTCTAAATTGTCAAATTTTTATATTACACATTGTCGAAAAAGTCTCCCCACTTACATAGATATGTATAAGGTGATATATATATATATATATATATATATATATATATATATATATATATATATATATATATATATATATATATATATTTATATATATATATATATATTAAAGACAAATTATATGTGTGTGTATGTGTAAGTGCTAAGGTGACGCCTGATAAGAACTTCATTTATCTATTTAAGGAAGCAAATGAACCCTGATTTCTTACTCTTTACATACAATATATTCCTATTGAGGGGTTTGCCAAGTAATAGCTTATCTTTGCTGCAGATAGTATTTTTTTGATAAAACGGCAACTTCTGCTGCTTCAGTCGCCCAGTGAAAACATCGACTCAGTGTTTCCCCAGTTCGTATTGAATGAGTAAGCATCGTAATAATTGCAAGCAGTGATCAGTAGATCGAAATTAAACGTTTCAGGTTTTAGGGATCTCCCCTCCATTTTGGGGACCAAATCAACAGAGATTCATTCTCAACTTACTAATGTCAAAATCGTGGTGGTAATTCATTTTCAACTTTTTAAAAGTCGAAGTTGAGGTGGGGCTTCTTCCTCGTCTACTTCTCCCACATAGGGGGTCAAAATCAAAGAGAAACTTCATTTCACTTTTCGAGTGTCAGAATCGATGGAGAACTTTTATTATATTTTTGGGAGTCAAAATCGAAGGGGCACTCTTATTCCTCTTTTAGGGGTCAAAATCGAATGGGAATATTTTTTCACATTAAAGGATCAAAATAAAGGGGGGTCTTTTTCCCAACTTTCTGGGGTCGATATTATGTGGGAATTTTTTCATTCACTTTTAGCATTTTTGTATTTGCAGTCATAGCGATAACAATGATTTGGTTTCAATCCATCAATTCAATTTTGACCTCTTATTTGTCGTAGACTGGTACTTGATCTATCATATCAATTTAAATATTACTTATTCTATTTGATATATCCCTTATTTTGTTTGAAAGAAAAGGTAGTTTATTGAAGAGGTAGAAAGAGAGAGGTCGGGTAGTTTGATAAGGGTGTTGGAAGAGAGGGTAGAAAAGGAAGGTAGTGTCTGAGGGGCAGGGATGGGGAAAAAGAAATTCAGGAAGTATAATAAGAAGATAGGAAGGGAGAGAGCAGAAAAGGAAGGATGTTCATTGAAGGGTAGGATATTTTTTGCATATGAAACTAATCCATGTTTGTATGACATTTAGATAAAAGCAAGAAAGATTAGAAATGATAAAGGAGATGTAAGGAGTTATGTCCTTATATTGTGTGGGAGAGAGAATAGATAATAGCTGTTTGTTAGATGTGGCGAGAAGATATAGTCGTAGACAAAGAATTTTGCTTCCACGTGGCTTGGTGTTAGCGTCGACGTCATTGGAAATGTGGAAGGAGGAAGGGAGATGTACGAAGAGAATGAGCAAGTATAAACGTAAATGCAGAGATGGAACAAAGTAAAAAGGACTCAAAAACAAGTATTTGGACGGACAAATAAGACGTACATCTAATACAAGAACAGTAATGACAAATAACGAATGAAGATGAAATACATGTAATGAAAACATTAATATGATCGATCGTGTAAAGAGGAAAGAAGAGATTGCGAAGGTAAGAACTTTGTTGTCATTGATCGTACGGGCGTCGGAGTCGAAGCGGAGATAACTGAACTGCTTTTGAATCCATAAGTTTTGGAGCTTACCAAGGAATATCTATGGAAATCAGGCTCAGTGTGTATACCAAACTGCCAAGTTGCGTGTGTGACTTGGGGGCTATTCTCTGATGCTGGTAGACACTCGATGGACAGACGATGAAAGACAGAGAACTCGGAGTTTCATCCATGCGTGTTCCCCGAAGTAAAGAGAATTAGGAGAGATCGTCGTGACTATCAGCTCGTAAAAAGCATTGCCATTTCATTCATGGGAGTTAGACGTGTATACGCGTTTGGAACACGTTGTGAGAACATGGTTGGAGGTGCCTCAACATCAGTGAAGTGAAATGGGCAAAGTTACTACAGTGATAAGTCCCGATGGAAAAATGGTCAAGATCGGATTGGCCAGGGAGCCGGCGAAATGAGAGAGAGAGAGAGAGAGAGAGAGAGAGAGAGAGAGAGAGAGAGAGAGAGAGAGAGAGAGAGAGAGAGAGAGTAACCGGCAACAAGTGCTGGATCCAAAAGCGTAACCAGCTAGGGGTGCCGGTGCCAATGAGCGTTTGACCATGTGTGTTGACGGATTTTATAGTGGTCGTCGTAGGAAATGACGTTTTCGATCTCTAACTTAAAGAAGTGTATAGTATTCAATTCCTAATTAAAAGTATAGGGGTTGCTATAGAGAGAATGAAAAAATACAGACATGAAGGTTCATGAGATAATGAATAATCTTAGTTGTCAATACCGATGGAATTTCCATGGGTCCAACTAGAAATTAATTACTCTTAACACTCATAAGTTTTTGAAAGTACAGAGTAAGCACAGAGAAAGTTTATTTTTCAATAGCCTTCAATAGAATAATTGCATTTTAATATATATATATTTATATATATATATATATATATATATATATATATATATATATATATATATACTTACCTTGGAAACTGAGCAAATGTGCAGACATTTTAGCACCCATATCACCATTTTGTCAATAGCCCTCCTTAATGAAGATCGCTTCGGTCACATGCAGTTGGTGGTCGACTCTAAATGAATGATAAACCAAGAACAGGATGTTGTGAAAGACATAAAATTCTGTCCCAAAGGCAAAAACGATTACTCTGTATTACTCTGGGTCAGTAAAAGCTTGTCAACACTCACTTAAAATGATTTATGATAATACAATCATGCAAGTATAGCATCTAATTTTTCAGTTGATAATTATACTAATCAAGAACCTGAAATTTTAAACATCGGATGCTCAGGAGTAAAAAGCTAGCCTACCATAAACTTTTAGTATTGTTATTACTATTGCAGGTTTCAAAAAACAAAACGTAAGCAGATACGCAGCTTATTCCCAGCGCTATATTAACCATCAAGCATTTGACCCTAAGAGGCCCCAGAACCTAAAATCTTTTCTTCACAATAACACATTGGATATGGTGGACGGCCAGACCCGATTTGAATCTCTTTCTCTCCTGAGGGGGACAAGGTAACCTATGCCTCAGGGCCCCTATAGACTTAATCCGGTCCTGGTTATTCCTCCACAAAGGAGTGTTCTAAAATCTTCCTTTCATGTTTCTAGATGAAAAGAGTTCATTTACTTCATGATATTATTTTTAAAGTGTCTGTTTTGATTTAACAGACCTTTTTTTAGCTCAAAAGTTTACGGTCAGCATGAATGACCGTTTGAGAATACCAGGTGCAGTAAACGAGAGTGGTGAAGTGATGCCAATTCCAGTGCTTCTCTATTTCACAAGTCGCAAGCCTAGACGAGAGAAACTTATGGTATGGGAACCCGAACAGGGATGGCTGATGCCATACTCATCGTAAGGACCCGAGCCAGTAAGCTCTTTCCCAAAACACTACCAATAGAATATTTCAATTATTGTCTGCTTTTAAAAAGTGAAAAAACTTTCCATGAAAATAGGTTTCGTGTAACAACAAACATGACACATTCGCTCACACTATATGTACACTTGCGTGCACTTTTTTCCAAGATAAATGTTGGATACAATTAGGTTTCATTACCAGACCACGCTGCAGGTAATAATCAAAATGAGATCATGATTGTATTTAGACTGTGTGAAATATATTTTTTATTCTTGTATTTTCTTGCATACGTACCTTTCGGTTTTGAGGTGGCACAAGCGAGACTTATAAATTAGTCCAAATTTAGACAGTAGACAATAAACATGTTTCCAGAGATGCCTTTAAGGAATCGAAGAAGCCTGAGGGAAGTGAAACACTTGCCGATTGTTGAGAGGTGTTGGGATTGGCGGGAAAAATTCTCATCTCCTGATAGAACAGCTGGAAAGCTTTTCTTGCTTTCAGGGAAGACACGGAGCCAATTCATGCATTTGTCTCTCATAAGCAAAGACCACGAATTACGCTGGATCTTCAACCAACTTTCATGTTATTATCCACGTCTTTTGACGTTATTCTTACCTTTTCTGTTTTAAAATGGCTGCAGTTCCAACTGAAGAATAACAAGCTCTAATAAGGAATATCACATCAGAGAACTCAACTCTAATTAAGAGTGCTAACACAAACCCTAAAAATTCTAATCCTAACATGAACGAAGCTATTTAAAAACAAGAAATGTAACAATCATCCCTCTTCACATGGATTCTTTTCAGAATTTATGATTTTTTAAAAAGAAATCGGGAAACAGGATAGATGACATTGTACTACTCCGCTGTTAGTAATCATAGCGATACGCGTGGCTTCATTAGAGATTCATCACCATATTCATTGTTTTAACGGTTCACCAGGTTTTTTTTGCACGTCAGGGTCATCAGTTAATACACGTGGGTTATGTATATAGCATACACTATTTCAATCAAAAAGCGTGTTCAATAAATAGTTTGACAAAAAGATGAATATTACTAATATACTTTTTTATTCAACATATATAACAATAAGAGATAGTTTATCTTTTGTTTGGGAATATTTGTATTCAAAATGAGTCCATAGTGAATATTAGTTTTATGAATTGTTATTATTCAAAGAAATAAATGTATGTAATATTAAGTGTAACTTCAAGTTATAAGAATGTATGTGTGCATTGTAGTAGTCGCATTATTTTGGTATGAAAAGTCAATAAGGAATGAAATAGGGGGAAGGAATGTACTCACTTCATATGTGTACGCAAGTACATTGAAGTGAAAATACATTCCCGGCGAAAGTAGCTGATTACGTACGATTTGAGCTGTGCTGACTTGACGATGCTTAATGCAAAGAAACATGAAACTGGTCTGAACTGTGT
This sequence comes from Thysanoteuthis rhombus, assembly GCA_963457665.1. Lineage (NCBI taxonomy): Eukaryota > Metazoa > Mollusca > Cephalopoda > Oegopsida > Thysanoteuthidae > Thysanoteuthis > Thysanoteuthis major. The sequence goes on from OY735202.1 coordinate 57,864,212, forward strand.
ACAACTGAAAACTCAAGTGTGTGTGGCTGGAATTTACTTCGGCTTCCTCATATATTTTCAAGAGAGGCTCCAGCGAGCCCCCATTCGCCTGCTGTCACCTAAACTTTTGATTTGTCATTAATTCGTAATTTTTTTTTCATTTATCCAAATTTAAAAAAAAGAATAAAAGGATTTCGGAGCGAAATATATGGAGCTCGTTTTTGCACAGTTTTTATTCACTGAATTTCAGTGGTCCCTGTAATATATATACGAAAACATGCAGTTTATAAAAATCTATCTATCTATCTATTTGCAAATAAACGTCCACCTTTTCTCGGGTAATGTTATTCTGATTTAATCAAAATAATCATTCTTTTATCAAACTGACCTAAGAAGAGCCGACAAACAAATGAGCAAACAAAGTCTCCTATTTATATACAATGTATAACCTTTAACTTTATTCAAGCATTACTGGCGTTTTATGAAGTGGGAATCTCAGTTACACATGATTATCAATGGTTAATGAAAGAGAAACACTGACTTCGAGTATCTATTAAAGTGACCTTACGTCTTAATGACTAGTAAAATCTGCAATAGCAAATCCTATAGAGAATGACATCATTCAGAAAATTGACACAGTTATAAACATGAAGTTGAATATTCAATTTGACTCAACCTTATCCTTATTATTTGCAGATTGTATTTTGTAACGTATGATATTTTTATAGTCTTTGGAATCAAATATTCTTATAAATACATCACCGGCTCTGGGTATGGTATATAAGATTAACTTGAGTCCTAAATAGCCCCATATTAGATCAAAATTGAACCTTATACGTGTTTGAAAATAAAAACACCATGGAGAAGAGAAAAGAGATGGAAAATGATCTGCACTCAGTGTGTAAGTAATACGCCCTAAAACGAATGTTTTGCAAATATCGGAAAATTAGTTTTCTTTATGTTGGAGAAGGAGTTCAGGAGAGGACAAAGAGAATTTGAGGCCGATTATCCCTTTTTAATAGCTGCTGATCTAGTGATTCGAAAACTTGCAACAGACTCAAGCCATTTCAGGATTACATCGATCATTTAGTTAGTCTGATCGATGTTTCGAGGTCCAAGAATGGCTCTTCCATATGCAAGAATGGAAAAAAGTTTCATGTTTCTTGGCTGTGGAGACATGAAGACGGTACTGGCACCAACCGAGCGTGACTGATATTTTTAAACAAGAAAGATGAAAAACCGGCCGACTTATTTTTACCTGAAAGTTGAAACTGTTTATCATTTCGAAGTCAGAATCGAAGAATTGTATTAGATTTCATTGTAAATTAAATCCAACACAAGTTGTGGGAGGTGACTATTAGTTCCACGTTTACCCTACAGGGGGAGACACTGTGTCTGGTATAATTGCATCAGCAAGCTCGTTTACATTGTGAATATTGGGTGTGCATGTAATGAGTTTTTGCTTTGTCTAAGGATAAGAGAGAGAGATAAAGAGTGGGAAAGAGAGGAAGAGAGAAAGAAAGACTTCGAATAGCAAGGATAGAAAGAGGAAACGAGAGAAGCATGAACAAACGAAAGAGAGAGAAAGAAAGAGAGAGGGAGAAAGAGAGAGAAAAGACAGAGGGGAAGAGAGAGAGAGAGAGAATGGGGGGGGGGGGAGACGGATGGAGAGAGAAAGGGAAAGAGAGAAAGAGAAAGAAGAACATATCGAAATAGAGTGAGTGTGGATAGAAAAATCCAGAATTTTCGGTGGCAGTTGCAGTGGCAAGGGAGAGAATCATAAGCCAAGGGCCGTTATCGATGTAAGAATAATGGAACGGGTGATGAGATCTAATTCCGTCAAAAATGTTCGGAGAGAATTGAATCTTCGCTCATATCTATGATGGCAGCAAATGGGTTTGACAAAGCAAAAAAACAAAACAAAAAAGAAACATATATATACGTCTCTCTCTCTCTCTCTCTCTCTCTCTCTATATATATATATATATATATATATAAATATATATATATATATATATATATATATATATATATATATACTGGTGAACATATTGAAGACGTAGATATGGGAGTAAGTGTGAAAATTATTTTGTGATATATATGTGTGTGTGTGTGTGTGTCTACCTGTGTGTGTGGGTTTCTAAGATTGTGTTGTGCTTATATTCCGAGTGGAAACACCCGTGAAAATCTGCATTCAAAAATCCTGGCTTTTTCACCTGGTCTCTTTCATATACCAGTATATATATATATATATATATATATATATTGGATAGAAAGATAAAGTAAGAGAGAAAAATAGAGAGAGAAAGAGAAATATAGACTTTAACCCGTACATAGCAATACTCTTTTTCACTAACCGATTCACACTTGAGCGGACGCGCACATTCACGCATCTGACAAACCGATGTATTAGATATCATAACATACAGCAACTTACTTGGGAACAGCTACATACATAATTATCAACGAGGCGAAACATACAAGAATCCACGGATTATGAAAGAGAAAAGCTTAAATACTCAACACAAACACCCCTGAACATATACTCTCTCCGTTTGTGTCTCGCCTCTGGTTATAATCCTCTCTCTCTTTCTAGGTTATATGCATTGACTTACAAATATCCGTACTAAGAATAAGATTGAAATATACATGTATATATATTCACGAACTCACATATAAAGAGCAGTCTACACACATATCCATACAACCTGACGTTCAGGCATCCTTCAAGCACATGTGTATGCGTACAAGCAGGTATTACTTAGCACCATTACAATGTTAGTACAAGATTTAATTATGCCGACCAGAACCTTCATTAGGTTTATTCAATCTTATCTGTCGTGGCAAGTGAGAGGAAATGTTGAATTTGTAGGGAGAGCCGAAAATATGCATCCATATTTCAACCGTGTGCAGCATTTTTCATTCATTCTTTCCTTCCTTTTTGTTCTTCTACGTCAGATTTTTTCAATCTCTCTTTTGTTTCGATTGAACCTTTTTTCTCTTCCTTTTTTCTTTCTTTTTGATTTTCCTTTCTTTTAGCATCAAAACATCTTTTTTCATCTTCCCTTTTCGTTAATTCAGTTTCTACTCCTTCATTTTCTTTCTTTTTTTACTATCTCATCATTTCCTATCACCGTTTTCTTATCATTCTTCCTTTTCCCGCCTTTCCTTCTTCCATTTTCCTCTTTCTTCCCGTTTTCATTCCTATCTGCCCTTCCTATATTGTTCCTCATCTTTTAGATTTTTTTGACTTCATTTTTGTTTTCCCTTCTTCTTCCTTCTTTTGTCCTCATTCCCCTTTCTTCCCTTCGCTCTTCCTTCTTTCCATTTTTTCTTTCCCAACCTTCCATTGCATACCAATATACCCATCATTCATTTCCGTTAACAATATCAAATAAATGTTCGCCGCCAATTTCGGCGAGGTTCCCAGCTGCTTTAATCGCGCCATTCCAAGTGCCAAACATTTTGTTTCAGTGCTCAACTTTCTTGTTGCAGGCAAAGCAAATTAAACGGAACGAACGTAACCATTCCTGTCAGAGCTTTTATGACACCCCATTTGAAAACGAGGCATGAAAGACGATGATGATGACGACACTGCATTTGGAAGAAAACGCACTGTGGTGGCGTCAGGTGCTGACTCCCTTTGGCTTTCATTCACAATACAAGATAAGTTGGAAGAAAGAAAGAAACGAAAAACAAAGCAAAACACACATACATAAAAAACAAAGCCGTTTAACAGATAAAAATGATAAAAAATAACTCTGTCATGTTGGAAAAACGTTAATTCACGATTCAGCGAGCAAAATAGCCGTTGTTCTTGGTACAACTGCATTAGAGATGATCGGATTTGCTTTTTTTGTGGCAGATTCTTTTGATATATATCTTTACTATATTATTGATTCTAATATTGCTAATAATAATATATCAGATAATGACAAAAATTATGTAGTTATTTACACCAGTATTATCAATGCAACCATAATTCAGTCTAATTGCCCATTTTCCAGTTTGGCTTTAGTAGCAAAAAGTGGACGAAATACTAAAGGTTCTAATATCCAAACTAAGTTAGCCAACACAAATATGCAGGGCAATTCTGATATTAAACATGTGATCTTCTGCAGTACTAACGTAAGAATTTGGCTCTCGAAAACGACCCTCAAAGGATAAGGTTAGTGTCAGTAGTCTTTAGTTGAATGAGTTGTATGCCTGTTTAAAATGTTTACGTTTCACAAACGGGGAAGTGATGGTTGACCTAAGATCAGCTGCTTTAAAGAAAGGCCAATGTTTACAAAATCGAGAAAATTCCGAAGATGTGAAGTAATAAACAAAAGCAAATTTCGGAAAAAAGAGGCATGTGAAAACATAATTGAATATAATCGATAGTAGAAACTACAGACATCAAAGAATGCAAGCGACACACACACACACACACACACACACACACACGCACGCACGCGCACACGCACACACACACACATATCTCTCTCTATATATATATAGAGAGATACTCACAGTTTTGTTGTTACTGATGTTTCACGCCATTGCGATAAGGGACAACTATTTTTTGTTTCCTCCATTGATAAAGTCTATCATAAACACACACACACACACACACACACACACACACACACACACACACACACACTATATATATATATATATATATATATATATATATATATATATATAGCTTGGCGTCGCAAACGAAGATTTTGGGATGGTTTTCTACGATTATGGGTTTCTTAGACGGTAAAGCCATGTAAATGCTCCTCCCTCTCTCTCTCTTTCTCTCTCGCTCTCTCTCTCTCTATATATATATATGTGTGTGTGTGTGTGTGTGTGTGTGTATGTGCGTGTGTGTGTGTGCGTGTGTGTGTGTGTGTGTGTGTACGTATATTTTACATATGGTGAATATGGGATATAAAGTTGAGAGAAGACAAGTACAAGATGGCGTTAAAGACGATATTCTCTTAATTTGTACAACAAGATTTTTTAGCCAACTACTTCGATTATTCTCTTCAAATTAATAATCGATCGCACCACAAATGACACAACCTTACCTGTCGTAATAAAAATGTGACTATTTCCAATTATTCCTGCTCTAGCAATGGTGATTAACAAATCTCATAGACAATCTTTTCATAAAGTAGATTCGTTTCACCAGAATCCTGTTTTTAGCCATGCCCAACTAGAGTACACAGAACAAAGAATCAGATTAACTTTAAAACGCGGATTGGAGATAACGACAGCCATGCTAAACTCATGGAATCATGCTTCTTTGCAAACAGTGTCACTCTCAAAGAATTATGGTGATAAATACATTTAGACTGAAATATTTGGTGTCCGTTTAAAAAAGAATAATCACGTTATTTTTGTCGGTTGCTTTGGTAGTTGGTATATATTATAATTTATACGCCGGAAGTCTTGAAGCATGAAAGCGTAATCATTTTCCTAACAAAGAAAGAAGGGGAACTTAGAAAAATTCCCCAACTTTGATCACTTAGCATATTTTTGAAAGCATTATTTATAAAACAAGGGATTTTGATGCAACATTCGGTATATATTTGAATAGTTCAATACAGACACAGTTATACTTGTATGACTGTCCCTCATTCAGTATATGTTATTGAATAATTGTTCCAATCATAACCATTTTTTATTTCATCATAACATTTTATTTGATTATATTTTCCCAATATATTCTCAAGATGATCTGTGGCGTTTCGGGGAGTTTTCTAGAATTCCACTCCCAGTGGAGGAAGTCAGGCAAAACAAAACCAACAACTGCAGTTCTCAAAGTGATGTATACGACTTGCGCCACATATATTTCGTTGCTCGTGACACCCAGTCATTTGTGAATGACCCGTAATTTTCATTATTCTACGATAAAATTATTCAATAAGACCTGATAAAAATAAAAGCTTGACATAATACAAATAAATACAGCGACAACAAACAAAAGCAACAAACAAAAATGATATCGTGTTAATGGGTAAAAAAATCATAAGCCGAAATACACAAGAGGGACCAACTTCTAATCGTTATTATTATTAAAGTGGACCCTTGCCGGATAACTCTTTCCTCCCTGTCTCCACATCTTTGTATAGCTGTAGTTGTCTCACCCTGGCTGCGAGACGACACATCGTCTGTAAGTCAGGCGGGCCGTGTCAGATCACGTTTGCTTTTGATACTAACCTTCAGAGTCTATCTGGGTAGTAGGCTCCACTTAAGGGCGGCTAACATAGTTAGGGCCAATCAGAACCGGGCGCCGTGTCCAGCCGGACGCCTCTAACTTGTCAGATAATTGAATTGGCCGTGCTCTGGTCAGTGTTAGGGCGGCCACGGTGTGCGAGGCGAGGCCAGTAAGTGAGGTGAAAGAGAGGGCTGCTTGCCTGAGCGGATGCGGCCATTTGGCACACTGTGCGCATGCAGGCACGCATGCACGTACGCACAGCTGCCTCAGCATACTGTGAGTGTGTCTGCAAAGCTTATGTATGTGTGTGTGTGTGTGTGTGTGTGCGAAGAGAGCAATATTGAGAGAAGAGGGAAAGGAATCATTTTAAAGGAAGAACTAACGAAGACAGAAACATAGAAGTTAGAAAACTGAGGAATAGTGCGAGCAGAATAGAAGAATTACTGAAAATGCGTTCGTACACCCCCCTGCACACACACACACACACACACACACACCTGCACACACATGTATTTATGCTTTTGCACATATTCATATGCAATTTTTTCATGCATGTTTCCTTGATCATTCTTCATTCTTCTCTCTCTCTCTCTCTCTTTCTTTTTTTGTCCTGCATGGAAATGAACAGCACTGAGTACCGGCAGTTGATTAGTTGTCACCGTGCTGGTCTCACATACTGTTGTTAGTAAATTAGTTTTTTGGAAATGTGCGTTTATGCTATGCTAAGGTTGGTTTCGTACAGCAAATAACTGTAAATATATATATATATAAATAGAGAGAGAGAGAGAGAGACGGAGACAGAGACAGAGAGAGACAGAGAGAGAGAGATACGCACACACACACACATACACACACAATCATTTACACACGCACACACAAGAGAGGAAAATCAAAAAATAAAAGCCAAGATGAATTTATAATGCTGTTGTATCGCATACATATACAGTCAAAGCAACGCATGACTTATTAGAGTAATCCGACAAGTGTCCGCTTTCATAAGAAGAAAAACGATTTTAAGTTGGTTCCTCTTGTGCGTTTCGGCTAATGATTTTTTACCCATTAACACTTATCATCTTTGTTTGCTACTTTTGTTTAGACGAACAATTATTAATTTCATAACGTACGAAATCTAGAGATGTTCATTCTCTAAAGGATCATGTGATTGCTATTGCTATGCGAATAAGTAAGTATTTTCTCAGCTTATTCTCTTTGTATACACAGAGAGCTTCTCTGGAGATTTCTTACATGAAGACTGCAGTAAATAGGAATCTAGAGAAACATTGAAAACGCTTGTTACAAATATTCCTAAAAATGACGATGGTATCGAAGAGGTACTATGACATTGAAGAAACTGGATTAATAAACTGAAGTAGGTAACGACGGATAATAATAATAATAATAATAATAATAATAATAATAATAATAATGATGATGATGATGATGATGATGATGATAATAATAATAATAAAAAAAATTGAAAACTACAAATACCGCTGTTTTGTAAGTTATACATTTGTGGGAAATTTAGTTACCGATCAAAATAATATTCTCTGGCTGCAAATAAACGAACAAGATCAATTTTTTCTGTAAAAGAAAGTCGCATGTACGTATATGGATGAGTATATTAATCCATGAATAAATCCAGAAATAAAAACGATTCTTCCATTTCTTTAAACTTTCGCTTTATCTTGGTGTGTGCAAGCGCTCTAAATGATAGATACATTGATAGACAAGATGATTAAAAAGGATAACTCAAATATATATAAGTACGAAGAGTGTGTGTGCGAGACAAATATTTCTTCACATATCCGTAACATCTGTAAAAGATGATTCTCTTTTGAGCTGTGGGTCGATATCGAAATATTCACAAAATCAACCGCTGTTTGTTATTCATATGTTGATTACCAACCGCTAGATTTTCCAGTTTACTTTGTGCTTGTAGCGCAACAACAATTGTTTTGTCTCCCAAGGATCCTTAATCTCTGCTGAATGCACGAATTTAGCAGATCAACCATGTTACGCAAATAATAATTTGCTCTTCATTCATCACTTCCCTGTCATTTGATAGGTTTTCAGATGCCCGTTTGCTTTTGGAAGAACTGGTTTAATAGTATTTGCATTTTTTATATCTTTACAATTTCTCATAATTGACGATAAACCAACCAATGTCACTGATGTTGTATAGTTTATATGCAGAAACATCACAGTCTAGTTTTTTCAACAGTCTAACCTTTTTCAGGATTGATATGATCCGTTTGTTTACATTACCATTGATTACGATAGATGTTTTAAAAGCAACTTGAAGATATAAGAAAAAATAAGACAGAAGGATAAGAAAATCCAGAGATTGCAACACTAGCAACCACCTCATAAATCAGTCTGATGAAATTTTAAGCAGCTTCTCGTCAAGACTAGTTGCCCAACCATCCATTGCATACATTTTTATTTACTGAAATGATAAAGTACCTATAAACGAGACTTTAGTATAAATTAATTGCACTATCTATTTATTTTTCAAAAATCCTGAATAATAAAAAACAAAAAAACAAACAAAAAAACAAAAACAAAAACGAGACCAACAATTTTACTGTAAAGTACGAAAAGTGAATTCACTAACGATAAGCGTGGGATTTATTGTGGAAACCAGTTACAATAATGTTTGAGTTGTCGTTGCTGATTTTTAAAAGAAATGTAGAAGCAGCAATTTTTGAAGTATAAACGTTCGGACTGTAGGCTTAGGAAATGGATATCTTTTATAGAAAAAAGCTTTAAGCAATTGAATTTTCTGAGAAGCTCATTCGGTACTCAGGGGATAAACACAGATTTCATGCAAATCAGATCAAGAATCTTGAACAAAGGTCAAAAATTGATTATTTGGATACAAGGTTTTCCATAAATCATGAACTTTTATTTCAGAGATTCCAAATGATGAGAATAATTTTCTGGAAAGCAAAAATATATTCATTTTGGTGATTATTTGCCATGTATTGATGACTTTTGAGACACTTCGTACATTTACACACACATGCACACACACACACACACATATATATATATATATGTGTGTGTGTGTTTATACACACATATACGCGCACACCTTCGGTAGCTTTGGCTACATTTGAGATCAGTTGGTGAGAATAAGCTCTCAAGATGAAGCAAGGATGAAAGGTCAAATCTTTTAGTTGCTGGACCACCTCTCAACCAAACTCACACGTGAACATACCGTATTTACTAAGCATATTATTTGTTGTTATCATTTTATACTTATATATTGGGTTGTGTGGATATTGTTGTCATGAATAGTGGGCGAACATCAGCAGAAAACTGGATTTATTGAGTACACACAGAAATAGTTACAAATGCTATAAAGAATGTAGTATGGGCAGCTGATATGGTCATAACACTTTTAACTTCCTTAACTCAGACCGTGCAATGGATGGTTGCCTTCTTATCCCCTTTTCCATTATTCGTAACTTCCATTACTCAGGCCTGGTGAGGTAGGTCGAACGTTGATGGAGATATTGGAGGTCAGTAACCGGAGACGCACGAATAGAGGCTCTCGCACTAAGGCCTGATGTAATCGGGGTTCGGGAAAGCGATACAATGTTTCGCTTGGGTGCTTGAGCCACAAATGGACAGCAGGAGGGAATATAGCGCCAACACATGCTTAATAATGTTATTCTGCTTTATTGAAATATGTACTTATGGGCAGAAAATAGATCAGCGTTCGAGTCCGGTCAAAGAACAAACTTAAAAAAACCAATTTCAATTCCTCGGAAGTGCATTCTCTGATGAGCATATCTATAATCAGGTGGTAAGCAATTAACGGATTATGACAAAATCTTATTATTTCATTGCATTTTTATGGACATGAATATTCAATATATATATATGTATGGATCAATGTCCGTAGCCTGATATAGTTATTAGCTGAACTTCGATCTGAAATTTTCACCGTGTAATGTTTGATCGATGCGATTAATGGAGCATTGACAAAACAGAGATTATGCTGGAAAATATTTGTTAAGCAAAACAAATGCTTTTTCATCATTTATATATATATATATATATATATATATATATATATATATGTGTGTGTGTGTGTGTGTGTGTGTATGTGTGTGTGTGTTACGTACACCAAGAACCAAAAATGAATATGAAGATGACATTTGTACTCGTCAATATTGAGATACTGTGAACGTTCTGAAGACCTGAAGAATAGAAAATCCATGGATGAATCAAAGCAACAGTGAAGAGGAGACTTGTAGTCACTTGATTCTCATCGAGATTTACCAGATTGTACAGACTGGACAATTTGTTAGAAGGCAAATGTATATGCAAGTGTGCGTATATAGATATATCCATAAACGTGTGAGTATGAATAAGCCTAATTCGATATCAAGATAATATGCAATCAGTGTTTGGTGTTCTGTGAATCTTAAAAGGGTCAAGTATCACACGTGTTGTTAAATTGGTTTTGATGAACAGAATAAAAACAGATAAATTGATAAGTCAATTCAGAGACACGAAAAGACTAAGACACTTTGTCGAATAAAACTCCATGACCAGAGAGAACAATATAACTGAAAAGACTTAACGAGTACATTTATCCATATATCAATCAATGTATATCTCTATAGATACTTCGATCAACACACACACACACACACACACACACACACACACACACACACACACACACAAACACAAACATGCACTTAAATAGGATGGCTGTTATGTTATAAAATTGATATCTACCGAAATATGAATTAATGAATTTCTTGGGCGATAGAAATATAATTTTTTTCAGATAAGTAGAGATCGATACGTGGCATTCTTAGTGGATTAAATATTTACGTATATTTACGTATTTCCAATCAGCGCCACCGGTCGGTGTTCGGCATAACTTAAAAGCCAGGATCTTGAACGTCAATTTTCAGAGCTGGTCAGCCCTTTCTCACGGGAGAAAGGGCAAGAGGTAATAAGAGGTGGGAAATTTTTTTTCAAGATACCAGGACTTCAACTGAGAGATTAATAAAATGTGGAATATGTGTTGTATATTGTAGTATCTACAGTTTTAAGTTCTACGTTGTTACATATAAAATGTCGTTTTTGAGTAGTAAGGCGAAGGGTTATATACACAACAGAACAGTAAGTATTTAATCAAAGTGATCCCTTCGAAGCAATAACCCTTTCCCCACGATCCTCTTATGATGATACATCATTCTTCGGGTTTAGTGGTTACAAATTCAATGAAATCACTAATTATAGCTTTTCTGTTATTGGACATTTTATTACAGATATGAAATTCAAAATACTTGAAAAGATGATAATCTGTTGAGGAAATATCAAGTGAATATGGTGGATGTTGCAAGAGTTTTCATCCTGATTCCCAAAGTTTGGAACCAGGCAGCTGAGAGAAGTGTTGGTCTAGAGCTGTATCAGAACATTTTATTCAAGTCATTGACACAGATTTTCCAATTTTCAACAGTTCCTACTGCCTTTAGATGACGTGGTGTTGTCGCCATTAAAGTCCTATAGCCTTCCAGGAAGTGCTTGAACAGCTGTTCGTTGGTTGATAATGTTTCATCATTACGAACATTGTTTGGGTTTCTCTCGAAGTTAATCATTGGTATCCATCTTTCAAAGCCTAAACCTACAGCTCATACTATAGTAGTGTTCACCCCAAATACTTTGTTGATGTTATCAGCATTATGTAAGACATTTCATGTGTAATAACCAAATATTTTGATCTTTTTTGGAGAAGCCAAGAATGTATTGAAATCAAAAGTTTTTAAAGTTAAAAGGCGAAAGTCGACTCTTATAATTGACCCTGGCCGCGTGTTTGGACGATAATTCAAGTCCGATTGGCATAAAACATACAATTTCATAATCAGATGCATATATTGTCTTTGATAACTCAAGGGGAAAATAGGATGTACAAAAACATTGTAGCATGAAATATCCAGTGAAAAAATAACGGAAGTTTATTACCAATATACTTACGAAGGGTCATAACTACGTATAAAAGACAAGGATTAAAAAGCGTATTGCAAGTTTTCTATACTATCGGATGTAGTCGATGAAGTTGAATAAAAATATGCTGTCAACCAAACTTCCTATTCCACATTCTATTTCCACTTTGCACACGGACATGCACGTACAGAACTTGACGGAAAAAAGGATGAGAAAGAATTATCATTTGCTATCAAATTGAAGAAATCCCCGTGGTCTTGGAATGCGCATGCGCCTACACATGCATGTTCCTCGTCATCAATTTCTTGGCGTCAAAACTATCGAAAGAACGCAACGTCAAAGGTAATCCAATTCGTATCCACATTTTCTTAGCTGCCGGCAGCCGTTGGATACGAGTCTCCACCATTTGACGCTAACATTCTTATTAACAGACTAATAGTGTCGCTTGCTTCGTCGATACAAGGAGCTGTCCCATGACACGTACACCGATTGTGTGAGGTGCTGTTTCAGTAAAAGTGAAGGCAACACTTTAGTTACGATGTCATGTGCGATACAGCAAAAAAACTGCAAACGCACCGCATCGCCAGATTTTAAACCCCATGGGATAGCGCATTCTTTCGTAACTCATCGACAATGATAATGTCATTCGACTGTCACTTCTCCCATTGATTTATCTGAATTGACAGAAAATATATTTGAAGAATTGGCAAGTCCCAATCTTCAGATCAGTACATATATGGAATAAACGTACACAAGAAATGGCTGCAAGACAGACACCCGAGAGTAAACAAGTTTTCGAATCCTGGCCTAAAACTCAACCCAAACGGCAAGTAACATCAGAGGAAAACCCACGACAATCAGCCAACTGACAAGTCTTTAGATCAATTCATACAACTCTTAACATAATTCACTACAATGTCCGTTTATCTGTGACAACTTACCGCAAAAACTATGCAACATATTCCACTGACATTTTCTGAGTGTACCAATGTGGTTCCCTGGCAGTTTTCTAGTAAGTTGGTTTTTGAAAATCCCCTTAAATAAGTTTGTTCACAGGGGTGGTCGAGTTACAATGCAAATTTACGCCAAACTTGTGATTAATTTTGTTTCCATCTGCGACGTTGATCTTTCCTACTGCGTTTATTGTCCGACCGGTACCAATATCTTATCAGTAATTAAAAAAAAAAAACAACACACACACACACACACACACACATATATATATATATATATATATATATATATATATATATATATATATATATATACACACACATATATATATATATATATATATATATATATATATATATATATATACACAAGAGGCAACCATAAAAATGTCTTACTACAAGAACGCCACGACACAGACCACACTTTCGATCTTCAAAATCGAAGGAGATAAAATATGTGCACCAAAGAGCGACTCGCCAAATTATAGAATTAACACCAATAGCCGAAAAAATAAACAATAAAGATAGCCTGGTTTCTACAATACGTTAAAACACTTGAAATACGCTATACATACGCAATCTTTGCTCAATATTCACTGATATATATATATATATATATATATATATATATATATATATATATATATATATATATATATATATATATATATATATATACAACTTTCCTCCAATTTCCGTTCCCACATCATTCCACTAGCATCATTTTTCAAATCTGACACTGACAACCCCCCTATTTACATATCAGAGATGAAACTGCAATCAAATCCCAGCCCGTATCATCTTCCCAACTCCACTCAGCTTCAAACCTGTATCGTTTATCTATTCAGCATTTCCTCATTTCTCTGCATTTGAAAACGAGTGATTGAAACTCGAATAATAAGAAGCTTGGCTGCGCTACGTCAATATCGTTGTTTCATTGAAATCTAAAAAGTAAACAAAATTCATTTATCCATACAATATTATTCCAAAACTTCGTGTCCCATTTCAGCACCTTCATTAAGGTTTCCTATAAATGTGATCTGCAAACTTTAGCAAATCAAGTTCACCTGAGTTGAGCTTCAGAAATCGGGATGAATTTGTCATCAGTTTTTGCGTACGTCACCGTGTCACTGTGAATGACGCCATTTTCATCCGTCATTCATCATTGCTGTTACATACGGAAAAAAAGTCATAACTCAATAATAGTAGTTTGACAGAAGAAAGAAAATGTTTACTCAGCCTAATGGTTAATCCACCTCTAGCCTCGAAAATAAAGAGAGTAGAAAGACAGAAAATGTCTACCCAGCCTAATGGTCAATCCGCCACTGACTTCGAAAGCGAAGGAGAACGAAAAAAAAAAAAAAAAAGAATATACTGGTAACAAGCCGAACACCACTAACCGCTGACCCAGGGATGTACTGATGATGCAGTTCATTTATTTGTGTTTATAAATGATATTATGGTTTGGTTATGAACTGTTTTAATGACCTATCAAGCAGTTTTCACCGAAAAGAAAAACAAAATATTGATACACTCCATTATTATTGATTTTTACCTTCATCTTAATTGCTGTTGCTTTTTATTGCTGCTAAACAATTAGGACGAAGTTGAATAATTAAAGTTGTTTTTTTCGGAATTGTTATTTCGTGTTAGTGTATAAATGTAATTAAACAAAATAAACAAAGAAATATTTCACTATCCTTTTGCATTATTGATGAATCAAAAGTGGAGAAATTTACAGCTAAATCTTCCCGTAAACTGAACAATCACCAACTACTATTCAGTTGTGAACGGGTATTAATTTGTGTTTGAACTAATCCTTCGAATAGGGACCCCCCTCTCAAAATGTGAATGAGGTTGAGAACTTTATGAAAATCTAAAATTGAACGAAAGAAAACAGCGGTCATTTAAATAAAAACAGAACAAAACGTATTCATTGAATGAAAACGATCCTCACCCACAGGACACCTGTTAACCAATGGCAACTGATTCCGACTTGACGTTATTCCATTTTTCTATTTTTTTTACCCATTCTATTTAAATTCAATGCCCAAATCGACAAATCTCAAATTTTAACAGAGACTAGTTACGATATCACAGTCAACTCTCTTGGAGTTTGATAGATTATTTCAAGAGTTTCTATCAAATATTGTCGTCTATACTCATCATACACACACACACACATACACACACGTTCGATTTACAATGTATGTATAATGCTAAACTTTGCCCTTACTTTGTGTTCGTCACCGAATCTTCATCGTGGTGTCTGCGTTCACGTTTAGGCTCAGTAATAATAATGATATTCTGATTTCCATCCATCTATCTATCTATCTATCTATCTATTCAATTTTGACCTCTCATTTGGCGTAGACGGGTACTTCGTCTAGTATAGATGATTTATCAGCCAAAGAGATAAATAATTCAAACAATGAGAGAAACGGAATACCATCCGAATGACAAATTGATAAATCCACGGGAGCATCGAAAGTCTATTAAGATGGATAGAGGTAAGTATTTCAAATCTGCCCCGAGCCGTTAAAATAGTATTTGCCGAGATAATCTGCACCATATTTGCGTTACATGATTAGTGAAATAGATTGAAACGTTATTCTTTAAGATGACTTGTTATTTGTGCTGGAGAATGCTTACGAACTGCAATGTGCCTGAAAGCAATTTGGATCGGATGCTGGTGAGATGTGACAGTGCACACCGATCCGTGTCACACGACCGTTGAAAGACGACTACCGCGTTGGATGCATAGAGTAATAGTTGTACCAGAGCCGTTACTTTTCTTGCGGCTCATATCACCTGGTATAAACGTAAAATCTCTCTTGTAGTCTATCTTCTGGAATCGAATCTTTTAGTAGCTCTCTTCCTTCACTGTTTATCTGCTGCTGATTGAAAGAATTGAAAATCCGAGGACGAATAGAAACCATCCTAGCGACAGCAGTACTCAAATCATCTAGAATATCGAGAAGAGGGCCGGTGTACGGAGTCGACCAGCCGCTACTTGATTTCCACTGAAAGCCACCAGTTACAACTGGTTTGGAAACTCAATGAAAACAAAACGAAAGAAAAAAAATGACAAAAACAAAACAAAATTTCAAATCAAAATTGGAAAATTGAAAGCTAAGTAGAATTGACTTGTTTCAAAATTGAATTTGAAATGTTAGCTATTATCGGTTGGAATTGTTTTGCAACCATCTTGTTTTGCAGCCAGCACCTTTAACGTAGATAAACATGAGCCACAGTACAAACATTATGAAACACCAATTCACTTTCATTCGTTGAAATGTTGTGCTCAAGTGTCACAATTACAATTGCTTCACTCTGAAGAAACCTTATAAGAATTTGTCCTCAATCATCAATTCAAAGGTCAAATTCTCATGTGGGTATCAATAAACAGCTCTCAATTCGTGCCTATGTAATTTGCCATTTTCCCCAGTGCATATTGTTTCTTCAGGTGAGAGGGATCTCGTCTCAAATATCAAGATCATGGTAATTAGAAGAAAAATGCTTACGTCTCCCGTTGGTTGTTCACATGGCTTACCACTTGGAAACAGGAAGAATAATCAGTAAAGTGATACTAAGGTTTTTTCAATACCGAAAACAAATTCCATGTAGAGGCCAATCCTTTGATATCACAAACACGTATATTTGGAAGGTAGGTATTGAGGTTTCAGGTAAAATCCCCATTGAAGATTCTTGTGTTTCAAGAGTAATTTGAAATCAGTAAATCCTACTCTATTCTTATCCCTGGTCTTTCGACCGAGAGAACTAGAATCGTTGGAGTTGTTTTCTACATCATTCAATAATCAATAAGCATAAAAACCGATTCGTTTGGGTAGGAGCAGTGATACACTAGGAAAAGTGCAAACGACTTCGGGTTCGACAAAAAACAAAACAAAACAAAAAACAACAAACGAATGGCATGAAAACATGCCTGGAGATAGGAAAGAGAAATATTTTTCGACTTAAAGATTCATCCAGATCTACCTATGAATGTTAGGAGATCAGACCTACTTGTAAACAAAGTAAAACCAGTCCAATAGTGAATACAAGCGTTATAAAGGATCACAGCATAAGGTTGGATGAAAATGAGAGAATAATTATGAAGATTCTGTGCAAGAGCTGTTAAAAATGTAGAATATGTAGCTCACGGTCGTACCAATAATCATAGTAGCACTGTCCCAAAGACTCACGCAAAGGGAAATAATTGAAGAACAAAAAATAGAGACGCCCGTTAAAACATTGTTGATTTCACCATGGATAATGAGGAAGATGATGGATATTTAAGGTGACTTACTGTCTCTTGATACACTGCAATGGATACCAGAAATCTCTTGTAGGAAGATACACTACTACTACTAATACTACTACTACTACTACTCAAAAAGAGTTGTAATTGCTGCAGTAGCACTGTTTATCGTAGCAGTGGTAATAGTCGTAAAGGTTGTAGGGGTAGTAGTGAGGGTGGTAGTCGTTTGAAGAAAAAAAAAAGAGGTGATAAGGACGAAGAAAGGAGAGAAGAGCAGCATCATGGAGCAATTTCAGTGTCGTTGCCCTAGCAATCAGCGTAATGCAGGCTTTATACGATTAACAGCATGCAAGTCTTGACAATGAGTTATTCGTCTGATAAAGGAGGAAGGTGGGTAAAATGAGACAAAACTCCAATTGAGTAATTGGCTTTGGTGTAACGAGGCTTAAAGAGCACTGACAATCGACGGCTGAGAGAAAAAGAAAGAAAGAAAAGGTGAGTTGGGTGGAAATGATAGAAAGAAGAAAATAAAGAAGAAATGATAGAAAGAGAGATTAGAAGAAAAAGAAGCACCGTAGAAACGGAATGGAACAGAACTGATTGTAAAAGAGATGTCGAAAGAAAGTTAAGAAAAAAGAGAAAGGAAAAAACATAGAAAAGAGGGAAAGAAATAAAAACTAACTTGAGTGAAGAATGAAAAGAAAGAAAAGATAACATCAGGGAGGAGCCAGTATGAATAGACAGGAAGCAAGTGAAAAAGAGAGAAAAAAGAGGAGAATGAAAAGGAAGACAGAGAAAAGGGACGAGGGATGGTAGAATATATTAGAGAGTAGATCGAGAAGAAGAAAAAGAAGACGATGAGAGGAAGGTAGAATCGAAGGAAGACAGGAGTAAGAAAGATGAAAGAAAGAAGAAGCAAAGAAAAACGAATGAAGGAATGCAGTATGTGAAGTGAAGTGAAAAATAGAAGACGGGGTGGACGAGAGTGGAGTTATTAAGATGAAAAAAGCGATTGTCGAGGAACTTGGGAGACATTCGGTCCAGTCGTGTCGATCAAAAGTGAATGACATCAGGAGCAGAGGGAATTAAAAAAAAAAAAAACGAAGAAAAGTGAAAGATCGTTTTTTTTTTTCTCCAATAACCAATAGGCGACAGTGTAGTCAAATACTTGTGCCTCAACGAAGGTGCATGAGTGTAGAATCTTTGGGGTCTCTTCTTATTCATTCTTGTGTGCATTACTGTAAAGAACGTACCCTGTATACGTATAGATGTAAAGTATCATGCATGTTCTTTTCGCCGAGAAAGCATATATGGTTGTTTCTATCAATTATCTGGGTATAGACAAATGCACACCATTCGCAGATATGACGTCAAGTATGAAAGTATGGACATTGCTGACCCTAATAAGGATCTGCTCCTGCACATACGCATATGTGCTTGGGCGTGTGCAAACGGGTACCTTTATCAGATTTTATAAAATGTGTAGAGTATGCGTGCATGTATATGTATATATATATATTCTTCAATGTATAGAATTATATCATGATTATTGTAACAATATATTATCATTATTATCATCATCATCATCATTATTATTATTATCATTATCATTATTATTATTATTATTATTATTATTATTATTATTATAGTACAGCCTGTGAGTTCTTGAATTGATAGAAATTGTGCTTACATGGTTTTGAGAGTTAAAAAGTTTACGCAAGAGGTTTACGTGTAACAAGACATGCATTTACTCATGTTTTGTGGTTCTGGATGCTAAAATCGTGGAAAATGTTTAAAAAGAAGTAGAATTGAATTGTTAAATGATTTAAACCAAGTATGTTTTCTTTGTTGTCCTTGTTGAGATTCGATCAAGGAGATTAAAAACGCTAACTGATATTGCCTTTTGGAAGTGTTGCCAAACTAATTGAATATTATACGTTTTGGAAATGTGGTCATGGGTAAGAAACAGAGTTCGTGCTTGTTCAAATACTTATGAGCAGTACCCTTTATATATATATAATGCTTTGTTTATATAAGAAGCACTGCTCATATATAGGTATTTATTTATAAACAGACTATTTTACATCAATCACACGTACATAAGCAAAGAAAATAAGTATTTTTTATCAATATACCACACAAATATATAATCTAAATAACTATCTTATGTATATATAATAAATACATACTTTAATGTTTATATGTAAATATTTATGCATAAGTATTTCAATTTTACCATCGTCAATATGAAAAAAAAAAGTTGTCAGATTGTTGACTTTGCTCTTATAGCAGACCATTGAGTAAAATTGAATGTTATTGAAAAGCTGGACAGGTACTTTGAGCCTGTCAGAGAATTGAAAAAATTGTGGAACATGAAGGTGATAGTTGTTTACGGAACAGGTCCGAAGAGGCCCACAAAGAGATTGGAAGAATTGAAAATCCATAGTAGAATTGGATCCACCCAAACAACAGCATAACAAAATCAGCTGGGATACCGAGGAGAGTGCTAGAGTATTGAGGAAACTTGCTGTCCCTTAATCTATAGTGAAATTGATTAGAGACTAATAGTGAGGAAACACATCAAGTACATCATCATCATCATAATAATAATAATAATAATAATAATAATAATAATAATAATAATAATAATAATAATAATAATAATAATTAGGGCCCAGCAAAAGGCCATGAAAATAATTTGGGCATATTTAGTCGGGTTATTATGACAGATAAGTGACTGACACACAGGTATTCGCCCACTTTAAATCTTAGAGATTAAATCGGCGTATACCGAGTGCAGTTAATGAAAGACGAAAGAAAAACAAACAGCAAAAAGTGAATGGACACGCGTTGTAATCGTAAATTGCTATCTAAATTATTTCCGAGACGAATAAGTCGGAGTTGTATCGTAAATTAGGAATCTTATTGACAAAGTTATCTTCTGGGGTGCCAACCATCACCGTGGAATGCAGACTAAAATGGAGACAGTTGCTGCAGGTGTGTCCTTTGGGCGCCTTCTGGAACATTCCCCATCTTGTGAACTATATTCTCTGGCGTCACTCGTGCGCTGTACGGAAGGAAGAAAGAAAGAAAGAAAGAAAGAAAGAAAAATGAAAAATAAGGTAGAGAAAGAGAGACAATCACAGTTTAAGAAGAAAAAAAGGAAATAGTTAACTAATAAAAAAGAAAACTATGCCTAAAGCAACATAAAGAAAAAAAGTGAAATCAAAAGAAAGAAAACAAAGAAAATACGAGTTGAGAGTCGTCTTGACTGCGCCATAATACCAATCTAATAGTATGAATAATAATTTATTTCTCACTTTGATAAAAGTCCGTCGTAAAGCAGTCGATTTTTTTGCAGTGTCGGTTAAGGAACGAATTCTCTACAATTGGTTGGATTAACCCATATGCATTAACAAATTTGCAATGGGAAGGTTTGATACATTGGTTCCCAAGCCATAAATACCAGTATTTTCCAGATTGCAAGAAGAATATTGCTTTTAGTATTTTTAGAAGGCAAGTAAAAAATTAGGTTTACACATGAACATATTCCTTAGCTTACTATCCAGGAATCTCTCGATGCATATATCCTTACTGCTTCACATGGCCCCAAAATTGGTTACATAAAAATTTGATTTAGAATAGAATCGAACGATTATATATTTCACGTAACTAAATGATTTTTTCTTTTATATTTCCCATAAAGCAAAAACGAGCAACCTGAGTTGGGAAGCAATTTGTGCAATGCATCCGTATGTCATGCAGGAGCCAACATATCAATGATGGATACATCATAAACTTTATAACCAGACACGACTGGCTGCTTCAGGGTCAAACTCCACTCTAACTGAAGCTTAAATGACTGAGCTGAAAAGTATAGAGAATATTTAAACTCTTGAAAAAAAAACCCAGTTTTCCTTCACCTGAAAAAAATAATGAAATCTGGCCCTGGAATGGGACTTTTGAAAAAAAAAAAGACGATTCTAGATTTTATTTGAAGGAAAAAACCTGGACCCCCAAGTAAACACTTGGACCCTCGCTTCGACAGAATTGTAGTGAAATTCATTCAGAACATATTGAGATATTGAGCTGTGCATATATAGCTATAATACAGGAGAAATGACCGCCTCCCAAGTTAACACTCATTCCTTAGTCCATTATCCATCCTTCCACCCATCCATTTTGACCACTAATAGCGCGAAGAAAAGTTACCCCTCCATTTTGTCCCTTACAAAGGAGGAATTTCCTCCAATAGTTTGAGCCCTAACAGTAAAAAATACTCACGATCCATTTCCACGCCTAAAAGTGAAAAGGAAATAACTTTGAACCCTTAAACCCCTCCCATTTCGTCACTTGAAAATGAAAAGAAATTCCCACCTTCATTTTGATACCCCTGAAAGTGACTCCTCTCCATTTTGACCCCTGTAAGTGCAAAGAATACTTCCGATTTTGACCCCTAAAATGTTCAAAAATTTTCCTCTATTTTGACAACTGGAAGTTTAAAAGTCCTTCTTGTTATTTGACCTCCTAAGTCAAATTAATTCCCCTCTACTTTTATTCCTAACAATGGAAAAAAATTCCTCTCCCATTTCGACACCCGAAAATAGAATAAAATCATTTCCCTCGATAGTGAGAAATAGAATTTTCCTGCTCTATTTTGATCCATAAAGTGGAAAAACTACCGCCTGTGACCACTAAAGGTGCAGAAAAGAACCCCTTTCATTTTAACCTCTAAAAGTGAAAAAAAACCCAACCCTTCATGACCTCTAGAAATTTAAGAAAAGTCCCGTTCCATTTTGACCTCCAGAAGTAGAAAAAACACCCCATCCCCATCGACTCCTAAAAGCAGAATAAAGTTTTACCTTCCATTCTGACTCTTAAAAGCGAGAAAAAATTCATCCTCGATTCTGACCCCTAAAGTGGGGAAAAACCCCCCCGTCGATTTTGACTCCCAATTGTGGGAGTAAGTATTTCACCTCTGATTTTGCCCCCCAAAGTGGAAAAAATTCCCCTCCATCTTGAAAATGACCCTTAACAGTGGGAAAAATCTCCCTTGATCCAAATGAAAACTGATATTTATTTACTATAAAATATTTGTCCATGAAGTGACCATTGATAAAATAATTGATTCTGATTTATCTACTTTAGCAACACCAGTTGGATTTTTGATGACGTGGGAAATATAATCTGTCTCTGTCTCTGTCACTGTTTCTCTGCCTCTCTATCCGTCTGTGTCTCTCTCTCACCTCCCCTATCATTTCAGCTTCCATTTCCTTTCCTTCTTTCTTTCTCTTTCTTTCGCCCCCTTTCTTTCTCTCTTCTGTCCTTTTTCTTTCACTTTCTTTCTCTTTCTTTCGCCCCTTTTCTTTCACTGTCCTTTTTTTCTCTTCCACTTCCTGGTCGTGAGTTGACATTCTATCCATCTGTTTTTTACCCATCCTCTTTAAATTCAATTCTGAAATCTCAACATCTTCATTCTTAACATCTGACTAATTGTGATGACGAAGTCCACTACCAGGAGTTTGACAAAAAGAAGCAAGTGTATTTGAAGAATTACATCCCTCGGGATTTACTAGCTAAGTAGTATCTCAGGCATGAAGAGATGCATCGAACTAATTGGTTTGCAACCACACACACACATACACCCATGTATATGTAAATGTGTGTGTGAGTGTGTGAATGAGTACAAAAAAGCAAGAAGTTGCTAGTTGCTAGAGCGTAACTATTAACCAGGACATTTTTTTCGGTTTGATGACCTGTTAAAATTTTTGGCTGACAAGACTTGTTAACACAATGTAAGAGAACCGAAAAACCAGAATGAATTCATGATTCCAAGGCAAGGCGCACATTATGTTTATAAATTATGAAGCATTCGAGAATATTTGCTCGGCAATTTGTAATAAAATTGATGTTAAACAAGATCTAAAAGTATTTCGAAAGCAAACGCTCTTCCTGACTTACACTCGCTAAACTGGAATCGCTCAAGTAGAATTCATTTCTTTATTGTGTGAATAAGATAAAAGGAGTAAATAAGTAAAATGCAGTTGTGGTTGGAATGCAAAATTGGACAGTAAGTAAGAATGGTACAAATAATTGATTACACTTGTATTGTCAGTAATCTTGTAAGGACGCAAGAAAGAGGAATTAATATTCTGTAGCAAATATAAACAACTTAATCGGCAGCAACTCTCAATGCCTTCAAAGCATTTCATTAATCAATATAACCATAGATTGGTTTCATATGAATATAGGAATACGCAACAACTAATCCTTTCCATACTCTTTCTTCGTTTAGATATGAAATTGTACCGTAATGTGCACATCAATTTGCTGATGGCTGATGAACTCGATGGAGCGAAGCAAGGTTAATATTGAGTGCTTTTAAAGAAATACAATAATCGCTGAGTGTTTAAAATAAAGGGATATTATACTTGCGAATCCCAACAACAGCGGTTTTATGTATCGGTTATTCAAGTGCTTACTGAGTTCGAAATATTTTACCTTTCCATAAACAAACTACCTTAACATGCTGGTTATGAATCTTCTTTCAATTCTTCCAACGTGTGTTCTTGCAAAGATATAGTAGTGGCTACAGTCGTCAATAATATTTTTGTTTTTAGTCAATAAACTCACAAATACAATGTTACATGGCATATCTAAATCTTAAAAATTGTCGCATTTTATGTCATTGAACAGCTTTGATTTTAATTTGAAACAATGGCACTTGATGATACTTTGAGTGCTTTACCGAGTAGTAATTAGCGAGCTTGTATTGCAGATCGGTTTACTAGAATATTGAGTTCGATCCTTGCTTGGTACCATCAGATGACTTTTGTCTGATTTAATAAATAACTAAGGAATTCTGTGTATTCTGTTGATCAAAGCTATTCATTTGATGGTTCGTAATGGTTTCGTCATTGCTCACGGTCGGTATGCAATTCTAGATAAAAGCCCAAAAGTTTAATTTTGAATTTCAAACGATTCAAGCCCTCTTCGCTTAAATTATTGGCGCAACATGATCTTCTTACCTTCTATTCTCCTCTATCTGCCTTATGCTTTATCAAGATACGCTTAGTAAATATCAATATACGTATCTACCTACCCTGCTACAAATATATCGACCAATTTAGTTTCACACCTTCTTATCTAAGTACGTTCGTGCACATTTCGTATGGACCTACATGCATAAATATATACTAAAATAATCATCTTATATACCTTACATATATACGTACTCACTTATGCATTCGTACACCCAGCTACACATCTAGATGCATACCTGTATACCCCCACTCGCACACCCAAAAGAAACACAAAGACTATGGAAGTGAAGGGAAATAACTCCCAGTTCTTCCCTGCATCCATGATTCCATGTGAATTATTAACAAATATTTTCATCTTCTTCTAATTATCCAGCCATTATACTATTAATGTTATCTATCCTCCTCAACGCAACAATCAATCTGCTTGGCCTCAACCGATAAACAGTCATCATGCAACTATTTATCTTGACCCTAACTCTTGAACTAGCGTCCAACACTAAATCCATCACAACACTCGCATGTAAATGTCCTAAGCTTCCAATAGATAAATCCTCAACTCTCCCTAAAGTGCGAACCTTTACGACACCATCTTTATTCATCTGACCCTTCCCAATCTTAGTGATGATGCCTGTAATAGATTTTCACTTTCATCAGAATCCAATCAAGTATACTCTGGAATTGCCCGAGCTTTTGGAATAAACCGATTATGAGTCAAGACTACAATAGTTCATTTCATTTGTCGGCATCCTAAAAGAAAAAGGCGGACGAAAATCCGGCGAGGAACGTCTTTAGAATTAAGCTTCCGACCGCGAGGGACTGCACAACGCTCATTGGTCAGATAATCAATTATATTTGCCAAAGTCTTTTTACATCACAGAATCATGAGCTTCGGTGCTCAGACTTCAAAATATCTTCCGCCGACTCAAGTTTAATCTTTTGACACCCGTTGGAGGTAATAATAGATTTTGAGACGATTAGGTCAAATTCTGTATACAGTGTTTTGCAAATGCTTACTTTCCACAATGTCTTCTATCGCCTATAATTCGTTGGATGTAAAAGTCACAGTACAAAGTGGACAGTCGCAATATAAAATTAGTGAAGATTTCAAATGACATGCACACATACATATATCATGCTGTGTTATACACCCCCCACACATATGTATGTATGTATGTATGTATGTATGTATGTATGTATGTATGTATATTACTATAATGCCAGCGATTGTTCATTGGCCTGCTTTTATGCGTCTTTCAGCCCCCATGCTACTTGACTTTGGGGCTATTTGTACATAAAGGGGTCTTCGCTCCAGAATAGACATGGGACGGGTGGCACTGCCCTCTGCGACTTCGGCCAAACCTCCTAAAGGATTGACATTGGATATTTTGTGCTGACGTCTCGTGGTAAAGGTTGTTGGAGGCCAACAGATATTATTTTGTACCGAATGTCTTTGGCCCCGAGCCTTGGAAAAATATTTTAGATTTAAAAAAAATCATTATTCTTACGAAAAGTACAAGGGTTTCTTACAAAAATATTTTTTTTTATATCTGTTTTGATCGATTTATTGGCCAAATGTTGACAAAATAATTAGTAAAATAATATTAACATTACAGCTAATTTGGGTTCAATGTGAAAAAAAAATTGAAATCACCGAAATAGGTGACAACGACAATGTGAAGATGTTGGTTTTAAACCGAATATTGTCTGTTCTGTTTTCCTTTGTTTTATATACGTTAGAAAAGAGTCTTTACTGTTTGTTATAAAAAACAATATGTATTATGACTAAATATTAGTCTTTAATCGTAATCTAACTCTAACTAAACATGCGAACGAATAATGACCAAGAAATTGTCAGAAATTGCAACATTTTTATGATTTATTTTACGATCTTTATTGTGAATAAAATGAATTAAGCTTTTTACCAAAAATCGGCGAAATTTTGACAAAAAAGAGAAAATATATATTTGTATGTTTGTCTGTGCCTCTTCTCCACTTCTCCACGCCTATCACCCTAGTATCCTAAATGTAGACTGAGAAAAGGATATGTGTCATTGACCTCAGAGGTCGTTCGAAGTAATGTTTCAGCCAATTTCGGGTTGTAAACATTGGAAATAAATGATTACGAATGGCACACACTTATGTTACAATAAAATTGATTTTTTATACAAGTTTGGGCATTTAGTATTAATATTAGAAATAATATTATCAAAACACACACACGCGCATACATGCACAAGCACGCATACAAACACATACATGCGAAGCTGTTGTCTCTAAAGATTCTGTATCCTCTTCCTACCATTTTCCAAGCTATTTTATTTTTGTTAACGAACTTAGCAAGTGTAAAATACCCGAAGTGAGTTTTTGAACTGAACCAAAATATTCCCAAGTGAGTTGTTCGTAATATGTATTTTCATTTTGACATTTAGAACAAACAAAGATGCAAAAAAGTAGATAAAATACAAACATAAAAAACAATTTTTGTATCATGCAAGCCAGCAGTTGTCAATTACATTTCAGTCACTGCTTTTTAGACAGAGATTGAAATAGACACAAAAAAAAGTAAAATTTCGACCTATAGAAGTTGAAAAAAGAAATTATTATTTTAAAAAAATATTTCTATTGCTACATATCTTTTTACAAAATTGAACTTTCGTCTTGTTAATGAGACTTGATATTTTTCAAGACAAAACTCTGTTTTCAAGTTTAATTTTGGGGTTAGTTTGCCTTATTTGTTTTCCCCCCTTTTATACATTTTACCTACATTATGTTGGAGGCAATTCAAAGATTTTTTCTTTATTTGGATTGGGTGAAGATGGAGATTTATTTTCCTAAATTGAATACGTGAAAAAAATTAATTTATTTATTCATTTTTGATGCTTTATACTCATTTCAACTGATCTACCCTTGGAAATTCGACATTTTCCTGATAAATTATTTTTTGAACGGTTTCCCCACAGTGGGCTGGGGGAAGGTAAACTCGTGTTATATTAGGTCGTTATTTTCTGCCCATATTATGGAAGTAAGGTACACAGATCGTAAATTTTCATCATTGAAAAAATAAAAGTTATATAATGCTTCAGTTTTTTACAGTGGCCACTTGTCTCTCTCTATACTTGTATATAAACAATTAAAAACAAATTAATCTTTCTTTTTTGAACAAGTTACATACGTACACGCATACACACACACACACACATACACACACACACACACACACACACACACACACACACATATATATATATATATATATATATATATATATATATATATATATAAGGATTGGTAAACACACAAAAATATAAACACAAGTAACAATGGAAAAAAGTATTCGGACACATTTCAATACTTTGTTTCATAGCCCTGCAATTACAGCTAGGAGATCTTTTTCATAACCCTTCACAAGCCCACCACAACACTCTTTTGGAATATTGGCCCACTCTTACCTGCAAAAGACCTTCAAATCATTAATGCTCCTGAGGTCCCCTGGCGAATTCGATATTTCAAGCATCGCTATAAATTTTCAATAGATTTCAGTACATTGACTAGGCACCTAAGGTACCTCTGCAACTTTCTGAACGAACCATTCACGACTTATTTTAACTGCATGTTTCAGGTCGTTATCTTGAGAGATCCAACCTTTTTCAAGCCCCAGTTCCTTCAATCATGTGGTTACACCTTACCATTGGTAAAACCCCCTGAAACATGATACTTCCAACTCCATGCTTTACTGTAGAGATGGTGTATTTTGGATCATTGGCGCATCCATCTTTTCTTAATGCATGACCAGCTCAGATTTTGCTCCAAAAATCAATTTTTGATTCATCTTTCCAGAGAATGTTCTTACAAGAATAAATAGACTTCTTTTCATGGCTACGAGCGAACTTTATCTGTGAATCTCGGTGCATTTTTTTCAACGAAGTGCTTTCTGGGGCATGTGGGATTTCAAGCCATTCCTGTGTAGTTCATTAGTAATACTAGCTGCTCTCAAATCATTTTGGATCTCCTTTCGAGTTTCCATTGGATTCGCTTTGACTATTATTGACATTTTTGTGAATCGCTTGTGGAGCACCAGTTCGTCAGTTTTTTTGGTGGTACCGAACTTCTTCATCTCTGCAATTATCGATCCAATGGTAGTGGTTGGGATACTTAATAACTTGAAAATGACGGTGTAGCTCAAACGCTTGTTATGTTACAACATTCTTTGTTTAGTTAAGGGCTTCTTAACTTAAACCATGAATGACTTATTTCAAAAGAGTAAAAGTAGTGGATGACGGTCGTGAGGAAATCGTACCTTAAAAAAGTTTTGTTGGAACATTCCAGAGGTTCCTATGCAGGTACAGAAAGGTCTACACCTGCATAAGTTTTTATGATGAATTTCTAGTAGTGCCCGAATAGTTTCTTTCCATTGTTACCTTTGTTTATATTTCATTCTGCATTGTATGTTTGGAAATATGTATTTTTTCTCAGTAATTTTTTACACCTGATAAATTATCTGAGAAAACGATGTTCTTATAGATTGAAAACAGAAAAATACTCGCAGATTTTTCAAATTTCCAAACGACCAAACTGTTCTTGTACAGCAGTGCCCAATTTCGTATTACTAAGAGTGGAAAGATTTGTAAAAATATGAGACCATTCAAGAAATGATTTTCGAAGATGACGTTGGTAGTCTACTTAGCCTGATCGGATACCTTCCAAAAAGTAGAAAGTTATTTGCTCAAATAGCGATGTAAAAAAATGTTTGTGTCCACAGAGCTTTTGGTTCTGGCAATATCAATCTGAATTTATAGATATGACATATTTGGATGTCCAATTAAAAAAAGTCAAATCGGCCATACAAGGTTAAAAATACCCACGATAGCTGAGGC
The DNA here is from genome assembly GCA_963457665.1 of Thysanoteuthis rhombus. Lineage (NCBI taxonomy): Eukaryota > Metazoa > Mollusca > Cephalopoda > Oegopsida > Thysanoteuthidae > Thysanoteuthis > Thysanoteuthis major. Next base: position 57,893,491 of record OY735202.1, read on the forward strand.
GTCGTTGCTATGAAAGTTGTGGAGGAGGAAAAGTCGAAGTTCGTTTATTTTCTGTTTGCTTTATATTGTCTTCTAAAAAGACATATTATTAAACATTATTACAGGATTTAATGCCAGTGTTTTAATCTGCTCACTCTCAATGGAAACATTAGTAAAGGAAATAGCAAGACAAAACGTAAAAAAAAAATGAACACACAAAACAATTGCGCCAAAGAGACATAAGCACTTTAAAAGAGATTTATTTTCTAATACAATTCATTTCTGCCTGAATAACGAAATCTTTCTGATTTCCAACACTAAAAATCTTATGTTAAATTTGGTGTAATTCACATGTACTGCTGAGGAATGCATTGGGCTTTTATGAAATTTGAAGTAAAAATTCCCCCCAAATTTGAATCTTACGTTTTTCCGAGCTAAAGAAGTTACTCACAACAAAGGCCTATAAAATGTCAAAATTTTTATCTAAATTAGTTTAGCTCTACAAAAGTTATCATAAAAATTAAAGTAAGCAGTAATACAATCGTAAGCTTCGCGGTCCATGAATTTCTTCGGAGGCATCATCTCCACTATCATCCTTTTGTCATCCGTCGTTGAACATAGACTTTCCAATGCGTTGCGGAGCCAAGACCTTCTGAACTTGTTTAAATCGTGATTCCATCTTATATATTGTCGGTCGCAATTTTGCATATTACCTCCGGGAATCTCCCGATTGTCACCTCTTGAGCTTAAACGTTGAACTTATCAAAAAGATTGTCTCTCAATCTAAGAACCATGCAACGTGCGCTGGAAAAGAACATGCTCAATATCACAAGGTGAGATCACGGCAGCGCACCATATCAGAGAACACACAGAGGTTAGAGATATAGTAATCATTAGAAAACTCAAATGACAATGAATTGGTCATGTTGCAAGAATGTTGTTGTTATACATATACATATGCACAAGTAAATGCACTAAGCAATGATCTTCTCAAGGACGTAAGATCTAGGGTGGTTCTCGAGAGTGCAAGGAGATCAAATGAGAATGTACAGAGGCAGACGTTAATAAGTGTAAAAACAGACAGGAGATTTTATTGGCTTTTCCTAAAATGTAAAGTAATGGCAGAAAACAGACTAAGATCGAAATTCTACATCTATATACACGTACATAAAATGCAATCACTGCTGATTGATTTACCGTGCAGGCACTAAAATGCCGGCCGCCTACACGTCCTTAGTGATATGAAATACAGATACTCCTCGAACTATATATATATAAATGGTTGTTAGAAGCATATAAACACAGGCATGCACAGGCGCGCACACAAACACACAAACGCACACCCAGACACATGCGCACTATCTCACACACATGCTCACACACTTTCATGCACACACACACACACACACACACACATTCTTAAATTGCAATGATTTATGAACACATAAATTACTTCATAAATAATCGATGGATAATGAATAAGACTGTGATAGATTAAGAGACTCCGTAAACAGGACAGATTTTGGAATTGCACTCATAAACTGACTGCAAAGATAGTAGAAAAATTCCGTTGTACCATTTTTTTCAGATTTCAGTCCAGCCAGTTATAAAAGTCATAAATGGAAATTCTATCTTACACCTGGACTTTAACCCTGGCTAAAAGTGCCAGGGAGAAACACACAATTATTCTAGCTATCGAGAAGACCCTAGAGAGATGGGAGAAAAAATATCCCTCACTGGAGTTTATCTTTACCCAAATACTCCAAAAGACACAGTTTCGTACGATATAAAGAAAATGAGGGTTCAGTTCGGCAGTATATCTAAATCGTAAATAGTCTCCCCCTAAATTGCTCCGAGAGGGAATTATTTTCCAATGAAGGAAAATAAATAATCTGAATCGTATGATGGACTGAAAGACCAGGTACATTTCAGTAGTAAAATAACATCCGGAATAGACTCCCTCCCTGAAAAAATCTTTTGTTTAGGAATGATAATTTCTTAATAAAGCAAAAGGAAATTCTAAAAGAATGTGTGATCTGAACGAACAGATTCTCTGATGATGTCATAAAAAATTCAAATTCAAGTAATAAGGTATATGATGTAAACATAGGGTCCACTTCTGCATTGTAATTGTATAGTAAATTGAAACCCAAGAGTAAAAAAATGTAAAGGGTAGAAATCACCCGGATTTGTTTTATTCTCTAAGTTTGAGCATCCTGAATATGAAAGACTGAAATAAATTCTCTGGACAATGTGTCGTTTTTATCATGTCACTGTAACATACATCGGAACATCGCAATCATAATGCTGTTATACAAAAAATGAAACCCGGAAGACAACAACTACAGGCCAATAAACCAACTCAACTTTATCTACAAACTCTTTACCAAAGTGATCACCCACGCAGTAAACCATCTAAAAGAAAAACCTGCAGGATATAAAATGCCACAAGCTGTAGTATTTGTTGACTTTATAAAGGCCTTCAATTCTGTTGAAATCATTTAAGTCATTGACACAATAATTCAACAAAGTGTAGACCCCGTATATGTCTGAGTATTGCAACATATCTACCGACATAACAGTTCCTTCATCAGGTTACATAGAGACTCTGGGCCCTTTCAACTAGAAAAAGAATTGAGACAAGGTGTTATAAGATCACTCAAACTCTTCACAGCCTGCCTTAAGATGATCTCCTGGAACCTAGAATAGGGACACAAAGGAGTCAAGAGAGAAGGCAAATACCAAATTAACCTCAGATTTGCTGGTGATATGGCCCACTTCACAAAGAACCTTAACGATCTCTAAGTAATGCTAGACGAAGTAAATGAAACAAACAAGAAAATTGACCTCCACATGCACTTCAGCAAAACAAATGTCACGTACAATAAACATGTTGGGGACAAAGACACAACGATTGAGATCGAAAATGCAGAGCTGGAGAAATTAAACCACTTCATCTAAGACAGCAAGTAACGATGAAGTTATCAAATGAAGAAGAAATAAAGCGAAGAATCACACTAGGTTAGCAAGCTTTCGGTAAAGCAAGCTTGACTTTCAAGAACAAGAAAATTTCATTAGTTCTAAAATGAAGGGGATACAACTAATGTATCATACCGATAGATTCTTATGGAGCTGAAACATGGAACCTAACCAAAAGATTGACCCTCAAACTGAGAAGCATGCAACGTGCACATGAAAGAATCATGCTCAACCTCACTTGGAGATATCACAAAGCAGAGAAAAGACAGAAGTCCGAGACATGATAAAAACTGTTAGAAAACTCAAAAGGTAATGGGCTGGACATGTTGCAAGTATGTCAGACTACCGCTGGATATCACGACTCACAACTTGGATCCCCAGTGATCATATGCAAAAATTTGGCCGACAGAAAGTGAGATGGCGTGACGAGCTAAACAAATTCAGAAAGTACTGGCACCGAGATGCCCATGATAGAGAGGTCTGGTGAATCCCAGGGAAAGTCTGTATCAAACGACGGACGCTGACAGACTGCTGCTGCTGCTGCTGCTGATGACATGCATACGTACATACATACAGAACAACTATCATTATCAAAGGAATAAACTGGTATTCTTAATTCGATGGTATCAATTAAATACGAATAACCGTACAAAATATAAAGATATGCATTTTCTATTTCTGTCATACACTTGAATTTGAATTGGTACATCACAGTTTTTATTCATTTTTACTCATGAATATATTTTCTAAAACAGTAATATCAATAAAATGATATAAAGACCTCCATATCAACAATCATAACAAGCAAGTAGGACCTCGGACGACAACTGGTGAGTTTGCCATTGCATTGAAGATATTTGAAAATGTCCATAATAAATTGGTGTAAAAAGGATTGTTAAATAAATCAGAAAGGAAGTAGTATTGATCAGGAAAAACTGGCATTGTCATTTAAACATAACTAAGCTCTGGTAGCGGTGTCACTTTCATTATTTCAGCACCTTCCTTGAATCAACGAATTTACGCTCCGAGTAGATATCCGCTTCGACCCCGTTAAAAAAAAGCATATAGATTATTTCGTAAGCAGACTTTGTTCTACTCACCAAGAATGAAACCAGTTGTTATTTCTTCAAAGTTACGCAATTCTTTTCTAAGATCTGTTTCTCTGTTCAGGCAACATAGTTTGTAAAAACAACGGAATTTCCATTCAAAGATGCGTCAAGCACTCTTGTACTGTATGTATGCTAATACATAAAAAAACACATTTTCATACACACTCACTCTTGACGGATACGTACATATTGATACTTCCACATGCACACACTCACATAGTAGTTTCAATATGTACATTTACAAAGAAAATTCAGGCTCATGTATACGTTTGTTCGAGACATACGCATATGTGTAGGCGTTATTATAGACATGCATATCTATGTTAATACATAAACGTATGTGTACATACATCAACATTCCTCTATATATCTTTCCATCTGTACATCAGTTTATATATATATATATATATATATATATATGTCAGTACATGAGGGTATGTATGTAAGTTTATATATATAAACATATATAGAGAGAGAGAAAGAGAGAGGCATATACGTGTACCCCCAGAATCAAGTGTGTTACAACTGTTGAATGTATGTTTGCATAATACAAAGTGTGCACTGCGCATGTATCATAAAATACACAGAGAATGATTTGTACGTACAGACCGGCACCTGCCTTTTCATCTATGCATACATATATACACACACTCGCGTTATGGGAAATTGACACGCACACTTTCTCGCGTACATGCAGATTTTGCCGTTGCAAGTGCATACATAAATAAATAAATAGGATTTCGCGTAAAACTATCCACATGAACACTAAACTCTGAGTGTTTCACAAAACGTCTAAGAAGGCATGTACAGAGGCGTTTCCCTCACTTTTTAATCGACGCTCACGCATGCGCACAAAGAAACACGTCCACTGACGCATGCGCACAAACATATGTACACTCATAGATACCAGCACAGACTATTCTGATAATACACACTCACACTCTCATCCATGCAGCCATAGACGATAACTTTCCCACTCAGACATTCAAATGAATTTACTAACTTTGATAAAAAAAATTAAATTATGTTTAGTGTGCATGTGTCAAAGTTCGGGCAGTACACCTTCGTGCTCTCTCATACGCACACCTTGGCATACACTTATATATATATATATATATATATATATATATATATATATATATATATATATATAAGACGTTAACTAAATGTGTATTAGTACATTTACTTACGACAGATGAGCATATGCAGGAAAACTCTGGCTCGTTCGAACATAGAGATATGCATCCATTCAGCAACAGAATCAGTCAGAAAGATAGACAGACAGACAACCACACACACTTGAAAAATGCATGCTTGTGTCCGCACGCACGTGTACATTCACACATTGGCACAAAGCCTACGTTTCCCCATGTTTTGTGTTAACATTAGCCAAATGATAAATATGTTGCCGATCCATTAGTGCCCGGGGGTGAGGGGGTACGGTGCCGGTGGTGTTGGAGTGGGGCAGCAGTGACGGTAGTAGGTATGGGGAGCCGGACCTCTTTAAGCAGTCCCTAATAATTACATTAGAGGCTTGAAGCCAGTGCGAAACTCTATGTGTCCATATGATCCAAACCTGTCACAAACCCATTAGAGGACGTTCATGTACGGACGTTAATATGACTCCCAACACTAGAGAGCTCCATACTCGCTTCATTTTTTCATACCTTTTCTCTTCATATCTATTCACGTTAAAAACTCTTTTACTTTACCACCCAACCTATATCTCTCTGTATCGATCTGTTTATCTTTTTCTCTAAGACCTTGTTTTTCTCCTCTGCTCTCTTTCAGCTTTATCTTTTTAAGTGAATCCTTCGTTTTCTTTCCCTCTTCTGGTATCCCCACCATGTCTTCCCCTTTTAAAGACATCATTGTCTTTATCATTTTTATTTTCTTTCTTTCTTTCTTTCTTTCTTTCTTTCTTTCTTTCTTTCTGTCTTTCTTTCTTTCTTTCTTTCTTTTCCCAATACGCTTATTCCCTTTCTCACCTAAACTTCTTCAAACTTTTCCCTTTTCTTTTTCCTCTTTTGGTCCCCACCAGCCTTTCGCTTTGCCATCAACCTTACCTTACTCTTCATCCCCTACCCAACGACAAATTAATTTCTTGTACATTTTAAGCTTATAGGAAACATTAGCCTACATTGCCACGTACAACAACAAACCAAACCAACATAATCTCCCCCAAAACGAGACTAAGCCATAAACAGAGTTTCTAACTTTTTTCCTGGTTTACTCATGTTTTTGTTTCATAATGATTCTTTCATCTTTACGTATTTTTCGGCTTCACATCTTTGCAAATCCTTTTGCTCTCTGAATTCTCATCTATTCGTTTGTGCAACGTTATGGCTTCTATATACAACCATTTTCATGTCGTTATCTGATTCACCCCTGGGGCAGATTTTAAACTGGATGACGCCCCTTCTCTCCAAAAGCAAACATTGACATCGCTGACGTTATGCACTGACCATATGACGCATCATGCTTCCTTCCTTTATCTCTTTCTGTGTTTTCACTTTCGTTTTTCAACGTGCTCTTCTTTTTTTCCCACTGTTATTGCAAGGGTAAATAAAATTTACATACGTTTCAAAGCCAAACCCCTACATTCGCACCTATACACTATGGTGTCGTAGATTTAATAATCTTAATCAAATTCGAAAGCTGTCATTTTGTGATATGTAATTAAGATAACAAAGCAACCTTTATTGGACACTTTATCGTATCTAGGTCAGTAGATATTGATTCGAAAAGATAAAATGTTATGATCTGCCATTTGGTGTCTTAGTCAAGGATTGAACTCTGTATTCAACTCTTATTGATTCACTATGTTCACAGATTCCTCCCTGGAAGAAGAGTAGGAGTTCTTTCAAGTCCTTTGGGACGAATAAGCTAGCAAACCAACTAATTCATCCACGCAAAAATTGAACCTGAGACACAAAATATCACAGACCAGAAATAAAGATCAATTCTATTACCCAAAGGGCCATTTTTCTGCGAAACAATCCAATACTAATTACGAAAAATGATCGAACTCTTTTGGGAATTATTTTTTCAAGATTCTCCCCCCCCCATCCCGAAAATCATTTCTGCTCTGCAAACGACAGAATTTTATCAGCTTCCTGTGTCTGGAAAGATTTAAAACCTACAAGAGTTAAGGAATAATGTTGGTGTGTTACGGATAAAAGTATTTAAGACACGAGGCCGATTGAGCAAAAGTGTTAGTTTGAAAAGGGAAAATCAATGATGTACATTCCAGTTTTCAGATAATGACCATCTGAAAGAGATGCAAAATAAGCAACGTATTAAACAATATCAAAGATTTTCTTTTAACCCTATTAAGATATTTCAGAATTGTTTAAACATTGGAGAAAGTCACGTCAGAAGGTAACAACAAGATTTAGAATTTTACTTGATTTCATATTTATTTACTCCAAGTAAAAGATTCAAGTATCTTTAAGAGCCAAAAGGTTAATGTCAATGTTATTTTGTATAATTCACGCTAATTAAATGTAATAAAATGCATTGAAATATTAAAAAAAAACATTGATTTACCTTAACTGATCATAGCTTTTGCTCTTGTTATATTAATCAACTGGTTTCAAAAAGTGATCATGTCTATTCTTCAGAGTTCTGTCTGTTTGTCTCTGTTCATATGTATGTATGTACGTACGTACGTATGTATGTATGTATGTATGTATGTATCTTGTCATCTATCACTTTATCTTGGTCTGAGATAAATGCTATCTGTGTTTGAGTCCAGTTAACGGTAAAGGTCGAATTCCAATTTATGTTTTTTGAAACAGTCAAACTAGTACGACTTAGTGGATTGATACCATGTAGTGTTCTTACCCTACCGGTAGCCATTGCATGGTACAAATTTATTTGTCTATCTAACTCAGTATGGTCAGTCATACGTTCTGTTTTGAAAGCCGTCGATTGAAAATTCTTTTTTACTGTTTTTTTTTAAAAATCTATAGATATCTATGATCTTGGTTGTTATAGTCACAATGTTTCGGCCATTACATCCTCCAGTCTTCTTTCGGTGCCTGTCCTAACCTTCTGGGAATTTCGAACCGAAACTTTTATTTAATCCCCAAGGATTGATTGTTCTCATTCCGCTGAATCTGCTAGAGGATGTTTCGTATTAGTTAATCATTCTTGGTTAATTTGTCTTTGTGAAGCTATTTCTGCTCATTCCACTGAACCAGACTATATGAATTTCACTGAACTCACGACTACCAGGTAAACTGCTTACACAACCCACGCTTATATCCATTAGGCCTAGTCGTGGATTTTTGCAGCCTAATTCCGTCTTTTCCTTATCAAAGGCTTTCAGAATCTATTTATCTCATTCACGCTTAAAGAGAAGCAATATTTAGTTTAAGTATTAGCAGACATGTAGTCCAACAAATATTTATATTATCGTTAATTCATTGAAAAATATATTAATAAGTGTTTTTAGGAATTTGTTTTGGGCCTCATGTCAATAAGGTTCAGCAGAAGGTGTAACCTTGTAAACAATGATGCGTTTGTAAATCGCAGTAGTACCGAGTAAGTTAAGTATTAAATATATATATATATATATATATATATATATATATATATATATATATATATATATATATATATATATATATATATGTATATATATATGTATATATATATATATATATATATATATATATATATATATATATATATATATATATATGTATGTGTGTGTGTGTGTGTGTGTGTGTGTGTGTGTGAGTGTGCGTTGAATGGAAAATAAGGGTCCAGTTTTGCATTATAGTTACATTATGTACATTATCTGAAACGTTTAAAATGTTTTTCTCAAAACTTTTTAATCTGATTTTAATTCAGGAAAAAAAGTATCCTTCAATTTGACTCCTCAAGGGAAAGATTATCCTTCATTTTATACCCCTTAAAGAATTATGTTTAAACATATAAAATAAGAGGATATGCACATTGACTTTGGAGTTACATTGTAAATAAAATCCCCTCTAAAACCCTTTAAGAATATATTTCTCAAAAACCTTCGCATCGAAACCTCCCCTGGATCCATTGGGTATGCAGGCCAAATTTGCTTGGGCTGCACCAATGTTTAAGTAGTTTTATGGCATAACACAGACCTGAGGACACAGACACACACACACACACATACACACACACACACACACACACACACACACACATATATATATATATATATAACTTATTAATAAACAAGTTCAATAAATAAGGATTAGTAAATTCTGATAAACATATAAGCAACAGCACTGGAAATACAGTTCTTGTATGAGTAACCTTTTAAGTCAATTGTAAGCGTCCATAACGCAGATTAAGAAAATTCTGGAATAATTTCAAAAATGTAAATAACGATGATAATATTAATAATAAATTGGACAGCAGATTCCTCTCCTCTAGCTGATACGACTAATATCAAACTGGATACTATGTATGTGTTGTTTTTACTACGACTATTAATAATGATTATAATCATTTTACCACTACATAAAGGCAAAAGCTTCAGAAATTTGGCATATTGGAATAATAACTTTTCACGCCTCTCCTGACATATGTCTACAGGGGCCAATCGTGTTATCGTCCACTTAGTGCCTGAGACCGGGTCTTTGACACCCTCTCACGGCCACCCTTGACCATCGTGACCATTTCCCTGCCCCTCTCTCCTTTTATTTTTACCTTTACCGTTTTCCTTTTTTCTCTCTCTTACTTTCTCTTTTAACACAGTCAAAATGTGTTAGCTGTGGGCATCACCTTGGGCCGTCCAGATTTGCATCCGCCATTGTGACGCAGGAATGTCCGATCATTTTCCTCTTCCTCCATTTCCTGACACCTCAGGATGTGGAAACCCAAAAGTTTGTTGAAAAGGAAAAAAAGAGGTGTCTGTCGTCTGTTCGCCGCCCACTTTCGTCGTTTACAACCTGAACGCTGGAGCCTCGTCAATGGCTAAAGAACAAAACAAAACTGGAAAGGCCAACATCAAGAGAGACGGTAAAAACGATTTCGAATGTTGCGGCCGGCCATTAAATGTCGGCCGAAGTGTACAAAGGTGAGCTAGTGTTAATATAATTGGCGAGTTGTTGGCTGTAAAATCTGGACTCAGAGACGACGCCAAGGGGCAGACCGGAAAGAAGAATATTGCACTTTAGGGTTCCCAAAGGAACCCTAAAGTGGATAATTGAGAGCATTAACTCGTCTGTTCGCATATGTCTATGTAAGATTATATATTTGCTTTCCTATATTGTATGAATGGATATAAGCGGTGGCTCATGAACGTGTGCTTAGTAAACTTGTATTAACGTGTACGTACTGGCAAATTCGTTTAACAAAATTCAGGATTGTAAACATATGTGAATGCGTATCATATGTATTTTAATACACCATTGCTGATCGAAAAAATGAGTTAGTAGTTTACAAATCAATTATGATACATTCATTTGTTCCCCATAATAATAATTGTACTGGATTTGTTATGGAAATGAAATGTTTTTGGGTTTGTGAAATACATATTATGAATTATAATGGATGAAACAAAGAGATTGAAACTACCAATACGGTTTCAAATCCCATCATAAACTCGAAATCTATTATCTTTGTATAAACGCGCGCATCTCAGCCCGGTGAATCAAACAATACCAAAGCCAAAAAAAGGTTACCTACAGATGTGATCGACACTTAATGATTATAAGGGCTGAGTGGAAAGGAATTGTTACATTAAAAGAGAGTAAACCCTACCTCCAAGATGGTTACATTTCATTCATTTAGATATAAAAGCATTAAAATGTATGGGATATAGAATATGATAAAGATATACTTACCAATGATTTAATAGCTATTTCCGCTTAAAATATTTTTTCTGACAATGCACTGACACACACGCACAAACATTAAAATTGTTGGACAGGAGCTTGAACAGCCAAAGGTTTTGTTACAGAGGAAACTGCTTGTTGAGTAAATAACATCTTCGTTGGGTTATCATGATTTTAATTTACTTTGTTCAATTCTCAAATGTCTTATCAATTCAGCCATTTGATTACTATAATGCTAGCGTGTGAACTTTTATTGAATGAGAATCTACAAGTTTTTTCTGGGTGCGTATGAAATTGCATAAACAGCGTTTAAAAAAATTGTAAATATTGAAATTTAGTTATTGGGGATGTACAAATATGACTGATTTAATGTTGTAAATTTACAAAAATCAGTCTCTTTTTACAAATCTGTGTGAGGCATTCGGTTAATATCGAACTACACAATCGTAATTGTCCACAAATCTAGCTTGCTAACCACTACTCTATGGCGGGGAACAATGATATTCACTAAGCATGGCAAAGCTTGGCACAATACCCCAAGTGTAGGGCTCCAAGGCAGGAACATTATCTGAATGTTTTCAAGTATAATATATGCAGTCTTCATGCGGATTTATACAGATGTATCTGTGCATAATTTGTTTTTATGATTCAATCAATATCGTTTTGTCGCATGTATAATACCAAAGTATTATACTTTCATTTCCGTAATACGAAGTAAGATATCAAATTTTTGTAGTTTTGTGAATTTCTGATACCCTTAAACATTCAGAGTTTTGCTTTCAATCTGAAAAGATATATATCGTACTAAAGAGTCAATAGACTTGTACGGAAAAGAAGTGTTTAATTGCATTATATATTTCGACTTATCATTATCACCCCTTGCATATACTCGATGATATACGCAATTACATCAAAAAGTCTACAGATGAAAAAAAAATCATTTAGTTTACTCAAAAGATTTTTCAACATAATTTTCTTCTATAATCACATAAATCGAACATTATTAAAGGAAACATTTCAGATCAAAATTAAAAAATCAGCTTATAACTGTGTTGCAGACACTAATCCACCCCTCTTTCTCTCTCTCTGTGTCTCTCTCAGTCTCTGTCGCTCTTTCTCTATCATTCTCTCTCTCTCACACACACACACACACATATCATTAGTTCACAGATGGACCAAGATCTTTGGCGTGCGGCACCCTTTGGCACATCATACCGGGAAACATTCGTATCTCATTTCTCCATCTTAAGTCTGGTCTCCTCTTACTGCGTTTGCTATCTCCAAGACATCAGTCAGTTAATCGTTTGCACCATCAGTTATCCTTTCTCCTTGCTATGCATCTTGCTCACCTCTATTCTTTGTCTCGTAAATATTTCTTCGATATTTTTAATGGTCTCTGATCCATATTGACCTATTTCAATCTCTTAGACTTATTCCTAATGTTGCTCTTTCCAATGCTCTTTTGATTCTGTGTTCGTTTTTTCAAATGATCTAATGAGTTTTACATCCATACGTCATAGCTGATTTTATACATCAGGGTGCTTTTCAATGTATCGACATATTTTAAAAATGTTTTGCAGACCTATCGTTGAAAGTCATTTTATTTCGCTTTCATGGTCTTATCAACTGAGGTACGTAAATGTATACCTTGAACCTCTCTATATCGTCAGCCTCGATTCTTTTGGTCTTTTTCCGGGTGTTATTTTGTCTTTAATCCTTTTTAAAGCTTTTTCCTATTTAAATCATTTAGTATGGTTTGCAACTCGTTTGATGTTTCTGATAGTGTTGCAATGTCATCAGCAAATTGTGAATCGTTCAAATATAACCTTTAATACATAACGATAACACATATAGTGATATATAATAATATAATATTAATGATTATATATATATATATGTGTGTGTGTGTGTGTGTGTGTGTGTGTGTGATGTCGTTATATCTTGCAGTGTTGTTTACAAGCAAAATTTAGCCAGACTTGAACAAACTAATATATTGATGATAAGGTGATCGTGTGTGAATATGTGTGTCAATATGCAGAGAAAACTTGAAGAGAGACGACAGAAAATTTGGCAGAAGTTGGGATGTATTTTTGTAAAGAGAAAAATTCTCTTTGCTTAATCCAAATAATTGAAATTCAGAAGAAAAATCAAATGATTTTTTTCTTTCACACACTACCACTTCTATGATATTTTAACATCATTACTGAACATAAGAAAAATAAACTTTATGCACTAATACCCACACTCGTATGAATTGTGTGTATCTTGTCATGGGCATATAAGTTTATATGTATGAACACATATGAAACGAGAGAGAGAGAGAGAGAGAGAGAGAGAGAGAGAGAGAGAGAGAGAGAGAGAGAGAGAGAGAGAGAGACAGACAGACAGACAGACAGACAGACAGACAGACGCATTCGCAAAGATCGCGTGAAATTAGTTGCATATGAACGGAAGCATATTTTCGCATAAATATGTGTTAGTTTCCACTAAATAAAAAGCTGAAATATGTGTTAATATGCATATTTGTATATGTGTGTGTAGTCAGGGCCTTTGCTAAGTGCGAATATGTTCGCATTTAATTTCAAGTTTGTGTGTAAGGTTATGCAAGAACTCTTGTTCTTGCGCATGCGTTAACTTGTGCAACTATAGAAGAAGGAAAAATAAAAGAAAAGGGGGGGGAGAGGGCATAGAAAAAGAAAAACAGTAGAAGGGGCAGGAAAAGGAAACAGAGAGGAAATAGAGAGATGAAAAAAGGACGCGTAAAAAAGCTCGAGAGGGAGTGAGAGAGAAAAGAAAGTAAAGAGAATAAGTGAGAGCTAAAAAAGTGGGCGTAAGTGAGAGAAAAAAGCGAAAGAGAACGGAATAGAAGAGAGGAAGATGGGAAAGAGAGAAATAGTGAAAAAAAATGAAGTAGAAAGAGATATTAGAAAGAGAAAGTTAGCGGGGAGAAAGGACTGAGATAGAGAAGTCACATGTATCCCTTTCGGGATTGAAGTGGGATGAGGGCAAGGCCAGTGGTCTGTGGTACAGGAAGGGTGTTGGTAGGTCAGTTAATGTAATGAAAAACAGGCAAAAATATGGCCATAATTGTATTAAGCCATAAAAGGTTTTCGTTTGTTGCTGGCGTGAGGCACGATGGGAAGGTGTAATAGAACCATTAAGCCGGCGTCAACGTTATAAGAAATGTAATTCGATTGTGAATGTTGTGTTTAACCACGGTTGTACGTTTGCAATTAACGGACACAGCATATCAAAGAGAGAAATTTGCTACTGTACATTTGTGTGAAGGCATATGGTGGTTGATGTAGATATTTAGTTAGATCAGCTCAATCTGTCCTTGGGTCACTATAATGAGGCGTCCAACGAAGATTGAACTCACCTCAGAAGCAATTGTCTATACTATGACAGTGCTCCTCCCAAAGGTGCATGTCTGGAAGGGGATGACCTTTATAGGGTGTGAAGCAGCCTGCCATTATCATAATGTAAAATAATTTTCCATCCACCCTCCGAAACTACAGCTCTAAAGTATTTCGATTACACCTCTCCAATGTTACCCATTTCGATATTTTACATCCAAATTTAGATAAGATCTGAAATAAAAGGAGATAATTTATATAAATGATGAAAGAATATCTATCATTTCTAATGTATTATTAATTTTCACTAGATTTGCCAAGAACAGCTGACCCAAACAACTTTAAATTCGACACGGAACTGCCTTGTCTGTTGACAAATATATCTGGCGAATGCTAACTTCGTATATTGGCCATATCTAGGAGATTTCTTCCATTACAGTTAGAATAGTTTCATAGTAGTACAGACTGGAATGTTGCTCTCCTGTGGTCACGTTGGAACTTTTCATTAGAAGCATGAAGTAGTGTTTTTTCTTTTTTTCATTTTTTTTTCTTTAATCCTCAATATAAGTATTTCAAAAAAATTTCTTTCTATGGTCCGGTGTGTATAATTTTCAATATGTCCGCCAAACACTTATAATGCCCATTACAAGTCCATTATTAAATTATCTATTTATTTTTTCAACAGATTTTTATAGTATCAAATTTGCTTGATAACAGCTTGAACACTGGGAAGAGGTAGGTTTTAGGACGGCGTCCAAATTCACTGCTAAATTAGTTGGCTTTATGGAAAAAAATCCCTCAAAAAATCACAAAAAATGTTTCTCAGCAGTTTTTTTTTTATCGTATCAGCTACTAAAAGTCTTCCTCATTTTGACCACTGGGAAAGTACAATTAATATGAAGTACAAATATCTTATTACGGACATACTTCATGAGTTGATGATGCTTTTATACAGCAGTACACACTATAATGGCGAATTCCTAAATTCATCCCAAAATTTGATCACTTCATTCTCACCCCGCAGTCAACATTTCTACAGGATACCACAGGAATTCATAGAGAACTTTCGGAGATATTCTGTGGACAGACATGATTGAATATAGAAATAAAAAAAGGAAACATTTCCTTATACATTTCTGTATTCACTCCTGTCTATTTATACGATATCTACAAAAGTTCTCAATGAATTTCAATGAAATTTTGTGGAAGGGTAAAACACGGACGGGAAACTGAATTTTGAGGTGGATCCAGGGACTCATTTTTGATTGAGTGATATTTTCCATTTCAAGACATTATACATTTCTGTACTGGCTTCTGCCTCTATACACTTCATCACCAAAATTTCCCAATAAATTACAATTAAATTTTATGGATAAGCGAGCCGTATTGCAAGGGAGAAGTGATTAAATCTTGTGATTGTTCCAGGGATTGAGAAATTTTTGCTATTTTTTTCATGAAATTTTTGTTTTCGCTCCTTTTCGTCAACACAGTATTTCTGGAAGTGTGATGAAATCTCGTGGAAGGGTGAAGCACCAATCAAGGATAATATGATTAAACTTTGGAGGAATTCATTTTTGACTGGGAGATATTTTTACGTTTATTTCATACGTTTTTGTATTTTGCAGGGAACTTTCAGAGATATTGTGTGGATTAGCAGGACTGAATACAGAAATGTATGAAAAAAACGAAAAATATGCATAAATATCTATTGATCAAAAAAAAGAAAAGATCCTAGATACACCTCAACATTAATACAATTGACATTCATGGAGAACTTTTAGAGATATCGTATGGAAAGACAGGAGCAAAATCTAAAAACTCATATTCCTTCACCTGTATTTTTGGTACTAAATCTTTACTTTATAGACACTTGATTAAACATTTAAATCTTTAACGCTCGGATCTATGAATTGTTCTAACAATAGAAGTGACATTGAAGTGAAAAACGATGTGAACGAATTGATGATTCTGTTTGAAAGATAACTAGTTGTAATTTATATCTGATGAACACTGGAGAACGCATCGGCTGAAACGTGGTGGGCAAAACAACAAAGATGATCAAACGAATCCGAATTATTCTTATGATACATAATTATATTTATTAATAAAATCTTTGGAAGGTGACGAAGCAAGACTACAAAGCTTGGGTACCAACGTTTCAGGCACCCACCGTTCATTGTGAGACTCTTTGATTTTCCTTTTATAGAATTATACATTGGTGCAGAATACATCTTGTTTTTAATGTAATATCAAAATGTTTAACTTGCAGAAACAGGAATAATGACTGGATGTGTCGTGTCAATGTGTGTACCAGTTGGAGAAAATAAGGATTTCCAGTTTATGTTTTCTTTTTTCCTACCTAGCTGGAGGGAAGGAGATTGGAGTATATTCGAGGATGCATCGTTCAGGAGTTTACCTATCCATGCTTGTCAACATGTAAATTGTCAATGAAATTCTCAAACGAACTGTTTGGGTTCTACAAACAATTCAGACATCCAGGGAACGTATACATGAGAGCATGTATCGTTCCCTTACTTGAATTACAAGAAATGTCATAGAAAGTGTACAGAGTAAAGCTACCAAGACAATAATGAGGCTGGGACATATATCTTACACTGAACGATTAATACAAATCAACCTAGAGAAGAAAACACGATGACCGATTGAAAGTCTCAACCGAAACAACATACGTAGTGAATACTGATGCTCATTATCCAAAATGCTGACAATCTATGTACAGTAAAACCAGAGAAGGAACCATAGAGTATTAATTCCAACCTCCACTGGTGTCAAAAAGATTTCTTCTTGTCAAGAATAGCAAACGTATGGCACAGCCTAAGTGAAAAGACGGTCACACCCGAAAATATCAATATTCAGAAACATAATTTTATTTCTGATATCGGCCGTACCAAATTTGACAACCAATTTTCTAATTTGAATCTCATCCAAACTCAACTGGAGCTGGCTCAATGAGGCAATTTCCTGCTGTGACAAAAGCCTATTTTAAGTACATAAAGATATTTTAGTTGACACACACTCACTTAAAAAGCACTTACAAACACTTTACTTTGTCTGATACCAACATCACAGAAGGGAGATCGAACTCACTACAGTAGTGACAATTCGCTTGACAAGCTCGCTAAACATTAAGGGTGGCTAAAATTCCCCAGGTTGCTATTTTAGTCTCACTTTGCTTTTTTTCTATTCATCTAGGTAACCTGTATTCCAAATTTTAGGAAAATTTAATAATATTTAGTCATTTCGCTCTTCTGTCTTCTGTATAGTAAGTACCTATATAATCTGGTGAAGCTGTTCATGAAGAGTCTCCCCGAAGAGTGTTACCATGTACCATCAAGTGGTCCTGAGGTCAAGATCTTCCTTTTGGATTCAGTCGATAAGAAAGTCTATACGACCATACTGGACGATGAATAGTCTATATAGGGGTTTGTAGAAAACTAACGTGTTGAAATGACTGATTACCACCAAAAGGTCTTTAAAGACGCTAGTCATCCACGGGAAGATTACAAATAGTTTTTACAAGTTCCTCCACTTTCTTGATGGTTGGTCTGAAAGTGAATTCACACCCAGGGCTTCATGAACTCTCCAACAAGTGAGGTGGATGGGAAAAGCCAGGTGTACGTTCAAGATGGCTGTATTCAACAAACAACCGCGGTTGACTGATTGAAAAATGAAATGAAATGAAAAAGTAAATTGTTTTGTTAGTCTCGGATACATCTTGTTTTTAGAATGAGGCAATTGTAAGTCGATGGGCATCAAAGAATGATTCGAACATGGTTTCCCTTCTGAACTCTTACCATGAGAAAAGTGCTTTGAAGATGGCTTTGAAGACGGCTAAGAGTGTTACTTGTCAGAAGCAAATATTGGATTGGATTTCTTGGATTGATGTATTATTCTGGAAAGAAGGAAATGATGTTCCAGAATTTGGAGAATCCAGATAGGAAGAGAGAATTGAAACGACTGGAAGGAAAAAATCTTGTGCTTCCAGGAAAACACCCAAGTGACTTCATCACTTGCCGTACAAAGATATTCTTTGGGTTGTACGGTTTCGCCGACGTAAAGAAATTCTGTTGTGATACACCAAGAAGCTCTATCAATGCCCTTGAAGAGTGGAATGACTCAGAAGATGAGGAAATTCAACAAGTCACCCAGAAGCAGTTCATGTCGAAGATCATCAGGCACCACAGAAAAGCTGTCATCAAACTAACAAAAGCAGTGGCTGCATCCAATGAATCTAACAAATCTACTTAGCGTTAATGCTATTAACTGCATCATCATTTTTTCATGTTTAGTGTTATTGGTCGTATTGTAAAATAAATGGAATCTCGTTTTCTCAGCCAATGTCTATATGAACTTGTATAATTCCAAATGTTTGCAGAAAGCAAAACCTCTAAATATTGTCCGATTTTCTTAAAATTAGCTGAAATCTTTTTCATATCAATTGGGATGAGAGTATGGAGAAAGACAGCAAAATATCACATGGTAATTTTATACCTATGTTTTGAACCATGCACACACACACACGCGCGCGCACGCACACACACACACACACACACGTACACACACATACACACACGTTCTTAATTCTCTTGAATATGCATAAATACATCGTCCATATAAAGATTTTAACTGTTTTACGGCGAATAATCACGTAAAGATTCTCAGTTTTTGTGGGTATTTATGTACAACTACTACATTTACTAAAGAATATTCCCGTATGTACTGTTTCTCATACATATATGACGTCAACCAAAGCATAGAAATATACTTTCATACTCAGCTGGTTTTACATAGATAAACCAGTTTCAGCATTGGTAGAATCAGCAGCGTCGGAAGCAATTTGAGGCAGGGGGCAACTTTCCAGAATTAGCATTTTGCGACGTATATTTTTATGGTGAGATTGTAAGGTAAGGGTCAACATAGGTATTAAAATCATAATAACGTTTAAGATTAAAAAAAAACTAACTGGAAATTGCAATCTTTCGTTGACCTTGGACTAAAGGCTACAAAAGACTGGACATCGTAACTAGGGTAGCGTCCTGAAATCAAACTTTCATAGAAGATATATTTAAATATTTGATTCAAAATATCTTACACATTCTCTGTTTCATGGCGGGCACACAGCTGCCCGCCTCGTATCTCTGGACAGAATAATATTTTGAGTGTCTACCGCAGAATTTAGAATTGTGGACGTGAGCCTGACTATATAAAACGAAATAAATATCTACACAATGTTTTATAATGAATAGTTTCATGTGTTCATAAAAAATACTTGCCTTCTTTTAATGCACATACACATTCAAGTCGCATAGAAACTATTGTCCATAACTCCAGTAAAGATGATTGATCTCCAATACGTACATAATTGCATACAAATAAGTTATATTCTGAGGACAAGTACAAATGACATATCAAAGTCATACCTACTTGTACTTGCAGACATACATACACACACATAAAATCTAGTGCAGCCATGCGCACTGCGAACCTAATCGTTATGAGTACACGGGCGAATGATTGGGATCAGACGTTATCGTCTAATTGTTTGTTATTTGTCAAGTGATGCAGCGGCGGCCATTATGACAGCGAGATTAATAGGCAACACAAGTGAGAAGCTAATACAATTAAACGATAATATTTCTAATTGTCACCAGTCACCTGGGAGATGCGAGCACGAACCAGTCGACCTGGACAACGGACAGTCAGAGTACACACATACACACGCATGCTCACATACACACACACACACACACACTCACACACACGCACACACACACACACACACACACATAAAAATGCACACTCACACTTTTAGTCGCATACGATATTCTCATACGGATATTATCTGTGATACACACGATTACACACACATAAAACCTCTCACAAGAACCTATATACGGTTTAATATATATATATATATATATATATATATATATATATATATATATATATATATATATATATATATAGTGCTGTGTATATATCATATGCGTATATATTTTTCATAAAAGCTATGTGTGAGTTACAACGCAAATGTAGATTTTGGTATTGCACAAACACGATATAAATATGATGCCCATTAAACCAAACACACACATAGACGTGTATATATATATATATATATATATATATATGGATATATATAAAAAAGATATGATGAACTTCAATAATATGAAATATATATCATTCGAAGACAATATCTAAACGGAGAGAAATCCCTATTAGCTTACACATTCACTGACAGATACATTCACGTTCGCATAAGATACATACGAATATATGCGCCTATGACATTACAGAATAACACGTTTACACATGTTCAGGGATTCCTTGAGAGTGATGTATTCATGTTAAGAAGTGGTGGGGTTTGGATTGCATTTAGTCCATGCGATTTGATCTTTGTTCAGCTCTCTTTGTTTTGGTGACAGATATTTGTGCGCACAATTTAGGCTCATTTGTGGGGGTTTTTGTCAGCGTTGACCTCACAATTTCTTTTGGTGTCTCAATCGGAAACTAACACACGCTTGCTTTTCCCTATGATCAACCATAGCAGGAAATAAAAAATACATCTTACTATTTTATCTACCATCTTGAATAAAAATAAACATCTGTGTGCTGGAGATATCAGCATATTGTGAATGCTTTGAATCTTACCATTACCCTGGCCTACATCAGAGAAGGCTTTGTGCCGGAAGGAGGTCGCCTTACCTCGTGAATTTAGCTTTACCCTTTATAATGTAGACTGCAAGGTACGTTTGAAGAAACGACGGTACATTGTGGGAAAACAAGCCAATCGAGGCAGTGTGATGGTTTGGACAACGTTCAAATGAAAAGTACTGTGCCGCGTACTACTTACCTGAATATCATTAAAGACCAGGTACAACCCGATCATGGCAACAGTTTCACAGATGGCAATGGCATGTTTCAGCAGGACAATGCACTCTGTCACACTTCATGAGTTGAACGGGATTGGTTTCAGGAACATGGAGAAAATTTCAATATGTCATCCTGGTCGCTAAACTCCCCAGATCCTGCTCCGTAAAACCTCCACCATATAACTTGTAGCGTTTAAAGGATTCGTTGTTGATATTTTTGCTCCTGACTCAGAGGAATCTTGTGGAGATATTGTAGAGTCCATGCCTGATCTGGTAAGATTCATCAGGCAGGTGGTCCTAATGTTTTGACACACACACACACACACACACACACACACATGTCTGTGTCTGTCGTGTATTATCATATATGCATGTATATAAAACATTAAAATCTGCCCCACATATGTGTGCGAGCGTGTACGTATATTAGTATGTGTTACTCTTCTCATCTCTTCTCGTTCGTTGTTCATGAAACAACTACATAGTAAACTTGATAGAACCTCTTTCTATTAATCTTGCTTAAAACTAATATTTTAACTCAGGTATTTTGTATTTGTTTGTATGGAGTGCAAGTTCGAGGTTTTTGCAAAAAAATCAAAAAATATCTGCAGCATTTATTCCCTTCAACTGCCTTTTACAATGTAATCTCTCATTCTTTTTACAATTCTGATATCCTAGTTGATATCACCACCCTCTCATTTAGTTATTCATCCAGACCTTTTATTGATTTACACACTTCTGTTCCCATTTTTCAGACAATTCAAAACAGGCGCCTCCCATTTCCTTTGGCTCCAATGCATTTTATCCTTTGCCGCCTGTCCCTAATTTTACTGACGACATTCTTAGCATCACCGCAGGGCATGGACTGAATTGTTCCTGTGTCAATTCTTGTCACAATAGAGAGGAGGACCCTTATGTGCCGGCTTCTAACCCCCATTCATTAGTGAGGAGGCCCTTCAAGTGTTCTCAACAATATCCACACATCTTCTTGGCGCTACTGGTCTCGGCACTTTCTTTAGAGCACCGTTTTCTCCGACTGTCTTTATACACATCTAGTGTACATATGTGCGCGTGTGTTTGATCGCCTGAAAGCTTGTTTGGGTTGTTTTTCTTTGTGCTTATTAATGAATTATTTTATTATGAATTATGATTATGTGTAATGATTATTACTGATTCCAGCATTCATTTGTTGTTTTTGCTGTTACTGTTATTTTGTTTGTCCCAAAGTAATAGTATTTTCTAAATAAGCTTTCACAATGGCGGTCTCACAATAAGTAAGGTTGGGGTTCAAATTCATGTCAAGAGAAAATTTCAACTTTTGATTTTATGTAAAAGCACCGGTTATCCTCTAGTAAAGGCGTATCCCAAAGGTCAGTATACCTATAAGCGTGTAGAATCATCCTATCTTTGTTTTGCGATATCTATTTTTACATTATCATTTGTCACTTTAAAAATGAGAAAAAAAACAAAAAAACTTGCAAAATTGCCGATGCAAAGTACACTATAATTTGTGGCATGTTCGGGGCAGAAGTAATTACGTATTTCCCACTCAGTTTGAGGTCGCTATTGGAGTCAAGATTAAAGCCATTTTATGGTGGCCATCTTTGCTAGTTGGGTTTCAACAATAAGAGGTAGTCTACATTCAGAAGTTGAATTTTACAATCAATTAGAGAATAGTTAAATCGATAAGAATAAGAATTTGTTTTTTTCTATTCCTAACATTGCTTTAACAAACGTTACATTGGATAAAGTAAAAAGTTGGTTTTTATATCAAATGAAAATAAAATACACTCGTCATCACATAATTGAACAACCGTAGTGTCAAAATTTGAATTGACGTGAAAGAATTCTATCGAAGAATCAATTTTCCACAAAGAAAATCATCTGATTGATTAAGAAGAAATTCCAAGAAACGTCTAGATTCCGGAAAATCTTGATGTTATTAACAAACAGGTTAAAATGAAGTTCCCAACAGGTCAGACAATCCCCCTCCCCCAACATTTTTAGAAAGGGTCTGGTGGATTAGTGATGCCAATTATCAAATCTGATGCCAGAAGCGCTGGTACGCACAAACACATAGACCAACACACAAACACATGCACAAAAAAAAAAAAAGATAGAAACTATCACCATGCTTAGTGGCTATGGAGTTTCAATTTTTTAAAATTTCTATCCCTATGATTAGCTTTATAAAAAAACATATCCGCCGTTTTGGTCCACTATCTTGTGCCGTTTTTCTGGCAATTTCATGATTCAGAACCTCTTACAACTTTTTATCTTTCTTGACGAAAAAACAGCTCTTGAGTGGTCCTCCAAAGAGTTGCAATGGATGGTAAATTTGAAGGTGCAATGTCTGATGAATATGGTGGAAAAAATCTCCCTGGCAATTTTCCCTTGTTAATAAAGAAACATGTGATCTAGCATTATTCTGATGGAGTATACTCCATCTCAGTTTACTAATTTCGGACATTTTTGTCGATTGTAGCCTTCATTTGGTCTTTTCGGGAGCACGACTTGTTTGAATCAATCGTTTGATTCTCCATAAGGAGCTCACCTTAGATGACTCCCTACAAATCCTACCATTTACACCATATCACCTTGTTTGGATGATGACCAGTATTAGGTTCATGTTGGTTCAATTCATTCACCCCACCCACGACCTCTTGTGTTCCATGCTGTTGTAAAAGTATTCATTTTCCCCCGCTCGTCACAATTGAGTTGAAAAAAACGTAACACTTAAATCCACCTCTGTAGGCTTTTTCGCTTAATTTACTTTCAAGTCAATATCCAAAGCGGCCATCATAACTAAGCTTTTGCAAACGACTTACAATGATTGATCCAGATATATTGAGTATGTTGTTTATTTTCCAAAACGTTTATCGTTCATTATCTTAAAGTAATATTGTGATTTGATTGTTATCCCTTTAAATAGTCCATTATCGGACATCGTTCAGTGGGAAATCTCTAGCACGGAAACTCTAAAGCGTCTTCTAACACGTTCGATAAGTCACAGAATCTTCTATGTAAACTGCACGAATACCTTTTCTACGTTTGAGTCACAAGAGATAAAACAAATAATACAGAATAATAAATATAAAAGAATCTTTCATCTTCAATGTTAGAATCATGAAACATGATACGCTGATGTCAGCTGTCACGACACATCAAGAGCAATCTTTTCGAATGAAATCAGTTAAAACTAGATACTTCTAATGCCACTCCAAGACGCAGCCATAAATTCGGCAAAGAACAATTAGTGTTACTTGATTTAAATTTTCTATAAGACAGACATTTCAATTTCTAATACCTTTCAATGACCTGAAAAGGTGGCATAGAAGCAAGGAAATAGATTGGTGAGGGTGAACTGACTTCCTGTTTGTTTTTAATTACATATCTTATCCAAGACAGACTGGATTTTCTTGATTAGTCTTTATGAATGGATTCCACGATAATCTTCAGAGCCACTGCATTACTCTGGTAGATGATAAAGTTGTCTGCTGTGTTTGGGAATCGTACCAAAGCGATTATCACAACTGTCTTTTTACCAGATTGATCATTAAAAGTAATTCATTGATTATTTACCGACTTTAGTTGGGTTTTCTCTCTATATAAGAAAACACACGAGTCCATCAGAGTCAATATTGTATTGATACTTCAGGTGCAATAGGTAAATAAAAAAAGTCAAGTAAATTCATTTTTGAAAGTTCACATACTTTCAAGCATTCCGTAAAGAAATCTAACTAACTGTAATGCAGGTTTTATAAGCAGGTTTAATATGCAACATCAACTAACGCATTGTGAGCATGGATCTTTACTCACAAATAACTAGTTGCCTTAAGAGAAACGAATTCGAATTGCTGTTTTGTTTCTTGCTATGCTAAACATCAGAAACAGAGGAAACACACATGTTATCGCATTTGGAGATGAGACATTGAAAAATCATCATCATCATCATCATCATCATCATCATCATCATCATCATCATCATCATCATCATCCTTTTACAGTTCGTACTTAGACGTTTACCCTCCATAAGATTCACCAGACCTCTCTATCAGGGACATCGCAGAACCAGTAATTTCTGAATTTGTCTAGCTCGTCAAGCCATTTTACTTCCTGTCGGCCACAATTTCGCGTATGATCTCTGAGTCATGATGTCCAGTGGTTGTCTGATATTTTTCAATATGTCAATTCTTCGCTTGATTTCTTCTTCTTCATAGAGATTTGTGGTCCCAGGGAGAAGTAGTGTTCTACTTTCTTCAGCTCTACGTTTTCGAGTTCTATCGTTGTGTCTTTGTTTTCAAAATGTTTGCTATACATGATATTCGTTTTGCAGAAACTCACGTAGAGTCCAACTTTCTAACTTTCTTTATTTAGCAAAATTTCTTTAGAAATCACGAAGATTCTTAACAAATACTTCTTGGAAGAAAAGGCTTATCCATGAAAACAATCATGACTGTAGTAAATCAATGGGCATATCTTATTATGTTTTTTTTTAAATCAGAGTTGAAATGATATTTTAGATTGTTTACATCAGTAGCAAACTTCCAATGTACAATATCAATGCATTTCTTCGAAAACAAATTGCCACAGAGTAGAATATCCACTGGCCATTGTCAACCGAAAAAATATGGCTGTAATGCTCAGCATGCTTTGGATTTAACATTGGGCTTCTCGTCTACAATAACCATGGGTCAAAGATGCAATCATTGATATTCTTTGTTGGCTTTTCCTGGCCTGAAGATCTTTAAGTGCCAAGTTGCAAAGGAACTATTTCACTTGAACGTTCTGTGTTTCTACAAAACGGAAGTGAATGACAGAAGATGAAAGTTGACTATAAGGTCTTCTTTCGTCATGTTCATGATTTGTATTACATTTCAGTTCTCGTCTTTTTGATTTATACATGAACAATCGAAAGCTCTGTAAGATCTGGTAAAGAAAGGGGTAGAAGTCCTTTCAAGAATAGATCCGGACTGGAAGTATGCCTTCATTTGAAGCAGTTATTGCTATGTTAGAATAGGAAAATGCATTTAGAGAACATATGACAAATGAGCAGACAGGCTCTAAGAGACGAAATTAGATTGATACAATATATCTATACAAGGAAAATCGAGAAAGATATAATACGAACAAATCAATATATATATATATATATATATATATATATATATATATATATAGAGAGAGAGAGCGAGAGAGAGGGAGAGAGAGAGGAGAGAGGGAGAATGAGAGAGTAAGAGAGAGAGGGGGGCTTTGCATGTATTTCTGGACATTGCTTTAACATATCATGTGTGTATGAGCATACATTTGCGCCTAGCGTGTGTATAACCAGAAATGTATGTCTTACTGGGTATGCATATTTCGGTGTGATCCTGCTATCAAAAGTAATTGCTAAGAATATTTGCCCATGTTGATATCCATAACACGACAGTCATTCGAAATTTTCCAAGGAAGCAAATGCAGTAACTTATAAGCATGAGTAAACAATTCAAATCACAAATTTACCTAATCATCATTTGTCTTCTACGAGACATCGATATCGACCTGTGATACTGCAATTAACTACTCTACTTACTGATTCATGGTATATTTTATTGCTGGTGTGTTCTAGCAGTTGTTCTATTCATCGTAATTTACGCTTCTGTTACTTTTATGATACACAGAAATCTATGAGTACTAAAGGTGAAGGTTGATATCACAAGGGATCGGTGAATCTGACATAGTAAAATACAGAGACGTCAAAGTCCTTGGGCTTCAAAAGTATCGCTTGAAATAGTTTTCATAGACTAACTCAATAAAAGAGCCAACAACTTCAGTTCATAAATCACTTGCAAAGATGCATGGAATAGCAAATCAAAACTGTTTATCTATATTTTAGTGCAATGAAGATATCGCACATTCTACCGTTTGAAAAGAAAGAGACATCGCTAAAGTAAAAAAACAAACCCAGCCAATCTTATGCAGTAGCAATACTTGCATCACATGGCTATCGACCAAGAATGTTATCAAGACGGTGTATGTAACCTGAAATATCTAAATATACAGAATGTAAGCGGTTATGTGAATGTTTGTTGACAGTGTCTGTTTTTACAAAGAGAAAGAAAATAAATTAGGAGAGAGAGGGAGAGTTCTTATTGGTCGGATCGTAATATTGATAGTTTTATAAAAAGATGTTTGCGTAATAGTGGTTATATGCTTTTTACATTTTGTAGTTATTAAAATGTCAGTTTTCTAATTTGCACACGTGTGTATTTAGATATAAATATCTCTATAAATAACAAATGCTGATTAGCAAATTTCAAAGAAATCATAAAAAGACTACACAAACTTTCAACAATTTGGTCAATTTAGTTGAGAGCTAACGAAAAATTTTGAGATAAGGCCAACATTTTAGAACCTTCCAGATCGTTAATTCTGATGAAATCATGGATTTTTTTATAAGGAAAAACGTAAGCGCATCCAGTTTGCCTATTTATCTGCAACTCTACGTTTGTAAAATGTGACACTTGGTGGCCGTTTATTCAATATGGTGATTCCGTACTTGCAGGTGATACGAAACATGATACCACGTAAATAATTTTGTGCGCGCTTTTTGAAAACAACTTGAAGCACCTCAGTCAAGACGCTGACAGTATTGTACTGAGCCTACTCTTTAATTATAATAGAATCAGGCTGTCCGAGAAACGATTGCACGATGCCTCGGTTGTTTATTTTTTTTTCTGTCAAACAGTTTTGATTCTTGAAATGTTATGTCACTGAAAATGTGGAAAATTAACATCCCTCTCTGTTTAAGAATCTGAAAGGCGCGCGTGCGCGCGCACACACACACACACACACACGCACGCACACACCGAATTAAAGAAAGAGATGTTATTAGTTATCCCCCCCCATATACCTAGTTCATCAATAAGACAATACTTTCTGCTACATTGTGAGGAATCAGCTCAGACGATCAAAAATTCGCTGCAAGTCCTTGCAATAAATACTTTGATAAATTCTTATTTTTTTAAAATTAATTTCAATTGTCCATCTGACAATATTTTTTACAGTTTGATTAACCAACTGATGTTATATATCCCGAATAAGTCAGAGGTACATAAATTGAAAACAAAATTATTGCATTCTACCCTATTCAGCCTAGAAGAAAAGTTCCCCAACCCTTTCGGGGTGATCAACTGATAACTTTGTCTTTAATTAAATAACTTTGTCTTTAAGAGATCTTGTTTGACAAAGGGAAATTTCTTTTTTAAATAAAAAGAAATTTCCTTTAATCAAACGAGATCTCTCTATCCATTTGGCCTTAAAATACAACTTTTATTACACATACATAAATAAATGAATAAATACATACATACATACATATTGCATTTGTTCATATATGTGTTAACGTTTTTTGTATTCATTCAAATTCCGCCCCAAACATATTGCCTATGCTCGCAAGTAACTTCAAGACTGACAGATCGTTGAACACCCGTCCGTATCATTTAATTGTAAGAAATAATGCTAAAGTCTGGATTTTCAATAAGGAATATACTTTGACAAATCAGTATTTAGCCACCTATGAATTTTTTTTTCTTTTTTTTACAGAGTATATTGTAAATGTTTAAGTTAAATCAACATATTCATGCGGTATATTTTCTTATTAATTATATCATGTTTCATGGGGCCTTTAAAGGCATCGTTTTATTGTAATCATATTTAAAATAGCTTGTTGTCTTCTTCTATTTTCCACATTATTAAACTATTGGAAAGAAATAATTACTTGATGTTCTGTTCGTTGAAATGCGACTAAGAAATTTAGCGAAATTGATCGAGCATATTCAAAACATTGAAAGTCACGGTCCATGTAACCATCCATCATTCAAGGGACATCGGGTGTTTGTGTGTGTGTGTGCGTATGTGTGTGTGCGCGCGTGCATGCGTACGTGCGTGTGTGCATAGGATGTCCCTGTGTAGGTTTGTGTGCAATGGCCACAGCCCAAAATATCCATACAGCCAAGCAGCCCGCCATCTAAGTACGTGCGTATGTCGTTAAAGTAAATATACCTACATTTGACCAATGTATCCATCAATGTTACTACATCAGGATAAATATACACATAAGCGTTTATAATTGAAAAGCTCGTGTGGAAGCGTATAAGCAACTATGAGTGTTGATAGTTGTCAAAACCCATATGTGCGTTTGTGCTATTATTTTAGGGCCTTTTCAAGCGACGCCTGAATGCACCCGAATCGCCATTAGCCTTCAAGAAAGTGAAGACCCATCAAAGTCATGGTCGGCTCTGATCTGATTATCGGACAGCCAATTGATGTTGATGACGTTTGCCGCCCTATCTGATAATGTCATCCGGTTCGACGTAATGAGGCGACGGACTGTGAAAATGTTAGTGACAATGGATGAAGGAAGAGGAAATTAACCCCTCTGTTGACGAAAGAATATCGGAGATGTACCCGCAGGAAAAAGGACGTTTTACTTATTCAAGTAACCACCTGAACTAGATTTGCAGCCAAGATCATGAGGAGAGATACACATACAAAAGTAATATAGCCATGTATTCATATATTATTTGTGTGTGTATATATATATATATATATATATATATATATATATATATATATATATATATATATATATATTTGTATATATATGTCAGTTATACATATTTCTATCGCAGTTTGTTCGTATCTATCAGTCTCTTCGTATACATCAATGACTGCAAAAATTATGTATGTATTGATTAATGTAAAGAAGATCATTTGATTCATTAAATTAGATTTAAGACATTTAATTTTATTGAATAACATATTTACTGTCTTGTTCCACTAAGTTCTGCCATCTTTCTGGTTTTTGATTGTAGATTGCTCGAGAAGACTTACTCTGAGGCATACCGTTTTTTTCAAATCTTAAACGATATACTATATGCCTCTATTTGATGAAAAACATATTTTCTTACCAGGGAGTCACAGTGAAAATCTACCATTATGAAAAATGGCGCAAAACTTATTTAACAGATCTGTAATGTCTACCCGAGATATTTCTTCTCACCGAAGGTCCCTGTAGCATGTCTGATTGGTTTCATTAGTCAACTGGAAATCCCTGTGGAGAAGCGCCAGCACTATACCAGAAGGTGCTCCCTGGGTGTGCAAAATGTTATTTTCGTCCAGGGCAACAACAGAATTTCCACCTAAAGTGTTACAAAATCAATAAACTGGCCTACAATTTAGTGAACAAAATATACGAGAGCAATATATATATATATATATATATATATATATATATATATATATATATGTATAAAATTGAATGAAAAATAAAACATCAATTTCATGTACCTTATTTTGGTATATGTTGATGGCTGTACGATGCAAACTTTCAGATCTTCAGTGTATGAGGGAAACCAAATGTGGAAGATTCAGTTAATCATATTGCAAAAATCAAAATGAAATTGAATAAATCTGGGTTTGCAAATTTTGCAAAGTAGGTTCGAATTCGAAAACCCGCCGCCTGACTTAATGATCCAACGTGTCAAAATTGTTTATAGTACTTTCTCCATGAACAACACGATTTCTTTCTACATTCGAGTCAAACATGCACTAAATTTGACTAGTTAAAAAAAGAAGGTTGCATGATAATGTAGTAAATGTCACAATACAATTAAAAGTGGCTTTTTCAATGAAGTTAATCAAAACTAGATGCTATCCATGCCATTTAATGACAGAAACGGACCGATATATATATATATATATATATATATATATATATATATATATATATATATATATATATATATATATAAATATAAAGAAATGGATATATAATCTGGCAGAAATAATTATAAACAGTGTTATATTATTTCGAAACTATTTGTAACGATCTCTCGTTATCTCGTGGAGAAAATATAATTTAGCATAGTAACCAAATTTTAAAAAATTTTTTAAAATTTTATTCACGTTGTCTAAGCAAAATGATACTTTCACTGTGTAATAACTGGTGATCATTTCAAATAGAGTTTTCAAAACGATATAACGCAATTTATAATATGTACATACTACAAGAAATCAGAAAAAAACGCTGTCAGGTTACCCCGATATAAAAGGAGCTGCAGACCTCTTCAGTCAGCGTGTATCTGCCTTGGTGTGTCTGCGATTCAATTGGCACAGGCAGCTGCACTGTTGAATTACACTTCTGAAGGAGAAGCAGATCTCTAAAGCCAGTTCGGGTTTGATCAGCGTTGTGTCAGACCTGCACTTCAATATATATCTGCACAGACAGCCGCTCTATCGGGTTATTCCGGGGAAGAAAGGGGCGAGTGACCCCTATAGAGCCAAATTATGAAATCACTTCAAAAACCTAGGCAAATGTCCGAGGTATCTTTATGCCAGTTTGTTCCCGTGGTTGTTTTTCATTGAGCGTTTTGGTGATTCGGTCGGTGATTACTTTAATGTTAAGTTTGTAGATGCAGTTGAGCAGGCTTATAGGTCTGTAGTTGTTTAGGTCTTTCGGTTCTCCTTTTTGTATAACGGCATTATGATTGCAGTGTCCCAATCTTCTGGGACTTTATTTTGTTTTAGGCCTAGTGATGACTTTTCCAGCTTTCTTGAGTTAGTGGATGGTGATGTCATTTGGCCAAAGGCCCGTGTTTGTTGTTTGTCAACTAGAAGAACACATCAACGCACTCAACAACAATATAGCAACCTCTGTAACTGAAGTCTGTAGTCCTCTTAAGCCAGAGAGCACACAAGCCGTGAGTAAACTCTCAGAAAAACCCAAGAATCCCACGAAAAAACGCACAGCCGAACAAAACCATCTGAAAGCAACGAAAAGAAGATGAAAGAAGCTATACGACAGCAGTCATTGGAAGCGTTCTTAAAAAAAAGTAGGGACTTCAAAACAATTAGAAAATCTCTCAGCACGGGAAGAAAGCAAATAATTAATGAGCTCAAAGTCAATGGAGACATGGCAACGGATAGAGACCGAATTGTTGAACGTGCCCTGATACTGGAAAATGAACAGGAAACAAAATTCGAGAAGTTGCTCTACAGGAAGTGGAGCAGAGCATCAAAAACATATCAATCAACCATGATTCACATCTAAGGAATTTCGGCGTGAAAAATTGGTGAAAAATAAATCAGCGAAGGTTTTTTTGTGATTTAAGGGTGCAATGTGCATACGTAGCGCTAAAAATGCGCTTGTACATAAATCCTTAACCCAATGAAATCAGCATTAATCAACCGAAATTCACTATTTTCAAATAAGATTTAAATGAAAAGAATGTTCATATGTACTTGCAAAATCTAACATTTTTCTCAAAAAAAAATAGATTTCTTGTTTCACAATGGTTGATATCCTCAACCCACACCTTCTCATTCTTTTGTCAAAATGTCATGGACATTGGCTACATCCTTATGACATTTTTGGTTACGATATCAGTCAAATTTTATGGTATGGAAGATATTGATATTTTTTATTTCATCAGTATAAAATAACAAAAAATTGTTGGAATATTGTATTTTGAAAAGCAATGACACGTGATCGCTTCAGCAGGAGAGCCATGGATGTGTAACAGCATTGTTTTTAAATTCTCTAAAACTGCTGACCATAGTAAACAGCTGTCGGGCCAGTCAAAAAAGAAAATCACTTAAAACTCTATTTCTTTGAGTAAAACATAATCTTTTGAGCTTTTCCACTTGAAGACATGGAAGTTATGCATATATTTTTCTGACTTTTTTAATTTCTGAATTGATTTTTAGATTTTTTTGAAAATTCGAGTTTTTTAAAGATTTGATGGACGACTGACTTACATAGCGCGTACATTTGTGTGTGTGTGTGTGTGTGTGTGTGTGTATATATATGCGTATATGTGTGTGTGTGTGTGAATTACCATTATAATGAATCATAAATTAGTTGGGACGCATCCATTCATTAAGGCATATATATACGTGTGTGTGTGCGCGCGTGTGTGTGTGTGTGTGTGTGTGTGTGCAATTCCGATAAATACGTGCGTATTTCATGATAGTGCTCGTTCCAAATTAAAATATGATTAACAACTTTCGAAAGAAATTATTGCAGAACTGAAGACTAAACAATTTAGCGAGGAAACAATTCTGAAATTCAACAAATTTCTTAGAAATTGGATGAAATATTCTTAGAATTGATTGGTAGAACGAAGGCTGCTGACACAATTTGGAGAATCCTTTGCAAAGCCCGCGGGTATCCGTTGATTGAACTTGTAATATTAGCGGAGAAGATTTTGTAAAATTGGAAGATTAAAATTCTAAATTAAAAGAAGGAATTAATATCGAGAAAAGAAGAGCAAAATCATTTGATTAAAGACAAATTGTAAAAGGAAGAAAAAGAACTAGAAACCTATTGAGATAGGATTAAGTGATAGTTCGACTTGTTGAGGGAGAACATTTAAAAATTATAGTTTGGGGATGACGGAAAAAGAGAAGAAATAAAAAAAAAAGGATAAAATTATAATGATTTGGAAAATAAAACGAGTGATGATATTGATGCTGCTGTTGCTGCTGATGATAACATTGCTGATAATGGCGATATTAACTGAAAAAAAAAAGACAGAAGATGAACATCATAAAAATAGTCGGGAACGGAGAAATTCGCATTTATAGTAATATATATAATAAATGATGATAATAGTAATAGTAAAAACAGTTATAGTAATCTTCATAGAATAAAAGTAAGATAATAATATCAATGATGAGTAATGGAAGAAGAAGAAGAAGAAGAAGAAAAAAAGGAAGTAAGGAAGAAGAAAGGGGAGTAGAAGAAAAAGAAGTAGAAAAAAAAAGAAGTATTACTAGAAGAAATAGAAGTAGTAGAGCGAGGAGTGGAAGACAAAGATGAAGAACTAGAAAAAGAAGAAGTAGAAGTAGTAGTAGTAATAGTCGTAGAAGAAGAAGAAGAAGAAGAAGAAGAAGAAGAAGAAGAAGAAGAAGAAGAACAACAACAACAACAACAACAACAACAACAACAACAACAACAACAACAACAACAACAAAGCCTCACTCTGGTGATAGAATCCGAGGTATTTCGAAATGAGCTAAACATGGCCGACATAAACCGGTAACCCCCTTACACTGATTACAACAAAAGTTGCAAATTTTATAAAAGCTAAGCAGCAGGGATTATCATTGTTAAAAGAACACTAGGAACGAAAATCTCTGCTCAGTCAATCCCAAATACCCAAGATGCTGATGCAGATGAAACTAAAACCAATCAATGGCTACGAAGTTCAGGATAGCCGAAACAAAGGGTTTCATTTTTGCCCCAAACCAGAGTCTATCTACTAGGAATTACTTAGCACACGTTGATTAGAACGATGCTAACTGCAACTACAGGTTCTGTAATAATGCAACTGAGATTATTGACTGCATCATACCTGGATGTCCTGTTTTAGCTCTCAATGAATATTGACAAACACAACAGAGTGTGTCAGTACATCAATGGGATAGTATGTAAGCACTATGGCACACCAAACACACTACATTGGTATGAACATCACATAGAACCTGTTACTAAAACACAAGATGTATCAATATTATAGAATTTCCTTGTATATATGCATCCAACCATCAAAGCTACCTGTCCAGACATGATTATTGAAGACAGAAAGGATCAGGGATGCCAATAATAGATAAAACCATTTTATCAGACAAAAATACATCTATAAAAGAGTTTGAAAAACTGTCGAAGTACAAAGACCTGGAAATTAAGAACACAAAAATACGGCAACTTAAGGCTGTAACAATACTTGTTGTTATACGATCGTGGTTGTCGGGAAATATCTAGGTAGAATATCAGGAAATGCAAGCATCTACGAGATGCAGAAAATTGTCTTCTTGGGTCCCTGTGTGTATGGATCCTACTTTTGTATATATGGAATGGAAAGAACTGCCTGTGCCTACTAAATCATAACATCGTTGCCTGCCCTAAGTTTTAATCCGAAACTCGGTGTGCAATTAATATTATTAGACATCAAAAGAAAGAATAATTGAAAAAAAGAAAAGAGAAGACAGGTATTAAGATGGAAGAAAAAAAGAAAGAGAAGTGGATCAGGAAGAAGAGGAGAAAGTATGTAGAGTTGGTTCGATCGGAAGAGAGAGAGAAAATGAAAATACGGAGCAAAAGAGAAAGATATTTCATAAAAGGGTCGCAATAGAAGGAACTGTAAAGCAAAACGAAGAGTAGAAGAAGAAGAAGAAGAAGAAGAAGAAGAAGAGAAAAAGAAAGAATGAATCTTTGACGAATTATATAGATCTTGGTTAGCATAAGAAATGCTATTTTAGAAAGTGAATGATATAGAATTAGCATTATAGAGCTGGGCAATTCTTTCTAACACAGTCAAAGAGTTCAAGATGAGAATTCAGGTGAATACTGAAGCATGGATTTCAACAACGCTACCTAAGAACACTTTGAAAACTTTCAAATTAAAAAACGTTTTACATTAATATTCAACTACGAGTTATTCAATTTTTCAACGATATTTTTTGAAAAAAGGTGGCTGGATAACTTGGTGAGTCTTTTATTGTCTAATTCCGTTTTGGTTAATAAACTATATTTCTCATGAAATATATTTTGCACTCACGCAGTTATACTGTTCCAAGCAGACATCCTTCTTCGTCCAAATTCAAAATGTCACACCATCAAATCAAATGAAAAATATTTTATTTATTCTCGGTTGCATGATCCTTTAAAATTAAAGAAAACATACAGATTCCAGGGTCCAACAGATTCTTCATTAAAACCTTAAGAGTGCACTGACTGAAACGTTGCAATAAAAAAGAAAGAGAATATTGTTTTGAAAAAAGTCATTGAGTCTTTCTGATAATTTGTTGAATGAAGATCAATTTTCTCAATGTGATTTTATGATAATAATGAGTGAAAATCCGATTTTTCTCGGTTAATCTTTGAGAGGAAAATCTGTTTGAGATACTTTTTACGCAGAGAAAAAAAAGAAAGACAAAGATGATTTTAATAATAATGATCATCATAAAAAACATTATTCCCATTACTGATAGGGAGGGTAAAATTCGGTTTTCTAAAGGGTGTGATAGAAAAAGTTAGCCATTCTCTTCGATTGAAATTGAGTGATCAGTGACAATTTTTCCTCTGATATAAGCTGACAGTTATAAAAGAATAACCCACAGGAAAGTGATCAGATCTCAGTTCTACTTTCTGAGATCATGGGAAGATAATATCCCTCTTCCACGAAAGTTATATCAGGCAAAAAAGTTCTGGTATGGAAATAAAAAGGAACAAAACAAAACCAAAAGCAAAAAACAACTTACAACTAAACTAGATTTTAAATTAAAATTAATTCCTTGTATTCAAGAATCTTCTGGCTCTGTATATTCCCGCACACTGGAGAGTGCAAGAAAGACGATGACTCCTTTTTTTTAGCAATGGAAAATGGTGTATAAATCTCTCATGGGATATCCAAGTATATCATGTGGAACTTCAAGCTTTACTATAACGTAGTATTTGTTAGATTTTTAAAGAATGTTTGATTATAATTATGTATAATGGTACTTGGATATCAATCGATGGCGCTAAAATGTGCTTGGCTATATTGTATTTAGCGATATCACTTGGCAGGTTTGTTGGAATTCGTCTCTGTATGACTTGATTAGTTGAGAGGTCGCGCTTTTGATTACTCCGACGCGAACATTTGCACATAGTCGTGAAACGCATAAGTTGCAACTATTCTATAATGCATAACGTATACACACTCACACATGCATGTACGTGCACATACATGCATACACACGTGCATACACCTGCACACGCACAGATGGAGAACATGAAAGTTGATGCATAACTTAGATACAGACGCCATCTTGAAGCTAATGGATGACACTAACACGCCAGGAATCGAGAAAATCGAATTAGCAGAACGAAATGTCTTTAACAGAAAATTGGCAAGACAAGAATTTAATGTTGTTCGTACATATCTTTTTTAAAAAATATATTTTCTTTCCATGAAATCGCATCTTTAAAAAATGTAAAATGATATGAAGAAACTTTTTTTTATTATTAATAATTAGACTTGTGGTAGAAGTAGTAATAATAATTATTAAATTTATCATCAATAATTAGAATGTTCATGATGATAAAAATCGATATCCATAATTATAATCGTTATCAATAAAATCATTTTAAAATAATCACAATATCCATAAGAACAATTTTATGGTTTATTATTATCTAAAAATAATAATAATAATAATAATAATAATAATAATAATAATAATAATAATAATAAGAAGAAGAAGAAGAAGAAGAAGAAGAAGAAGAAGAAGAAGAAGAAGAAGAAGAAGAAGAAATGTAAAAAAACTATATTAAAAACTCTGGACCTAAACTCTCATCAAAAGTGTCAACGTAGGTTTCATTAGTTTTAAAGTTGTCCTCGCAGGCTATGTATATCACACACAGACTGTAGTAATAGAGTTAGAGGGCTGAAGATTTTAACATTTATTTAACATGGAATCACTAGACTTGAAAGTTTTAGTGGGAATGGGTTAGATTTTCAATGCAAGTTTACACTGAATCGATCCCTTAGTTTGTATCCAGCAGAATCGTTTTAAAAAAATCAGATATTTTTTTTAGTGATAACTATCCAACAAAAGACGAGAGAAGTAACTCATTTATTGACTACCCGTTTTTCCATTCTTCCAATTGATCACCCCTAACACAGTATGCTGCCAAACCACGTTAATGACTTGACAGTTTATTTTGATTGAATAACCACACCCGTTTTTCTCATCCTTTCTATGCGTTTTATTGATATATTCAAATGTTAAGGAAACTTTTTACTGAATCGTTGATGTCTTTATTTAGAGAGAACGCACCATAATCGTCATGAAAGAAATTCTCCCTGTTCTTATTGTAATTTCGTTTTCTTATCATTTCTAATGATATCAGAAATCGTTGCTTTAATCATGTAATTGAACAAATGTAGCCTTCAAAGATTTTTCTAATATGTGCGAGTGTTTGTTTGTTTATGTATTCATTTTGTGTATTCAAGCGCTCCTGGACATAGCGTTTTGTCTGCAGACTTGAAATTTGGCATTCAAATACTGAATCCCTCCTGGAAATTTGCTTTTGATTTTTGGACAGTAGCTTTTTTGACCTTTTGGGAAGGCTTATTTTGATAGGTGTATTAAAAACATGTAGATTCTCCAGAATCACTATATATTTCTAGATTTTTTTCCTACCTTATTTCAGTGGAAAACGCCAGTGATGTCATGAATGAATTCATTCTGATCATATTTATTTTCGATAGAATTTTTTTTTACATGACTTCGAGTTTTGACGCTACGGTTGTTCAATTATTGACTGTGATGGTTATTGTCTTTTCATTTGTCCTTTCTGTTTTTTAATGATGCTGCTGCTGCTGCTGCTGCTGATGATGATGACAGCCATCATTATTTTCATCTTTTGTTGCATTTGTTTTCGACTTATCCTGTATTATCATCATTAACATCATTAGAATCAAAGAATTGAGATAGAATAAACAGATGAATAACAAAATAAAAGAAAATTATCATGAAAATTGTTGTTATAACTTTATATTCAATTTTCAGACTTTCATAACATTTTCTGCTAGGAATATTAGATCAGGAGATAATTATAGAATTTTCTATAATTTCATAAGATATCAATGAGGTGAGGTAAAGACATGGGCAGGGGAAGATTGAATAGTTTATTTTGGGAATTTTGTATTGAAAAAAATGCCCCAAACACATTTTTGGCAAATATTAATTTTTAATAGCGTTTCTATCCGGGTCATTTGGCGCGATTTTTTCCCGGTTTTCAATGTGTGAGTGAAAACAAGTGTAGATTTTAGTAGTGGAAAAGAAAGCAGTGGTAGGCGTGTGTGTGTGTGTGTGTGTGTGTGTGTGTGAGAGAGAGAGAGACAGAGAGAGAGAGAGAGAGAGAGGGTGATAAAAACATTCGATGAAGAAATATGAAGAAAAGGGAAGAGAAAAGTTAAAAGGATGTTGTTGATGATGAAGACAAAAGAAAAAGAGGCTGCCTGAAAGAGAGAGAGAGAGAGAGAGAGAGAGAGCGTGCTAAATCGAACTAAAAAGTACCCAAAAGAGTGTATGCCTGTGTCAGCACCATTTTCACTAAAACTAAATGAAAATCAGTCCACGAATAGCTACGATGCAGTGGAGGTAAATTTAAATGATTCATTTATTCATCATTGGAATTAACTGAGAACTTTTGGAGTTATTGTGTAGACATAAGGCTGCAATACAAGGGGATAACTGTAAAAAGTTCTTAAATCCATTCCAAATTTATATCCCTTCGACCGTAGTCAATGGCCCATCCTTCCACGGAGTGTAATTAAGTAATTTTGAAGATGTTGTTTGATGTGGATATATTGCGTTGACACGAGGGGTGAAAATCCTGGATCCACCCCCAAATTGTATCTCTTCTTCTGTAGGCCATTGTCCATTCTTCCATAAATTGTCATTGAAATTGATGGAGAATTTTTGGAGATATTATGTTGTGGATATATGACTACAATGGAGGGAAGAAAAACTTCTTTGATCTGCCCCCAAATCCAATCACTTTTTCTTGAACCACTGCACGTCATTGAACAAAATTTCATTGAAATTGATCGAGAACTCTCCGTTTGCAGAGGTAAAAAAAAAAGAATTATTTATTAATCCTGTAAAAAAAATTCAAAAAGGGAAAACTTGACAATGAGCAAAGATATAGACATTCAGAAGCCGAGAGATAAATATATATATATATATATATATATATATATATATATATATATAGAGAGAGAGAGAGAGAGAGAGAGAGAGAGACAGAGACAGACAGAGAGACAGACAGAGAGACAGACAGACAGACAGACAGACAGAAACAGTATTGAAACAAAATTGAAAAATAGAGAAAGAAATAGTAAGAAATGTAAAAAGTAAAAAAACACTTGTCAGATCGAAAAAAATTATTCGAGGAGATTTTCTTAATGATGTAGACTGAAAATAAAATAGGTAAGCCCCTTACCCACACACACACTATATATATATATATATATATATATATATATATATATATATAGAAAGAGAGAGAGAGAGAGAGAGAGAGAGGGGGGGAGAGAAAGAAAGAGAAAGAAAGGAGGGTTGATAGGAGGGGAAAATTTTGCGAGTGTGTAAAAGGTGTGGAAAGTGAAGAAGCGGAGAATCGTAAAATACCAAAAAAAGAAGAAAACAAGCAAGTAAAAATAGAAAGAAAAATAAATCGAAAGAAAATAGACAAAAGATAGGGCAGCAAAAAACAACAAAAAAGGAAGATGGCGATTGATTCTAGAAATGACTTACAGAGAGGAATATCTGGAAATGAATGAAGAAGAAATAAGAAAAAAATAAAGAAGCAAAAGAAAAGCAAAGAACCAACCTATTCAAAGAAAAAAGAAGAAGAAAAAGTCTAGAAACAGACGGAACAAGTATTTGTTTGTATTGTAAGTATAGAAAAAAGTAAAGACCATCAATGAATCCTTGAAATTTTTCCTTTGGCACACAGTATATTGAACCCTACTTTTCTTTTCCATAAGTCTATCAATCGCTATTAACCATGTCATTTCTATTTTTTCATCTTCTTGTAATTCTTTCTCTTGGCTTCATTTTCACTTTCAATCATTTTCTTTTTATTTGCGAATAAAAGAGCCCTTCTTATTTACCCTCTCTTCGCCAGCACACCTTTAGCAAGTAATCTAAACCTCGACTACTGCCCCTTTATTCATTCGTCGTTCCATTCACAATATCACTTTTAATTGAAAATAAATACGGATTCTTTCTTGACGAAAATTTATACCAGCTATCTCAACCTTCTACTCCTCACTCCCACCCGAATGTTTGACTTGAATTATTCTGCATAAATAATTATTTACTACATTTACATTGCCACAGGGAAAAGAAGAAGAAGAAGAAGAAGAAGGAGAAGAAGAAGAAGAAGAAGAAGAAGAAGAAGAAGAAGAAGAAGAAGAAGAAAGTGGAAGGAATGGAGAAAGTAATGGTAGAATGGATTGAATAGGATGAGAAAACGTAAAAAAATAATCGAAATGATGCTGCGACTGATGATGATGAAAAAAAATGTAAACTTGAAAAGAAAGTGACAAATAAAAGAGGGGAACAAATGAATTAGTTTTTCTCTAGTGATACATGGGAAGAAATTGACGATAAGAAAGTTCGGAGGAGTGAAGGGTGTGTGTTGAATAAGAGAGGGAGGAGGAGCAGGAGGAGGAATAAAGGGGAGGAGTCAAGGTGAAGAATGGAGTGGCAGTATGAGGAGGAGCTAAACGATTGTGAAAGAGAGGAAAGGCAAGAACATGCAATCGGAGAGAGAGGAAGTGGATTGGGCTAATAGTGTAGACTGGGCCGTCTTTTTCAATCCACTCAAAGTGATCAAGAAATAATGAAGAAATAATTCGAGTGGCGAGCAAAACTGATTAGCAAAGACTAGATTTTTTTTCCATCAAATAAACTGATTTGCATTGAAATGTTTACCTGTTTAGAAAGACACGGTGGTTGATTCTAACGTTCAACGATGCACACGTCTATCTGTGGATGACATTTACAAAGCTACCCTTAGAACGATATTAAGCCAAAATTGAGTAAATACGCTTGAGAAGATTGTACAGCACCAGACTTGCAAGTACACAGCGTGTGTCTGCGTCGGAAATCAGCATTCGATATTGATTGATGCCTGAAAGACGAATAAGAAATAACTAGTTGGGAAGATAGAATTGCGCCAATCTTCCAAGTTTAAAGTGTCTGCTTGTCTAAATAATGAGCATTTCGAACCGTGGCTTTTATTTTGGTTTTGATGCGAAACTTTAGGAAAGACGCAATAATCTCAGCCACAAGACAGGCCCTAACGCATAGTTATGCAAATGGTAAAGCTGCTACTGATGTTTGTGAGATGTTTACGAGTGAAGTCGGGGAAATAGTTGAATAACAATAACAGTAACCATGGAAATGAAAATTGAAAATAGTTATTATGATGATGTATTCAACGGTTTCAGATTATTTTTTCAATTTGATAAAAAATGATAACTTTAAATATCGGTTGATTTCGATTAAAAAGAATGCATTGAGCAAATACTCAGATACTTTTCAGCAGAGAAGTTAATGTTAGTAATTTCACACACACACACACATACACACATGTGTATGATATCAAAAATACTACTTGAAGAATAATATTGATAAATATTTTTTTGATAGACCAGTATCTAAATTAGTATATATTTATATATATATATATATATATATATATATATATATATATATATATATATATATATATATATATGTATGTGTGTATACTGTACGAGTGTATATCAGCACACAAAGACGGACACAACTATATATATATATATATATATATATATATATATATATATATATATATATATATATATATCATGCATGCGCATGGGTTCAAGTGTGTATGTGTGTGTGTGTTTATGCCATGATGATTTGCACACACACACACACACACACACATACATATATCATTATTATCAGTTATTATGAATCCTCTGCTGGACAAAGGCATTCCCATCTACTTCCATGACAACCGTGATTGCGCTAACCTTTGCCATGTCTTAACGGCAAACCTCTCTATATCATCCTTCCATCGTGTCTCTTGTCATCTTGTCTTACTACGTGTTCATCCCATCTCTATTGTTGTTGCTTCATTGTTTTTAAAAAAAATAATATCCACCATTCTAGTTTTCCCTCTGATCCTTGTTCATCATTTCCATCAATAAGAGTTATCTTTGGTATTCCTCTTTCCGTAGCGCTCTGTGCGATTCAAAGTTTGTTCTCAGTTTGTTTCGTTAATTTCCATGTTTCGCATCTGCGAGTCATCGCTGGTATTATGCATTCGTTATATACTTTACGCTTTGAGCACATTGGCCGTATGTGCCTAATTTTATTATCTGTCCAGGGTAAATGTATTTGTCCACTGTGTCCACAGCCTCACCCACAATTTTTATCTTCTTTTTGGGGACTGTTGTTGAAAATTACTTTTGTCCTTGTTCTCTTCATCTTTAAACCTATTATTTACTTTCCCTACTTTGATCAGTCAAAATGTTTTGTAATTCTTCCAATGCTTCTGACGTGATAGAAACGTCATCGGAGAATCTCCAATGGTTTTAATATTCTATGTTTATTCCCATTCCCTCCCAGTCAGTTTTCTGAAAGATGCTTCCGAGGCTTTCTGTAAATAGTTTTGGTGATATTGTATCCCCTCGTCTTACTCCCGTTTCTACATCTATCTGGTATGTATCTTTAGGTAATATAATTATAGCAGAGCCATTTTCAGAATTGTTTGAATGATTTGGATGTCATCATCATAGTCATCTTATAATTATACCAATACTAGCATGTCAAGATATTTATACATAAGAAGTTATGTAATAAATTAATGGCAATATATATATATATATATATATATATATATATATATATATATATATATATATATATATATATTTATGTGTGAGTGTGTGTGTGTATGTATGCGTGTGTGCACACGTGTGTATGCATGCACACATATATATGTATGGATGGACAGCATAACTTCGTTGAAGCATTTGTTTTATGCAGGATAACCGTTAGTCATAGAAAATGAAATGAGAGAAACAAATTAAAGCGTCGGACAGAAACGGGAAATGATTAAATTCAGAATAAATAATAAGAATATCCAACTGCTTGCCACATTGAAAAAAAAAGGAAACGAAATCAGCTGTAATTGAGGGAGTGAATAAAAAGATTTCAATCAGGAAAGTTCGACTAGAAAGATACCAATAAGGAATGGAGCAATGTAAACAAACTAGGTTTCCCAGAATAATAAATTGAGATGAAAATAAAAGTAGATACAAGCCCCCCCCCCAACGAAAAACAAAATAAAAAAAGAAACAAAAACAAAGCTGGAAAACCGAACAGGGCCGGATTCTTCTCACAGAAACAATAAAAGAATCTTTCTCGACCGGAAGTATTTGTGCTAACAAGAATAAACGAGAAAAAAAAGCCCAACGATGAAGGCTTGCATGGAGAGAAACACATCTTAATGTCACAAATATTATTAATTTTCACCTTCATGAAGCTTAACAAAGTGGTTTTAGCAATTAGATATAGGCAGGAATGTGTAGATGTTTTTCTTAAGTTAAATGTACGGAAATGAAGATCCTATTTTTGAAGTAATTCTTCTTCGTACATTCTCATACATAGAAGCTGTTTTAAAAAAAAAATGAAGAAGAATAAAATCCCAAAATGAATAATGGATTCTTATTACTTACCAGAGTTTGAAATTAGATGATATTGTTTGTTCATGCTTGCGTTCCAACTATTGATACATTTACCTATCTTCTTCTGTTATACACACACACACGCACACACACACACACACACACACACACACACATATATATATA
This sequence comes from Thysanoteuthis rhombus, assembly GCA_963457665.1. NCBI lineage: Eukaryota > Metazoa > Mollusca > Cephalopoda > Oegopsida > Thysanoteuthidae > Thysanoteuthis > Thysanoteuthis major. The sequence continues at coordinate 57,938,114 of OY735202.1, forward strand.
TATATATATATATATATATATATATATATATATATATATATATATACCAGCCGATTCTGTTTGTTTCTGTATCCGTAACAAAGGAATATTCCATTTAAAGATAACGGTTTTGGTGATGGAAATATCCCCTACCAATCATTTGAAACAATGGACTCATCCGCTCAGTTTTGCCTATGTATCCTCACGGGTTGGGGGTCATATTAATACATCGATTCTTCTCTGTATCTTTCCAATTTCAGTCTATGTACAGCCAAAGCTTGTAGGTCTGACCAGATCTATGGCATCATATACCAAAATACATGAAAGGACATCATGACCAGGATAGTTCTGTGCATATATTCGATGTAAAATGCAGATAAGTAAATGCAGTTTTTAGAAATATTAACAGTAAACATAATTTGCCATACAGTTGATTATTTCCAACTGAGTTTAATCTATAAATAAAAGTTCACATAACACTTATCACCAATTTTTGTTCTAATGACAAACATCTCGACGATCAAATTATCTTCCATACAAATTTGGGGCTTTTTTGTTGAGTATCAACTGTCCTAAAATTGACAGTGTGAACGGTCGTAAAGAAAGATAAGTATTTACCGGTAAAGTGGAAGCACGTTGGAAGATTAAAGTGAACATTGACTCTATAATAATCCAACTCTATGTTACAAATAATGAATGAAAATTTGTATTTTTTTGACGAAAATTTGGGCCTTTTCTTTTCTTGGAAAAACAAGGAAACGATCCTCAAAACCTTAATTTCGTTAACAAAACAGGGTGTCAACTTCCCGGTAAACATGATTGGCGAATACCAATTACACTTCATCGTCATTAGCCATTTAGCGTCAGTCGTTGGATGTAGGCCTTCCTCAAGATTCGCCAGACCTCTCTATCATGGGCATTGCAGAGCAATTATTTTCTGAAATTTTGCTCGGGATTCACGATGTGAGTTGCGATGTCCATGGGTTGTCTGACATTGCTCGTGACCGACCTATTGCAATTTGAGTTTTCACATGATTCGTGTGATATCTCTGACTCCTGTTTGATCTAATGATCTTTTGAGCATTATTCTCACTTGTGGACGTTGTATTGTTTTCAGTTTGAAGGCCAATCTTTTGGTTGAGTCCTATGTTTCAGCTCCGTATGTAACTATTGGGAGGGTATATTTGGTTGAAAAGCCTTCTTTTTAGAACTAATGGGATTTTCTCGTGTTTGAAGGTTTAACTTGCTCTATAAAATGATTGCCAATCTGGAGTGATTCTTCGTTTGATTTCTTCTTTTCTTTGAGGATTTCATGGCGATTTATTGTCCTAGGTATATGTAGTGTTCCACTTTCTTTAGCTCTGCATTTCGATTTTGATCGCTGTGTCTTGGTCCTCAACATGTTGTTTAAGCGAAATACTTGTGGAAACAAACTTTATTCATTCAGTTTATGATCATCATTTGGATGGAAAGAAAAGAGAAATCAGGAAAAATACAAAGACCTTGCGAAAGAACTGATTAAGATTGTTGGATATGAAGGTATCAGTTGCGCCCATCATTACAGGCGCGCCTGAAATAGTCTCAAATAGGAAATCCTTGGAAGAATCGAGACCATCATTACTAATATTATACCAAAAAGAGTGCTAGAGCATGAAGAAGACGTGTTGTCACTTGATCTCTAGTGTAAACCACCAGTTACCACTGGTGTAAAAACCCAGTGCAGAGATAATAATAATAATGATAATAATGTTGTAATTGATGATAATGATGCTGATGAGTAGTTTTTCGATTGTTATAGGAATGAATTATCATGCTATCAACTAATAAAATTTCCCAATCTTACAATTTTTATTTAATCAATCGATATCAAATCAACCACTTTACGACAATTTGGTTTTACTCTTGATACACGAAAGCATATCTATCACCTTTCATGAGTGTCTAATCTAAGACGATTATAATCCTTGACTGAGAAGTTGATCTTAATTCTGGTTTAATCATCGTTTGGAATTTCAACGAGCGAATAATTTTCGCTTTCGGTACATTAACATTACATGGTATTAATCAAAGTTGAAAAACAAAAAAACAAACCCCAAAACGAAACAATTGATTTTTCACTTCCTCTTTCTTACGACGATAACTAGTTCACGGGGTCAAAAAGAAAACAAAATCGGAAAAAACTTACTGCATAACATCGTTTCGGGCACCAGTTTTAGTAAATCAAACTTTGTCAACAAACTTGAATAAATCTTTAAAAAAATGGTGTTTTCGATTCATACTATAACATGACTCATAACCTTGTAATCTGACTATTATTTCACGGATAAATATAGAAACAAATGACTTTTTATTCATGGAGGTTGACAGTAATGCTGCAATTCAAAAAAGCATCTGTAAAATTACTGTTTGAATACAAAATTTGTTAAGTTCTCTGATTATAAAAAAAATCATAATATTTTCACAATTATTGGGAAAGATTTTCTAACAAATGACTATAAAATCAAACACATACTCTTATGCATACGTGTTCGTGCATGTATATGTGTGAGTGGTTGTGAGTGGTTCTATTTTTTGTCGTTGAATGGCATTAGGACCCTTTAGTTTTAACTGATCTCATTAAAAATAACTTTTGATTGTATTGTGACAGCTGTCATTTTTTTGTATTTTTATTCATTCTTTATAACATTGAAGATATTTGTAAATAATCAATATTTTTGGCAAATCATTTTTTATCATTTTGAGAAAGGTAGAAAATATAACTTAAACGCAGAAAAGATTTGTGTTGCTTATGAAGAAAGTACTGTGAATTTTATCGAAATTTATGTTTCATTTCATCGAACGTTTCAAAAGTAGAGATATTTCACCAACCGATGCTTCATCTTCGGGTAGATCATTTGAGGTGAATAGCAATCAACCAACACATTACTTACGGACGATAAACAGTGTAAGACATGGAAGATAACTAACATATATGTTTACACACGAATTCATTTATGTACTGACTTGAAATACCAGACTATCAATGCTAAATAGGCAAATGAATGTGGAAAAAAAAGGAAAAAAAGGTATCACATACTCATTTCATCTTCGTAGAATTATAAGATATTGATCGGCTTTAAATTCAGATTACATATTTTCAAAGTCTTTAACACATACTCAAAACGCAAAACAATTTCCCGAACATTAAAGAACCTCAAACATGAATTTATACACGGTTAAATGTCCATAGAATACTACCTAAATTCATACTTACTCTCTCTTACAGACACTCTATCGTGTAAGCACCTTGGTGCTCTCTCACATCCCTTCACGTACATATATCAATCACAGTCACGTGACTATCCTAACATGCGCACAAAGCACGCGCTTATAATCAAATACGCAAGGAATTCATCTTCCATTCTTTTAATACGAAATGCCTATTATCCGTCATTTGCCTTCTTTGATTTAGTTTCTCTCAAAAAATTCAGGATTTTCTTTCAATGATTTCCCAGGAAGCTACATTTGGTCACCATTCCCCCTATTTCTTTATTGATTAATTTATTTAATTTCTGATTGTCTCCATGGATCTGGTGACACTTGATAGACGTAAAAGGACAAAAAGAACCATGTATAATGGTGTTGGTGGAGGTGGTGGTGTGTGCGCATCGATGGGGTGTAAAGAGGCACATCTTCCATTTCTTTCTCAGTTTCCTTGGCGGATTATGGTTTAGCTGTTTTCATTGGGTTTAATTTTTAGGATATTCTATCATCTTTCTCAGAAATGATAACTTCGGTTTTTGTACATAGCATGTTTGAACTTGTGTTTGTGTTAATCTTTGTATTACTTGGGTATCACGTGTTTTAAAAACAAATGAATCAACTGCAGTTAAGCGAGGAGAGTATTAAGATGATAACGATCTACTAGTTCCTGTATTTTCGTAGTTTCACTCCTATAATAACTTTTTGGTTGCCTATCGACGTGATTTGAAGAATCTTGACATTCGCAAATAGTACAAGTGCTCATAATTCTATACACAGGATAATTGGAAGCCATCTAGCAAAGTACAATCCTGGTTGTCCCTAATTCTTTTGTAAACATATTGCTCAAAATTTCTCCATGATCTGTACTTCCTTCAGTCAACTTGAAATCAGTTTTCAGTCTGACAATAATCCTCTGTCAAATTATTCGTTCTCAAAGATTATCAAAGTTGTTGTGAGTAAATGCGTGTTCAAAGTATGTATCTCGTTCATACCACTCAAGTTGAGCAGATGTTTTCAAGCAGATGATATACTGACTGCTATTTAATTGTCCAATGAGGATGTGTAGGTATTGATTGAATTTTTGGATTTCACGCTTTTCTAGGGGTGGATTTGCAGAAAATAGTTCTAACGTACTGTCAACCTAGAACAAAACCATTTCATGAGCAGTGTCTATGGAGATCTTAATAATATTGAGTTGTCTCCCCTTCTCGAACGCACACACACACACACACACACACACACACACACACACACACACACACACACACATATATATATATCTCAGTAAACGGGCAATATATATCCGACAGGATGTTGTAATTACAAGGACATTTACATTGGGAACTAATTGCTCGGCACCGATTTCACACGATAGCAAATTGGCTGGCTCCAGATCATATATATTAATACAGAAATGAGTGTTGTGTTGTACAAGTATTCTATTAATATATAGATATATCTGTTTATATATATATATATATATATATATATATATACACGAAGTTCTACCCATATTCCAGAAATTTGAAGTAAACTACTTCAGCTCCTAGTTTCCACCGTCACCATCGTAATAGTCCCCTTAGAGCACCTATATAACGATCCTAGCAATTTTCCCATAAGTCTATGCAACTATGGAAGGCTTCAAACGTGATGGTCTCGAGAACGCCCAACGATTATTTCTGGATCTCCTCAATAGTCAAAACGACGCCTTTTCAGGTGGGATTTCCGTTTGAGAAACAAGAAGAAGTCGCAAGGGGTACGTGACAGGCGAATATGGTGGGTGGGGAATGGCTACCGCATTGCTGGAAGGGAAAAACTGCTGGACGGTTATTGGTCTCAGCACAAATTCTGCAGCAATGCGTCTCATGCCCTGATGTCTAACAAAATGCACTGAACACTCCCGTCGAACTGTTCTTCGATATCACATATCATGGATAATTCATCTACGATCTGCAAGAATGGCCTAGCACAGATTTTCGGCGACTCCTGATGATCGTCGATGGTCGTCCAGAACGTTCATCTTCCGCGGCAGAAGTTTGACCTTACTTGAAACACATGTACCAAAAAATAAAAAAAACAAAAACAAAAACAAAAAACTACACGAAACTTTCTACTTTGAAACGAGGAATTGTCTCCAAAAGCTTCTCAAGAAACCGGTGAGTTTCTGCAACCGTCAAGTTGATCTCGAAATTGAACTTGATTCACGTTTTCTGTTCCTTGTAAAATCGCAAAACACGAAGACATAAAGGCAGAAGGCCGAACTGCTTACGATTTGATTTAATGACTGGAACTTACGATTTCATTTAATTACTGGTAGAAACATACACAAATATGTACACACTCTCTCACACACACACACACGTATATATATATACATAAAAACACACGCACACACACACACACACACACACACATATATATATATATAGAGAGAGAGAGGGGGGCAGAGAGAGAGGGGGCAGAGAGAGAGAGAGAGAGAGAGAGAGAGAGAGAGAGAGAGAGAGAGAGAGAGAGAGAGAGAGAGAGAGAGAGATTCCGAAGTAAGAAATTTATGCAACATACTTGGATATACTGACTGTCTGACGTAGATGCACAATACGGGTTTGATTAGAATTAGATTGTTCCCTCCGATCCAAACACAGAAAATATTCCGTTCATTTTCCCCACACCTCTGCTCCAAAAGACATGGATGGCTCCCCTTTCCCACATCCACTTGGATGTCGTTCGGATAAACACCTTGCATCGTTTGCTTTTAGCGTAAACACGGTTCCATCGCAGAAAGTCATGGATTTTTCATGAATTTTAATGCCGTGTGAAACAATTATTATTAATGTCATCGTTTTGTCGTTATTGGTGTCACTTGTCAAAACGGAAGCTTTTGTTGTCTGCCGATTTAGGGGTGTAAAACGTTTGAATGGCAGGAAAGCTAAAAGAAGGGGTGTAGTCAGAGGGATTGCAAGAGGAGGGAAATTAGAGCAGCCGACGAAAGGAATGGTGCGATTCGATGGGGGGGGGCTCTGTTGTATGCAAAGTGATTTACTAGTGCTTCATTTATGTTCCTTTTTTTTTTACCTCACACATAAATGATCAGGTCTTTAGTGAAACGTCCACGCGCAGAACAAACATTGACCAATGAACACATTCACCCAGTCAGATAAGTGCACAAGAATAAACAGAGGCTGACATAGGCATAGAAATTTATCCTTTTTATATCAGAATATGTATGTGTGTGTGTGAGACACAGAGACAGAGACAGAGAGAATGTGTGTTTTTAGTGTGTGTATGTCACGTTGACAAATTGGTTAGAGCTTTTTGCTTCTACTACCCGGGCAAGTGCTGCAGTTATGGAAGAACGTTGACTCGCCTACTTCGTCAACCGACGATGACACATTCTGTTACATCTGACAATGAGAGACAGAACAGAAAATTATACATATATACATACATAATTCATCTCACAGCCTATAAACTCAGCATTCCTTGAGGAAATATCATTCATATAAATTCATAGCATGATCATTCAGTCATCCAAGTATATTCTTTGGCTTTCTGTGACATTATCTCAACTTTCAGCCATGTTTCAGCAGTGTTTTCGATCCTGAGGAATTTTCCAATATTATCAATTTGTTTGAACGGATTGTTGGAGCGTAACGACTGATCATCTAGAGAAAAGACCACTTATCAGTCAGTTTCATGTTTGTTTGTACCTATCACATTATTACCTTATCCTTCTTTAATGTATTGCCTAGTTTCTATTGCATTTTTCCCGGAACATAAGGAAACAGTATCAGATATGCACTTTATATTTAGCTATAATTTTCACCAAATTGAAGTATGATTATCACATTTCTGCGACCATTTTGTATTTGTTTTGTAATATGGACATAATTCAATAAATTCAAGGGCACTTCAAAAATTTCCCTAACACTGAGAATAATATGGTGCATCAAAAAGTTCATTTGATTTTCCAAGTAAAAAATCGAATTTCGTTTTCCACGTTAACGTTATTGAATAACATCTTTTCCATTTTGTTCAAGTTTGGTCATCTTTCAGACGACTTCATAATGATTCCATTCTTCCACAATTTCTTATCTTTCTCGACAAAGTACTTCTCTTGGTGCCTTTTGCAGTCTTTTGGTGATTTTCACTTGGAGGATTTTTGTGATCGGTATGAATGCAGATCTGAATGACCAGTATTTAGTATTTAAAGAAGATGAATGAACATTTCCCAGTCAAGTTCGTACAATTTTCACCTGGTTATCAAAGGAGCATTTAGTCTTGCATGATTCTGACGGAATATAATGCCTCTTCTGTCAATAATTCCTGACGTTGTTCGTCGATTTTTCCCTTTGGCTCTCCAAAATGAGTTCATAGTCAAAGAATCTCTCCCAATTCAACCATGTATACAGCGTTACATTGTTTGGATGGAGATAGTTAAGGGTGGTTCATTTTGCTAACTGCGCTGTATCTTGCCTCCATGTTGCTGTGAAGTATTCACTTTTCATCGCCAGTCACTATTTGTTATAAAAAAAGAAACATTTTCGTTACGTTCAAGAAGGGGATTCTGAACGGAAATACGGATCAAATTCTTGAATTGGATATTTTACGTATGTTAACTTGAATGTGTGTATCATTATACTAAATCTTGCTTTACAAATATGTGAGTTAAGAAATAAAGATATTTCGACAAAATTGAAATGGTTCGCATAATCTTTTGATTTAGGAAGAATAAAATATATTTGTATTTAGCTAGATAGAATGGAAGGTAAGAAGGAAGATAAGTGGTTGAGTGTTGAAAGAAGGAACTGAAGCAAGAAGTAGCACAAATGTTTTTTTTTTAAGTTACAAATGAAGCAGCAGTTCCGTGGTAGATATTTGAGTTGAAATCAAATTTTAGACCATAATCATACGTATAAAGGTTAGAATTGATTATAACTGGCTCATGTGCCTTATCAGCTAACCACTGCACCCATTGGCGTCCTCTGCAACTTTTCCTGGGTTCGGGATATATCTTAAGCCCAGTCACATAACAGAAATTCCACCTGTCCTCAAAGATAAAAAAAAACTTATTAGAAAACTTGAATGGCAAGGAGCAGGCCGTGTTGCAAGAATGCCAGATAAACACTGGATCTCACGACTCATTACGTGGATCCCTAGAGACGCAACTGTAGCCGGCAAAAAATGGCCTGACGATCTGTACAAGTTCAGATGATACTGGTGCTACGATTCGGAGGTGGGGCGAATCTTGGGTGAGGTCTATGTCCAACGACGGACATTAGAAGGCTGATTTCTTCAGGTGAATTTCTTTGTTTCCTGTTAGTCATGTAGTATAAGTCTCAAGGATGGGAGATGATTGAACTCATTTTTTAGTTGTTCTATATCTCCACATAGCCGTAAGTGTCAAGCCTCCACTAACGGTAAAGAAAGAATATTGTAAGCCAAGGGAATAGATCAGGACTCTTTGTCGACCGTCGACTGTCTAACCTTGCATATTTTCCATATTCGATTCGCATAATATCATTAGTCAACAGTTCAGTCATCTGATCATCAAAAGGATGGCTCAAGTGATATCGTCTAACTCATCATACAGTCAATCAATCAAAAAAATTTGATGCTACAGTTACATTATTTACCTTTTTTCAAATAAACCACAGTCACTTACGTACACAAATTGAAACATGTATTAACTTATACACAAAGACATGAATGTACATACTTTCTAGATAATATTCATATCGCTCAGGATTGAGTTATATATTAGTCTAAATTCGTACTTTGGTTTTAGGATAATCACGAAGACTTTTTAAAATGTAAATTATAGAAAAAATTCCTAAATAACGATTTAAAAAAAAATAATCGTCTGAAAATATTCTAAAAAGATATATTAAGTTATTAAAATGCCCTGAAGAGTTTATTCAAACGTTCGTTAAAGAGGATTATTTCTAGGTGAGATGAAGACCAATTCATGGTTGATTTCTGGAAGAGTTAGGTATAAAAAATGTTTATGAACCTTTTCCAACTGGAACATGTATACGTGTGGCACGATTTTCCATAAATTTAGTGACTTTAAATTTTGCCAGCACTCAAGACCCTATGAAAGGCGTAGGCTTTCACTGAGGAGTTGATTATTAACTAACTCCGATTTTTAATGATTTACACTCCATTTAAATGAGTAGATTTCACCAGTGGAGATATTTATAGGTCATTTTGTCATGAGGAGTTTCATACAGTTTTTAGTAATAAAAATTTGGGGGAATCATGCGTTTAATTTAGATAAGGAAAACTGTTTGTATTCATCTATAAATTAATAATAGTAAATTATTAATAGTTACCTAATTGTAATAAAAGCAGCTAGTTGTACGATGAAATGGCTAAAAAGTAATTAGCAAATGCACAAACACAGCTGTATCGTGTGAAGAATTGAAAACATGAAATAGTTATCATTATCATGTTACTATGTTGGAACCATTTTTTTTCAAACGTTTGATAAATATATATCAACTTCTTTTACCATGGCATGAAGTACTGAGTTTCAATGCGAAGGAAGCAACGCTCTCCAATGTAAAAAGTAGAAATGTTACGTAGAAGTATAATTTTAATGGATATATCTGGAACAAAGGAAATCATTACGTGTTCAGTGGGGATCAATCTCTTTTGAGAGTAACACGTTAATCAATTCACTGAACTGAGCATTTCTTGGCTTATGATATCTATACTGATCATCAAATATTCCATGTGATTAGTTGTAATGTTAATGTTTAAGCTTGATATCCTTCTCAAAACAAGTTTACCTTCATTTTTGTGTTATTTTTATTGCTGCATATCAAGTTTCAATTTGTTGGTAAATCTCATCCACCTCTGATGTTGAACGTTCTTTTTAAAAAATATTTTTTTGCCTTATCTTACTCATTAAAATCATAACTAGTTGCAATAGTTTATCTTTCAACATCCTGTTCATGGTGAATAATCGGAAATGCAAACAAGAGGCAAAGAGAAAAGAAAACGGGGAAAATAACAAGAAATGAAATTATGAAAGACAGAAAGACAAATGACAGTGAATGTAAAAAAGGCGCAAAGAAATAAATCTGAAAGGCACGGAAGAGAAAGATTAAAAAAAAAAGTAATGGGAGCAAAAGGCAAGAGAAAGGTAGGGGTTGAGAGAGAAAGGGAAAAAGAAGAAATTCAACAAAATGAACAGAAAAAAAAATGGAAGGAAAGAAAAATAATCAGGGATTAGGAAATGCAATGAAATCAGAATAAACCAAAAGGAAGAGTAAATAGAAATGAAAGATCTATCTAAAAGAATATAGGAATTGAAATGAAAGAACTGGAAAACTAGCGAAAATTCGTCACCCTATGATAAAGAGACCTGTCAACTTTTCAAAGTCATAAGTATCAAGTTTTATGCAATTGTGATATGGAAATATTCTGCAAGTATTATTTTCAATAAAAATCGTAAATGGTGTTACTTCTACTGTTTTTGAAAAATACAACAAGAAAAAGAACAGACTCTGTTCAAAACCTGTGACGTTGTGTATACGATTTTGACAACAATTGGTAATATTTGTTTCCAATCGATTTTTCAAGTTAATCCACATTGAAACTAAAAAGAATCATTGCATCAAAATTAAAGGGAAAAATGAAATGCATTATGAATCATTGACAAAGGAAAAAAGATATAAATTTAAATAAATATGAAGACATTTGCAGAGAAATGGAAGAAATATTGAAGAAAAAAGTAAAAGTAAAAGTGAAAATATATATTCTCCCCCCCTCTCTCTCTCTCTCTATATATATATATATATATATATATAGCATTATTTGTAATTGAGACAAAGCAGTAATAAATATTACACTTAATATATCTATTTTTACAAAGCAGAACAAATTGATAAAATTATTTTACCCAGTGAAAATATCTTTTGCTGGAAAATAATGTGATGCACAAAATAAAACAAATGATTTAGTCTTTTAGTTCAACAGGATTTTCCAGTAGACATCTTCCGTGCGTCTCCCATTGTGCGTCAGTGTGAAAATATTGTTCGGGCATTCAATTCCAGATTAACCTACATAAAGCTCACAAGGGGAATAGCATGGAAGACACTGGTTGAAGCCAACAATCTTGAGAGATTGTCCCTGTGTTGTAAATAATAAGGCAAATTTGTTGTGAATAATGGCGATCATAGGAATGAACACATCCTCTGTTTTGCCTACTCAAAACAGGATAGGGGCCTCAATGACACATGGCAGAAGCTGCTTGACAACAAGGCGATTTCCATTGAACAACTGAGGAGGATTTCAATTTCTAAAAAGCATGATGGATGTTCCAACTTTCAGTTGAAGCTCGTGGGTAGGAACACCAGGCAGCTAAAAAACAAATCCACGCCCTTGAGTGTGTGTAAGTGAGTGTGTATTTTTTGACCAAATCTGTTTGCCATTTGCAAGAAGGAACACTAAAGAAAAGTCAGAAATAAGAATCTTTGTTTCCAATGTCCATCATCGAAAGCGTTTTCGATGGGCATGCAGACGTCGGAACAAGACTTTGAATTAGTGGAAGATCGACTGGCCCGATGAGTCTAGCTTTTTTCGATAGGGTAAGTGTCGATAGTTATCCTGGGGAAACAATGGCAATAGAATGCACTGTGGGGAAACAACAATCCGGTGGGGGTAGAGTGATTGTTTTGCTGGGAAAGAATGGGTCCTATCATTCGTGTGGAAGGTACTTAGTCGCTTACCACCAACTTCAACATCCAAAGACCAGGTGCAATCCTTCATGACATCTTCCAGTAGGACAATGCACCTTGTTCCATTGCACGAGTTGGACGGGAATGGTTTCAAAAAGACGTCACTGTTTTGATCTGGGTGACAAACTCCAACAAACTTCCCTAATTTCAATCCCATTGAGTATTTATTGGATATGTTGAACCAACAATTTGGATTTACAGAACTTCCACCACTTGCAGCCGTAAAAACATCCTGGATTTAAACTCAGGGAAACCTTTAGAGATATTGCAGAGTCCATGCCCGATTGAGTAAAAACTGTTTTGTGGGTACACGAAGGGACAACAATTTATTAGGCTCACCCGAAATGAAAAGAACAAGAACAGCCAACTTGAACATATAAAACTCAATCATATCAAATGAGAAAATATGTTTTATTTCATTACATTTATTTATAAAGGATATAATTTAAGATTAATACGTTAGTTCGTTTCAGGTTTAGGTTCGGTTTCACGATTAGGGTTGAGGTAAGTTGAGGTAAAATACAACAATCAATTGAAAAGTCAGAGTAAGAATATTTACGTGTGTCAATAGACGTAGAAACGGATGCTGGATGCTGCATCTTGATGATGATCTATGATAAAATTCACTGCAAAATTCCAGACCGGAATATCAAAATGCTTAATTCAATAAATGTAAATATGAAAAAATTTCCCCAGCTTTTATTGAAAACAAATTTGAATACACACACACATATATATCTATATACATTCCTTTTCCAGTGTTTGGAGAACTAATGAAATACATTCAAAATAGTCGATAATTTCTTCAAAAAAGTGACGAATTTTCGAAAACAAATTAAGCATTTTTCTCAAATTGTTGTTATCATTTTGCTCATTTTCATGAAAGTTTGAATTAAAATTGAGGAAAGGTTAAAATTTGCAATCGAAAAATTATCAACTTTTTCCACCAATTCATTAACACTGTCCACAATTGACAGTTCAATGGCTGACACTTTGTATAGGATCGACAAGGAGGAACATTTGATCGTTGATGTCATGGGAAAGATTCATTTAGGAAATTTACGTAGAAGCACAGCTCTACACTAAATAGGAACAGACAGTTGAATTTGTGCTTATGAAATCTTTGTCATATATATATATATATATATATATATATACACATATATATATATATATATATATATATATATATATATATATATATATATATATATATATGTATACATGTGTGTGTGTGCGTGTGTGTGGGTGTGGGTGTGTGCATGCGTGTGTTGGAGAAATGAGAGATGAGAAGTGGAATGGTCCTTGGAATCGATGGTATCCCCTGAACTGTTATTGTGTCGAGAGGCTTGCAGGCGATGTCTATTACATCAGTAGGGATGATTGGCAGGGGCTGTCCGTCCATTTGGACTTGAAAGATGCTCTTTCATTGGCATTACATAAGAATGAAGTAAAAAAGTTGAATGTGGCAATTATTGGTCACTTTTCATTAGTATAAAAATACTCTACCATTTCGAACTTCAACCAGTCACAAAGATACCAAGAGACATCGAAGATGTTACAAGAGCATTATTATATTGACTGTAAAGAGGTAAAAAGATTGATAGTGGATCTACCAGCATTTTTAAAAACAACACTCGAAGTGCACTGGAAAACTCATAATTGTGTTCGGGAACCCAGATAGTCAAGTAATAATTATGCACGGATTATTTTGACGCTAGGCTACTTCAGCAGAACAAGCTCAAACTTAAAAAACAAGACGATCCCAATAATCCTAAAAAGAAGAGTTTACAACTGATACATCCTCCCAATAGTCACGTATGGAGCTAAAAAGTGGAACCCAACCAAGAGACAGACCCGAAAAACGAGAAGCATGCAACGCACGCATGAGAGAATCATGCACAACCTCACACAGAGAGAACACAAGACAGCACAGTATATCAGGAAGAAAACGGGAGTCAGAGACATCATAGAATCTATTAGAAAATCTAGATGGTCATGGTCATATAGATGGCCATCTAGATGGGCTGGTCATATTGCAAGAATGATAGACAACCGATGGACATCACGATTCACAACATGGATCCCCAGAGATTGGATGCAAAACTGAGGCCGACATGATACAAGATGGAGAGATGAAGAAGACAAATTCAGGAAATAGAGTTTCCACGACGCCCATGACAGAGAATTGAAGTGGATCCTGAGGAAGGTCTATGTCCAACGACGGGCAATAAAAGGATGATGATGATGATGATGATAATGATGATGCAGCTGCATATATGAAAGGCCCAATGAGGATAGAACTAGCAATCAGTTGCCTCTAGTTTTTAATGAGGACGTTATAATATTTTTCCAGTGCAAATAGAGATTTGATGTGAGTATCTCATGAACGTCTAGAATGCCAAATATAGTGAGATTTTGCAAAGCTGAACTTCCACGTTGGGTCAGGACTGATTATTTTGGAAATCACCATCAGAAACTTTAATGTTCCGCTAATTTAACTGATCGTCGGCGTTAACGTTGACTTTGCTATCTTCTCAATCAACAAGAATGCTCTAGAAACAGATATTTTGGTCAATATTCGGTTTGGTACATCTCGTGGCATATGTTTACTTTTCTTCCACCAATAACAGACATTCATCATCATCGTCCGTATAATAATCTTTCTCTTACAATAATCAATTCCATACAATCGCCGCAATTATCATATCAACGATTATTATCGTCCAATTAAAACGATCATTGATGAATTCTTTCACTATCAGCAACACCTTCAGAATCAGCAGCAGCACTCTAATTCCATTGCAATGGTTTCACCAACTCACTCATCAATATTACTAACATCTTATTCCTATCATTTCAGTAACATAACCACCATAAGAGGTTTTAGCTACAGTACCATCATTCTCTCCTCCAATTCATTCATCAGTAGAATGAATTTCATATATCTTCATGGTCGTTATCATCATCGTCGTTGTCTACCAGTGATGGTGCCATTATCTTCTGGTCTTGATATCTCACTCACTGTTTTTTCCCCTAATATTGACATTCACCATGTCAACGTCATTCACCAGAGTGGCATAGCTGCTTCCCAAGAGAGCCTTTCTAAGAATGGAAATATTTTTTCTCCTGCCACAGTCTTTTTCTTTATCTGTAAACGGTTGTCTTTTATCAACGATAACATTCCTCTCTGTCTATCACCTGGAGTCCAAAGACAGTGACTCGTTTAAAAACATCGTCTAGGCTAACAAACGCATTTAAAAAAAATTATGTTTTTACGAATTTCTTTTTTGAAACGAAGAGATATCGATATGGGTCACTAACAGATCTTACCTTTCTAGCTTTTTTAGCTATCTGTTCTTTGTTGTTCCAACCGAAAAAAAACCAACTTCTTCTAGCCTTTGGGGTACAAAAGAGGCAAACACTCTTCATTAATAGTGGTATATATAACAGGTAGGTAAGAGCTATCCTTACATCAGACATAGAACTCTATTCTGGATCAACTAATTCCATCAAACACGCGACGAGCAGCAAATATCACTTACATTTTACTTCATATATCAGGATCACATTATTGATAATTGTATTCAAAATGATGCTTTTGTTTGTTGATAAAGTGGAATAAATGAATCATAAGTTCAACATATGATTTGAATTAATCAGCAAATCGTTATATCTTTGTTTTGTTTGTAATGCATCAATTGTATCGAGGTACTTTATTGTCATGTCGCCTACTATCTTAGATGATATATCTAAAATACCAACTTTCTGATAATTACATGTGTATTATTGTATTTATAGTTTTTAGGTTTATTGAATTAACTTATGACCTTGTAATTGTTACGTTTTAGCAGACCATTCTCTTATTTGAACATTTTTCCTGGAATCGCTTATCAACTTCTGATGTGGAGAAAGGTGAAACATTATTTCAATGTTTTCTCATCGTTGATACCGTGAAAGTAAGATTTTGTTCTTTTAGCAAATGTGTCATGGTGATTATGCTCTCAGCAGCATTGAGGAGAGCAATATAGAAAAGATAGATTCCAAAGGTAAACAGTAATTGTTATCATACACCCGCAATTTTGTCCAGGCTTGGATGATATAATAATGATGTTTAGGGTCCTTGACTGCCTGACAGTGGTTACCAAGCTAGTCCCGTATACCGTTAGTCTTGAAATTGTGGCCTTGTTCCAGACTAATCAAACTTTAGTGAATACTCAGGACGTTTGCACACACACACACACACACACACACACACACACACACACATATATATACACAAAATGATGCCTAATAATACTAATCAAAACTTAGGAAATGTCAATACTAATGATGATTTCAAAAATCTGAATACATTATGTACTCAATCCTCTCCGAATCAAGAGATTCACTGCTGTACATAAAAGTACTGAACAACAATACGCAATTGCCTGATGGAATCAAGAAGACTCAAATGAATGATGAAGGGAAAACTATCCTGAACAATTGAAAATCATGACTGACCTATAATGTGACAGCACTTGAAGTGGAAAATATCAACGGTACATGAAGAAATCTACTACTTGCTAGAAAGCAGAGGACTCCTATCTGAGTAACAGATATTATGCTGAAAAGGAACCAGCTGAAAGAGTGGCCTTCTTCCCTTAGAACTGAAAGAAGTTTAAAGATTGATGTTTTGGCACGAATGGACAACAAAATAACCGAAATGATAGTAAATTAAAAAGAAAAATAGCCATGGAAGAATATT
>OY735202.1:57959826-57984826 GCA_963457665.1 Thysanoteuthis rhombus
TTGTTTTTCTTATTCTTTCTCTTCTTTTATTATTTTTTCCTTCCCACCATTCTTATTTCTTATTTCTCTTTCTTTTTTAAAACATAAACTTGGTGTTATTTCTGACACAATATTTCCTAGTGGCGATGAATGTAAGCTTTTGCTTTTATGCTGTTGTTTTGTAGTTGTTTCAAGTTCGCTTCGTCTATTTGCAAATGGACAATTCACGTCATTATGGAATATTTCTCTTCTTTCCTAAGGATACATTGAATGACGGGTGTCAACATCTCCAGAACATTTACACAAAAGAAGAAGAACAAAAACCTTCAAATTAGGTAGAGAACAATACAAGCGCCCTTGCCTGTTGTATTTGAAACGACTGTCCCGTTCTCCAGTACAATCTACAACCCCCGAAGATCATGCATCAATGTAATCAGTATTCAATTGACAAGCAAGAATCATAGATAGTTTTGTCAATGTTTCGATGTCTATTCACACCATTTTCAGAAATCGTCCATGGTTCTTGTTTTTTTAAACAAATATTGATTACTTATAAACATACTTATTCATAATTATACTTCATGATTACACGTGGCCAAATTTTGACACTATATACGAATTCTAATGATGATCAGAATATATGGATATTTCCTTTTCGGTACAAAGGATGTAAATGCCTAAGCTAACTATCCTTTGCCGTGCTGCCTGCTCTAAAAATGGACTCTCAAATCGTCCTTAGTAACTTCTAACGTGATCAATTCTACGTTGAAATCATAATCTGAAGGGTGCAGAATCTAATGCTGCAGGTTGCCCTGTTTCTCATGGACCCATTATTGAATTCTACAAGAACAGAAAAATATAATTTCAATAAATACTATGATTTCTTTCTGTGCATTATAAAGGTACGTGTAAATTTTTGTATTTCTTAAGGCACCGTGATATTTCCACGAATGTTCCTAGTTCATCGTTTCAATATACTTTTTAAAATTCTAAATTCTGGTTTAATCCAGTATAATTGTACAAAACATTACAGTAATACTTGATGCTGCAGTTCAAACCTTTTGAAAATATTCAGTAATTTGTAATGGTGTTAAAATACGAAACCACAATGTAGTGAATCATTTTCTGGAACTTAAAATATATTGCAGTGACCTTCAATTCTTCAAATACCGTATCTTAAATACTAAGTAGGATAAAAATAATTGAATGTAAGATGAAATCATTTTATTTAAATTTCACTTGCAAATCAAGCGAGGAGAAAGAAGCTTTACATTTTCATTCACTGATACCAAGTAATGTCAACTAGATAAAATTAAATGCGTCTTTGTGGGTCACGTAATAATTGCATTAGCAGATAACTGACTGACGCAGGCAGGCTCTCTATCAGGGGGAAAAGTGATTTACTAGTAAGGGGAGATAATTTCTTCTTGTAGACCGTGTGTTAACAACTTGGTCTGACATGGAACGATAGTGTAACCTCTGGACCTGACATGGTTCAACAATAAAGGTCTAAATTAAGGATAGAGGTTGTGCGCAGGTGAAGATTTCCGAGCGTGGGAACTATTTTCAAATTGGGTGAGAGACACGACAGCACGGCACGTCGCACCTTGATATCTTGAAGTATCATTAAAGATGCCTACTTTAGTAGATGTTTTCGATTTAATGGTCCTGGCTGCCCCATGGAAAACGTGGTCTGTTTTTAGTTGATCAAAGTCTATCTAACTGTGAAATGAGAAGAGATGCTTGCAAGGTAATCTAAAATGAAAATTAATTTCTCAATCTTATTAGAATTTTCATTAAGAAGTTAAAAATGAAAGTCGGAAGATTGACTCAACATAACTTTACTTTTCGTAAATTCCCCAGTTGACTGACATTTGCAAATATCTAAAACCAGCTGCATGCAAACTACCAAACAATGCCAACACGTCAATCAGAACTAACATGGTGTTACTGAATTAAAAGTCGACATGATGAATACAACAAAAAGTCTCGTTGTTTTTTTATTGATGGTAACTAGTAGGAAAATAGTAAATTTGAAAGCATTGGACCAAAAGATATTTTTTTTACAGTCAATCTCAAAATTGTTAAATGCTTATCAGACATAAATTTGAGATGGATATAAAAATTTGATCAATTTCCCTCGATAGATTCAATCATAAGGTGTGTTGTGGAGAAGTCCTTTTATGGCCATATTTCTTCAATATAAAATAAAAAATTCTGTTTCATGGGGGCATCATTTGGGGAATAAGATTTACCCCTATTTTTGAAAATCTCCAAACGTAGCTCAATACCGAATGCTCCAAAGTAAGAGGTGGAATATTAAAAATATTGAAACTTGAAGCATCACGAAAACCTGATATAGTGGATAAAATCTGTAGCCTCAAGGGTGGTTATGAGGCCGTAATCTTTTCTGACTTTTCAAAATAAACAGTTACAAAATCTCCTTTGAATAGAGGGAAATAATAAAAGATTACGATCCTCACCAAAACACCGCATTGGAATAAATCTACATTCGTATGACGACACAAAGAGCAAAACAAAATAGAAAACAACAACAGCAATGTTTGATTTCAAGCAAGTACGAATTACCTATTCCGAATAGAAAGTTTTGACCTCATGGTATCGGTAAACCAGAAATGAGTAAGTTGAAGACATCTTTGTCACTTGAATCTGTGTACTGCTCATATTGGTGTTATAGAAGAGCCCAATTATTATGGCCGTGGTGAAGGAGTCTGATTATTGGATTACTAGAAACAACATAAATCCAAAGAAAGCTGAAGAAGGCATCTGCCGAAATATAGTGATCAAAACAACAGAGAAAGTAGTCTGGATTAGAAGGGAAACTAGCTCAAGGTGTCAAAAATGGTGGAAAATGTTATTAGGTAAACTAGCTACTAATTAAATTCGATAAACTACTCTGACTTGCAAATAACTAACGCCAAAAATGAACACATGCATTCTCAGTTTTGAGAAAAATGATTTTAAGTGTGTTCGGGCCCAACAGTGAACGCACATCTCATTTCTTTTTATGACATGATAAAATACCTTTTGCTTTCCCGTTATATTCGAATTTTTTTCCTGACCAACACTAGGCACCCCAGGTAGTATTTTTATTACACTACTTATAGTAGTAGCACAGAAGAAGTAGATTAGAACGAGTTACATCAAAATGGAAATAGACAAGACACGATCATGTCTCCTGTACAGATGTGGAGATGACACTGCTCATCATTCAATGACTTAACGTTGTCAATTAGCTCAGAAGAATATGAAAATAGACATGGCTTGTTAGGAACGGCGATCCACAAAGGACTGAGATATGACCATGCGAACCAATAGTGTTCATTTATTCTGTGTGATCACATCTCAAACTAAAAGCTAACCCGAAGAAAATCTAATCAAATCAAAGAGACTGACCACTCAGGAGACCAAATTGAGTCATTTTAAATGAAAAAAAGGAGAAAAAGTCTCATAATGAATGTCACCGATCCAGCAGATCACACACAGATTGGAAGGATAAGAAATTATATAGCTGGGAAGAATTCTGTAACTTGCAATAGATTAGAATGCGATTATGGGATACGAAAGTGACGATTCTAGCCATCAATATTGAGGCGCTTGGAACAGTCTTGAATAACCTTGAAATGCAGGAAATCGGTTGAAACATTCAAAACGTTGGGATAATAGCATTATTAGAATCAGCAAAAATGATCGAGAAAATATTTCTGCGGCCGTAATGATCTTCGTAGGACCCACCCCCAATTTGAAGAGCCCTGGTTTACAATACTTCATCAAATGGGAAAAATAACAGGGTTGGTGATCATGGCTACTGTAATTCAATAGGAGAATCTGTAGGATTGCAATGTTTTTTTTTGTCATCTTGAATCCTGAAAATATGCCCTTGTGCCAAACTTGGCATAGTATCAATAAGCAAAATGCTTATAGTCAATGAGGATGGATGATATGAAGGCCTTACATAGTGACGTCACCAGTTACGTAAGGCAAAGCCATTACATTCAACAGATGTTGGCGCCCAAATTGAATTAATCTTCTATTTTTTGTTATTTCCTGACGAATAACATTTTCGACCTGCCTTTCCCCCGTACGTAGTTTTCCCTTACATATTTTTATTCAAACAATAATCTTGCTGGCCTTTCTAGTAATTACATTTTTATCTCTAAATTTTATAGTCTCCAAATAATTTAGACAGTTTTCCTAGTTTGGGTGAATTGGGAATTAAAAAAAATAACTATGCTTCTTGCTCTTAAAACTCCATTTGAGTCTTCGCGCATAACTCTGGCCTGAAGCCTATCATTAGCAAATAATGTATGTTACTTTTCGCCCATATCTTTGCCTATATTTTTTGGTTCCCATTTTATTTTGGTACTACACTTTCCTTTTCTCCCATTTTCTTTGTCATTTACACCATTAATTCTACTAACCTTTCTTTCTTTATTTCTTTCTTTCTTTTTTTCTTTCTTACTTTCTGCCTCCCCCTTTTATTACATTTGCACCCTTTGCTCCATTCTTAGTTCTTATTCTCTTGAATTCTTCTTCTTCTTCTTCTTCTTCTTCTTCTTCTTCTTCTTCTTCTTCTTCTTCTTCTTCTTTGTAGCTTCCTTCGCTCCTTCCTTCCTTTTCCCTTCCTTCCTTCCCCTATGCATCTTCCCCGCATCAAATTTTCGTAATTAATTTTCCCCGTTGACTTCTGAGCACATCGGCCATTTTGTCTCCGACAATATTACTGATCTAATCATCTCTAATAAACCGACCTGATGAAGTTATGGCGATCAACTCTGGACAAATTACCGGCTAGAAAGAAAGAAAAAAAAGATGCTTTTTTGTGTTCAGATGATTCTGTTATCTGGCGATATGACAGCGAAAGATAAAAACCGTTTTGGATGCATAGCGACGTTGGGGACATCACCAATGAAGGCGACCTTTGTAGCGGCAACGCTGGTGATGGAACATCATGACGCCTTACTGTCACCACTCTAGGCCATCTCAGCACATACGTTTCAGGCTTAGTTATATCTATAATCAGACCGTAGAGATAGCCTTGGGGTCGAACAGTTAGGGTAATTGATCATGGAGAGGTTGTGAAAGGACGGAAGAAGGAAGGAAAAAGAAAATATTAGAATAGGAAACACGACGAGTGTTGGTAGAATACACTGGAGTCGCTGTTATTACAGTTGCAATAGCTACCGATGTAAGAGAATATTACTTGAAGTGGGGCTTATGACAGTAATATTAAAAGTAACACTAATAATACTCCTACATCTTATATAAGGAGTGGAAGTAAGGACAATAACAGGAAGTGAAGAGGAAATAGGGAGTAAAAAAAATTAACAGAAAGAACAGACTCTATTCAAAATCTGAGACGTCGTTTACACAATTTTTGATAGCATTTGGCAACATTTGTTTCTGTAATAAAACTATTTACAATTGATGAAGGAAAAGAATAATGTAAAGCTGTTACAAGATGAAAAATAACTCTGAAAATGGACACTAGCTGGTTTTCCCGAGTCATACAACATTTTCCCTTGTATGCATGGAGTGTTTATCTATTTTTGTTTCCCATTAGTTATAGGTCGTAATCCTACGCTTACAATATGAGATGTTGAAAAATATTTTATTTTCTTAAATTACGAACGCTTTTTCTCACGTCACATTTTTTATTTTCTAAATTGATTAAAACAAAAATTATATAATGAAGTGCAACATAGAAAAAAATTCCTTCTCCACCCACTCTCTATATCCTTCCTTCCATTTTGACCTATTCCAGTCTGGTCTGAACAGAAAACTTCTTGGTATCCATAGAACTGGTGATTTTAGTCTCAGTTAAAAATAACCAAGAAGTTTAAGAGAAAATATAATGAAATGAAATATGAATGAAAACCCAATTATCTATCAAGCTTAGTTTGATACTTAGATACAGTAATCAGGTACCTTGCTAGGATTGAACTCTCTACAATAACGATGGTTCTGAGAGAGGAGTTAACCATCATACTTTGATCAATATCCTTATTTACCAAGCCTAACTTAGACTGGCACATAGTAATTTGAAGAGAGAGAGAGAGAGAGAGAGAGAGAGAGAGAGAGAGAGAGAGAGAGAAAGAGAGAGAGAGAGAGAGAGAGAGAGAGAGAGAGAGAGAGAAAGAGAGGGGGCTAGTTTTCCAAGTAGAGAGACCGATTGGCTTTAAAAATCAACATTCGATTCAAAATTTTGACTCAAACATTGACCAAGCAGAATTATGCAACCACTTCAGCCATTATGGAAACCTGATGTTTGTAGGTTTATATTTTGAAGTTGGTTGGGAAGCATAACAGGGAATTGTCTATTGCATATTCTATCAAATCCTTCATCAACATTTACAATCACTACTGAAAGAGCTGAGAACAGACGTACGTAGATATGGAAATTCAATGCTCCTGTTTAGTGGATTATATTCGTGTGTATTTCTCATACGCAACGGTAGTCGGTGTCCAAATATATATATATATATATATATATATATATATATATATATATATATATATATATATATATATATTGGACACTATTATTCACTGATTATAGTGTATAATCCAAATTATGTTTCCCAAGAATTTTCTAATTTCCACAACCGTGAACATTGTAAGAAAGTGTCCATTGCTCCTTTCAGACACTAAAATATCTTTACTCTTTAGTGCATCCGTAGCACAGAGCAAACCAAAGATACACAGTACCATGCATCACTGGTACGCCAGTAACGAGTGTCTGTGTGTGATTATATACATGTTCTTGTGTCAATTCATTGGCTGGCAACATATTCCAAATTCAATAACAACATGCTGGACATTGCTCAACATGACTTGATCATTGAAGACAGAACGAAACCCTTTGTATCATACAAATCCATTTCTTTCTTTACTTCTCTTGTTTCGTCTCCGTCTCCTTTTCTATAGTCTCGTTTCTCTTTTTCCCTGATCCTACCTTCTGCTTTCTCTTTCCAAATCTTCCTCATCTATAAACGAAACTATTTTCACAATTGATATACCTACCAGTAGTGCATGGTGCTTAGTACCTTGGGTGTGCTCTGTGCTACGGATGCGCACAAACGTACGACTATTTTAGTGTATTTAGTGTATGCAAAAAATAACAGACGGTAGAAGCCTATCTGGTATAATGTTGGGGAGGTTACAAACGGTGAGCAAATGAACAGAAATAAGGGAATTGAGGAAAGATCAGTAAATTCCAATCCAAATTCTGTTTTCCATTAATTCTTTGATTTCTACGATCGGGACCGCTTTCCCTATTGTGCCAAAATGGTTTCAACATCGCATTGCTTTTTTTACAAATGATAAGATGTGTTTACGCTTTTGTGCATCCGTAGTAAAGAGCACACCCAACTGTGCGCAACTGAATAGCGATCATTGCCCAACGAAAAACAAGAGAAACAACTCATTCATTGAGCAACCTTTCTTCCATTTTTTCAATTGGTCACCAAAATGATTTGTGCAAGAAAAGGTACTTAAAGGTTAACAATATATTGAGAAAATCAACACGGATCAACTTTAGGGTTTCAAATTTAGGCAAATTTAACTGTCAGTTTAACTGAATTATCTTACTGTTTCAGTGAACTTTCACCATGAATTTTCAGATGCATATGTCTCAACTGAACCTAGTAAGAAAGGAAAACATAGATAGAGACAAAATAATATAAAGAGATAATATGCTGAGATATTGGCTGGAGGTAGATGGCACTAAATATTTGCAATTAATAATTAATGGGTTTGTCATTATTTCAGCAACAATCATTCATCTGAATAATTCTTAAGACCTTGATATGGTTGGTGGCGGTCCACTTCATTTGCCCAACGACATGTTATGCCTCATGTTGTTCAGTATTCACCTTTCATTGAAATCAAGATCGGAAGAACTAAAGATAAAAAGAAGGATTGAGACTATACAGACCACAACACTGCTGAGGACTGTACGAATACTGAGGAAAGTGCTATGACCCCAGCTGTTAATAGTAAGAGGAGGAAAGAAAAGAAAAGAAGACACACCACAAGTGGTAGTGAAGGTAAGAACCATAGCGCTGCTGCAATGGGTGAGGGAGATATGAGAAGAGAGCTGAAGACCTGAAGAGATTTACTGTTACTCACCCTTCAGCAATAACCGCCGCGTAACTGGTGTGGAATTGTAAACCACAGCACTGCTGTGGACTGTAAGTGGAGAGGAGGGCTGGGAACCTGCAGAGACTTACAGTTACTCAGTCTCCAGCAATTAACCCCAGGCAAATAGTGTGAGAATTAATAATAATAATAATAATAATAATAATAATAATAATAATAATAATAATAATAATAATAATAATAATGATAATAATAATAATAATAATAATAATAATAATAATAATAATAATAATAATAATACCTGGACCTAGCAAGGGAGTTAAGGAAAATGTGGAACATGAAAACCAGGGTAGTACCGGTCATAGTGGGAGCACTAGGAACTGTCCCCAAAACGCTGAGAGAGAGACTGGAGGAGATCAGGATTAGGGGGAGGATAGAGACCGTACAGACCACAGCACTACTGGGAACTACACGGATACTGAGGAAGGTGCTAGAGATATAAGTACTGCAACGAATTGTAGCTCTGTCATGATATGCGAAAGAGAGGAGACGTTAGCTGAAGACCTGAGGAGACTTATTGTCACTCAGCCTTCAGCGATAACCACTGGGCAACCGGTGTGAAACTGTAAATCGTAGAATTACTGCGACCTATGAGTACTGGGGGGAGGAGGGCTGGAGACTTGAGGAGACTTGCTGTCACTCAAACTCCAGCGGTTACCACCAGGCAACTGGTGTGAGATTCCAAATAATAATAATAATAATAATAATAATAATAATAATAATAATAATAATAATAATAACGTAGAAAGCAATGGAGGAGCATAGTAAACAAGGAAAGAAAAATGGAAACAGAAAAAATTATCAGGAGAATGCAAAAGACTGATACAGGATGTGGCAGACGAGAGATCATGGACATGGCTACGAAAAGGAAACCTGAAGAGAAAAACAGAATAGCTCATCATGGCAGCTCATAACAAATGCAGTAGAACAAACTATATCAAAACAAAAATCGACAGAACACAGATAAACAGCAAGTGCTGTCTGTGTGGTGAAAGAAATGAGGCTGTAAGTCACATAACAAGCGAATGCAGTCAACTAGCCCAGAAGGAGTACAAATACAGGCGCGATAGGGTAGCAACAGTGATACACTGGGAACTGAGTAAACGAATGGGATTTAACCATGCAGAAAAGTGGTACCAGCACAAATCGGAGATAGTCCTGGAGAATGGACACCACAAATTATCTAGAGACTTCGATATCCAAACGGACCACCTCATCCAAGCGAGAAGACCAGACCTGGGTAATCATTGATAAGAAGAGAAAAACCTGCCAAATAATAGACGTGCCTGCAGACCATAGAGTAAAGAGAAAAGAGAGTGAAAAAATGGAAAAATACCAGGATCTGTCAAGAGAACTGAAGGAGGTGTGGAACATGGAAGTCAGGGTAGTACCAGTAATAATAGGTGCACTCAGAACTATGCCAAAAACCCTGAGGGCGAGATTGGGGGAACTCAGGAAAAAAGGACGGATTCAGACAGTACAGACCACAACACTGCAAGGAACTATAGGAATACTGAGGAAAGTGCTAGAAATAAGTGCTAATAATAATAATAATAATAATAATAATAATAATAATAATAATAATAATAATAATAATAATAATAATATGTGGTGGCCGAGTGGTTAAGGCGTTGGACTTGAAATCCAATGGGCAATGCCCGCGCAGGTTCGAATCCTGCCCGCAGCGATACCTTTGGAACATGAAAACCAGGGTAGTACCGGTCATAGTGGGAGCACTAGGAACTGTCCCCAAAACGCTGAGGGAGAGACTGGAGGAGATCGGGATTAGGGGGAGGATAGAGACCGTACAGACCACAGCACTGCTGGGAACTGCACGGATACTGAGGAAGGTGCTAGAGATATAAGGACTGCAACGAATTGTAGCTCTGTCATGATATGCGAAAGAGAGAGGAGACGTTAGCTGAAGACCTGAGGAGACTTATTGTCACTCAGCCTTCAGCGATAACCACTGGGCAACCGGTGTGAAGCTGTAAATCGCAGAATTACTGCGACCTATGAGTACTAGGAGAGGAGGGCTGGAGACTTGAGGAGACTTGCTGTCACTCAAACTCAGGCAACTGGTGTGAGATTGCTGCTAATAATAATAATAATAATAATAAGAAGAAGAAGAAGAAGAAGAAGAAAAAGAATCTGTCATCTGAAAAATGAGACAAAAATCATATTATTTCTTCGTATTTTATTTTCCATTGAAGTGAATACATCTGATGAAGTGATGATTCCCCGTTATTTGTCCTTCTTCGCCTCAAGAGAGAATACACCTTGAAGAACGGATCGCAAATGCTTAATGTGTGTGTTACTACTACTGATTTCATATGATGTTATGGCTGATCAAGAAGAAGAAGAAAAAAAGAACAAATACATAAATCATAAACGTTGCTTGGGGATTTTTTTTTTATCTATTTATGAGATATTATATCGATGTAGGAGAAATAGATACACTTTTATATGTTTGCTTAAAAAATAAAGGGAAAAGGGGAAAAAAGGAATCAAATTTTTGGTAATTAGAATTTTCGAAGAAATCAAATTATCAACGACGAAAACTGAATTACAAATAATTGCATTTAGTCACCGGAGCCGAATCAAATATGGCGGCAGAACGGACGTGGATTGATGGGCAATTGAAAAAATCCTATTTTAAAATGATATGACATTAAAAAATGAGCAACTAACTAGTTTTCAGCAGCTTTTTTTTTACTTTCTTTGTCTGATTTTTATTTTTTGTTATGGATGAAGTATGTTGCTAAGCCGGGAAAAAAAGCTTGAGAGAGAAAATTAAATGAACAAATATTGAATTGACATCAAAGATAAAACAAAATACGTATGCATATGTTATGAATGGTGGGGTCAGAGGGCTGAGAGTCTGGCTTGAAAAAGAGAGGAAGTATTTTCGATATGTTTTATAGATACATGTATGACGTTTTGTTTGTGATGGGTTTCAGTAATCAATTGAAAACATTCGTGTGTATGAATGTATCTAGATTTATCTATAATTGCGTATGAATGATAAATTCGACGTGAGTGAACATGCTTACGTATGGATGTACCTATTTACGTATTGTTTATGCATATATTTAAATGTGTTTAAGTGCGTGTTTGTTTTGTTTCTCCACGTGTGTGTTTCCATCTACATACGAGACTGTTGTTATGGGTTGTGTGATTAAGGTGCGTTGGCAAATGCTTTTGTTAGAGTATATATATATATATATATATATATATATATATGTATATATATATATATACTAAATTCAAATTTAACACGCTGAACGAAACTTTAAAAGGGAAAGCAAATCAGTATTTCATAGAGATTTCATTAGATTAAATAAGTGTCCCCCAACGGTTGGGCTAGTACACAGAATTTGAGATAAATTACTTGTTTCTCTTAGACTCTGAATTGACCTTCAGAGTTCACTAGAAGTTCTATCCTATATTCCTCCGGGTGTCAAGTTACCCTTGTAAACAAAGATGCTTTTTGCCTTACAAACCTTGTTTTATGAAGAAAACTTTGTTAAGACCAAAATAAACGGTCATCCGGCAAATACGGCGATAGAGTGAAAACTTTACAAGTCAATTAAAACAATTATTATTTTGTCACTAAACAAACATTTGGTCTAACGTTGTTATTCTACTGGAATATTACGCTCTTTCTGTTAATTAGTTCCGGACGCTTTTCAACAATTGCTGTCTTTGGTAGGTCTGCGATTAATTGTTAGCTTCTTTTTTTATGAAAGTCAGTCTTTCGTATGGTTGGGGGCAGTTCAATTTACTTGCACAACAACATCTCTTGCTCCATTTTATTGTATAACTTTCATCGGCCGCAACTATTTGTTTCAAGTTCAAAACGTTTTTGATGAATTGAAGTAGCGAACCATTCACAGAAATATGGTCCAGTAGTTATTTCTTTCACTTATATGAAAGCCGGAAAGTCAAGTTGAGTATGTTTGCTATCTCCTGCGTCGTATAATGCTGATCATTCTTCAGTTATGTCTTCATTTGGCTGTTATCAACCACAGCTTTTCTAAAGTAAAAAAGAATGATAAGCCGTCAATGATTTGACAACTGTTATAAAACAATCAGAAGCTATTTTATGACAAACACAGCAAACATTTGGCCAATCCAATACTTCGAAAGTAGTTGGAACGGGTTTCATATGAGAATGCTTGAAAGTATTCAACGTAGAAGAAAAAACTATGTGCAAATGCGTGTATATATAAGGCACAATAGTGGCACACCTAGTGGGAACCAAATCTACCAGAAATAAACCGTGATATAAACCAACAAACCATCGCTATATGGCAGACACCCTGCACATAAATTTGTTTCACATTTCCACGTTTCGGCCAAGGAAGACGTATTTATGTGATTATCATTATGATTAAATCTATCTACCTATCTATCTATCACTTTCATTATGTTGGTGCAATTTTTACCGGAAAGAGTTCGGACCCCAAAGCCTCCTCTTCAAAATAGGAGTGTCAAGGCATTCTATAATACACACAGGTAATTCCATGGGGGTATGTGCATTTTTGAAGTATCTACATCAGGAAGACCACTTATCGCATTACTTATTACTCGGAGATATGAATTAATACAATTATTTTAAACTGGATAATATTTATGAGTATGTCCTTGCATTGACACCCACTTTTGAGAACTCAGAAATGTTATTGGTGAAGCGAATTTACATTCTAGTTATGACTGCATCATTCTGGTGCCCAGCATACAGAAATATCTCCCCAAAATGTGTTCTGCGCATAGTTTTAAATGCGAAAAATTCCTAATTGTGAAAGCTTACTCCTTCAGTTATAAACTTATTCTGCATGAAAATATTTAAACAGCGAAACGAACTGATACTTTTATCTTGAAAATGTAAAACTTTTTCACAATTATACAATTGTAGCTCATGGATGGAATATATCAGAAAATCATAATTAACATTAAAATCTAAATCCAGCCTTGATGTACGTAAAAGTGTCTATCAACATCCTTATATGCGAGATCAATAGCTTCACAGTCTGACACGGCCATTTGCTGAATTTTCATCCAAAATTTTCAGTGTATATATTTTATGTGAGCAATCGAGAAACATTAGGTCAAGTGATTGACAAAGTAGAAGATTATGTTGAAAGGTAAATGTTTGAAATTCTGTAAAATAAACATTCTTCATCATTATATAATATACTTTGCTGTCTTGTGGGTCTAATGGGGATCAATTATTTGCTTCTTTTTTTTATGGAGGTCAGCCGTATGTAACTGTTCGTGTGCATACGCGGGCATGTTTGTATGTTGAACTAGGGGTCAAATGCGCAAATGATGTAAATCATAAGCAATTTTCTGTGTAGAATTTATGGCTGTCAGTTCTTTACCGACAGCACAATGGATGATAAAATACTCTTACAACATCCCCGGAGTCAAAATTGTACTTGTAAAACCTGTGCTACTCATGCAATATGCATGCATGTCTATCTATCTATCTATCTATCTATCTATTTAATAAGGTTTTATATTGACTCGAACGAAAAGTTCGCTTGGTATAACAGAACATGTCCAAACTACACACGATGGAGGTGTTATCATTTGATCTTTGAAACTCGGTCATAACATTTGACAGGTTTTATCAAACGGAACTGAATTATTAATCGCAAGTTCGCTGACACAGAGGAGAAATGCAGATAAAGAAGTTTGGGGATCGATTGCCAATTTTATGAAATCTAATATTGTTTAGTGGAAATTTAATCAACAGATTCAATTAGTGGTTTAGACTCTTGTTTGGCTTCCAACCACTTGACATATTTAGAGAGGAATGTGAGAGAATATATATATATATATATATATATATATATATATATATATATATATATACCTTGATACACAAATACACATACTCATATATACATATACGCAGATACATGAATAAGTGCCTAGCTTAATGATGATAATTTATTTTACTAAACAAATATTTATGTGCCAGGCCACGGAATTATTGATATACTCTCGTATGCACACACACACACACACACACACACACACACACACACATATGCACACATATGCACACATCATCATCATCAGCATCATCAGCATCATCTTTCTCTTTCTCACACACACATGCTTACAAACTCACACATATATTCATGTGTATTTGCATGTACCCCGAACACACACATGTCAATGTATATCGTCATCATAACACACACATTCACACACACACACAAACACACACACACACACACACACACACACACACATATATATATATATATATATGTATATATATTCCAAGGATAAACATCCACGTAGGATATACGTAAATTTCGAAGATGGGTGATGTTATCCACAAATGTTTAGTCATATTCTCATGGTTTATATTCTTATTTCATTGCCTCCATGTAAATTTATTCACGCTCATACATACACACAAACATACACACACACACACACACACACACACACATGCGCACACACACACATATCACATAATGACTCATTTTAAAAGAACATTCTATCAATTCATATGAAATCTATTTGTCCTTTTCGATCGCAGCCAAATGACGTGGAAGAGTCGTACGACCTTTTCACTTCAAGGTTTGCAGAAAGGGATCGAATCGTTCTTTTAATGTCATCTTCCACAATGTTTCTAACATGGATTTCCATAGACTTCAACCTGAAAGGAAAGGAACTTTCTGAAACCAGCATTATATATGATAACTCGTTAACAATGTCCTCTCAAAATGTCAAATTGATATTTTTCCTCGTTATAGCTGTGCTGTGTTCAACTTGGAAACCAAACAAAAAGATCAGTCTCAATTATCCCACAGACAACACCCTTTTAAAGGTAAAAAATGAAATTTATGATTAATAGTTTATCAGGAAAGAGACGCACAACATTATATAATACCAAGGTGTATCATAGCGAATGATACAAAATGATATTTCCAGCTTAATTGCTCCCGTGTCCCAGGACGTATGATTGTCTCCATTTCGGACAGGATCCATGGAAATCATTGTTTGTAAGAATTGATGATTTTTACAGTTCTAGCCTGATGCCCAAGATGGCGGGGCTAAAGGGCTCCAACTGCCCTGCTATTTGTCTATAGCAGCGAGGAGTGGTTCCATGCCTTTCTCAAGGGTAATAGTGCGAAGTGAATGCAAACTGTCCCGGCCGGAGTTAGAATTCCATTCTTTGTACTATTCGGCCACCTACACTTTCTACAATATAATGTATGGTTACTTAAAATCCATCTTGATAGCATTGAATCATGAATTGCACATGCACGCTGTAACTCGGATGACTGGTTGGAAAAATTGTGTATTTTTCTATTTCGAAATTACTTGTGTTATCATTGTTGCTCTTTTATTTTGTACCAAAATTCTGACAAACCATCCCTTGATTATCTTACAAGGAACCATCATCTTTTTGAAAAATTTACTCTTCTGTGAGAAATAATGAATTTACAACGGATCAGTTTCTTACCTAGATGCACATCACGAAAGATTAATCGCAATAAAAGACGTTATCGAATGTCATGGCCCTATCATTTAGAAGTTACAAAGGATGAACATGAAATTACACTTAAATATTAGATAGTGTCCCAGGAGATATACCATATTTATATTGTCCCACTTTATTGGTCAATATCATGCAATAATACATTTACATTATCTTATTATGGATTTATTGGCTAAATGTACACATCCTCGTTAGAATTATAGAGAGATTTTCTCACAATCCCAAAGACTCTACTTAAACAGCCCTGTAAAGAATAAAAGGAAAAAAAGAAAGAAAGATAAAAGATTGGATGAAAAGAATATAAATAGACAAGTAAGAACGAAAGAGAGAACGAAAAAGGAAAAATGATAGAAAGAAATAAAAGAAGGAAAAGTAATAAAAGGAGAAAAATAAAGAGAATGCATGAGTGAAAGAAATAATGAAGCAAAACGGGAAAAAAAAGCAGAAATTCATTCATTTTTAGTTACTTTTCTTTCTAGGAATTATTTTTAATGTTATGGTCTTCCGTATACGAGAAGAGTAGTATCCTTCATCACTGGCATAGTCTTCATAACTTTTGCACTGTTCACTTGCTGCCATAGATGACCCCTTTTTGGGGACTCGAAAAGAAAGATGGAAGGAGATTAACACGTTGACTCCATGTTCCAGTCCGGCAGGATCCCCCAGGTGGCTTCTTAATGTTGTGGGGATAATGCAAGCTTAGCTGCAGTGACCTGTACAGTTTTTGACTAATCCGGGCCAATAATGGCGACGATAGGATGAGTCTTTGGCGTTGCTGTGAAGGCGGTGATAGAATGAGGGGAACAAGGGCTATAAGAGTCGCAGTTGTTCGATTTGAAGGCAGACGAGGGGGGGGGGCAGAATCTTGAAGAGGGGTAGGTGATGGAGTAGGAAGAGTTGGAAATAAAGAAGGAGATGCAAAGAGAAAACAACAACAGGAGACGATTTAGGATTTCTGAGGCTTGATTTTTGTGTTTGAGTTTGTGCAGACTGCAAACTTGTTCGTTATTATTTCTGTCTGAGTTGGAAGAGCATGGCACAGGAAGGTCTTGTAGATTGGTGGAGTGTATTGAGGATCTTATGGGTAGAATGACTTCTGAAAGTACACTGAAGATTTTCCAGACAAGAAAAATTAAGTATCAGCTGATTGGAGTCGGATTGTTTGTCAAACGAAATTGAGTTCTTTTTGGCAAGCAATATCAGATAGAAAATATGACTTCGTAATCTGCCCGCATTGACTGACAAGATATAAACCATTATAGTCGCAACTAAATATATCATTGAAGTGAGCGAATAATCCCAGAGTTACTTCCGAGAAAGTAAAAAAAAAAACCAAACCCTAAATGTTAGGCTTTATAACTCTAACTTCGTTTCTTTGGATGAACCAGTTGCCTTTCACACCAATTCCATTTAGCATTTCCCCGTGGGGGGGGGGGGAGCGTTCGAGCAGAGATAAAGGGACCAAACCAGACCCAATACCGGAGAAAGTCATCAACGTCGGATCCGATACACGTTGAAAGTTGCAAAGACTAAAAATCACATATCCGGCCAAACTGACACCGTAACACAGTCTTATTCTATTCCTCGAATTTTTCCAACAAATATTCTTTCCTTTTATAACATCGTTTAGGCTATATCATTGTGCTCTCACGTACAATTAAACAACGTACGGACAAAATATTGAATTATATTTTGGATAAATAACTGAAGTGTAATTTTTCTCTGAGCTACATATCAGTTTTGACCACTTTGTCTCTGTCTCTTTCTCTCTAAAAACATGAACAGGTAAGTATCCCCACTTTTTACCTATTCTTTTCAGGGTATTGTCACGGAACTTGGCTGAAGGCTGCTACACTGTCAGGCCAATAATCTGTAGGGTAGCAGACCTCTTCAGTCCACGCATCTCTGCATCGCCAGAGCGTCTGGGATCTCTGCTTAATGTTGCAGGCGGCCGTACTACCCGGAGGTTCTATATTGAACGTTGCAGACAGCAAAGGGGTGGCAAACTCCCCAAAACAAGCACGCATCTGCCATGGGAAGAGACGCTCCTGTCAAACCGACGACCTTGGAATCCCGTTCTTATCCGTGTCACCTCGGTGGACCATAAGATGCTAGCCCTTGGTTTACTGGCTGAGGTTGGCCCTTGGGCAAGTCTATGGTTCTACTGCTGTGATAATCTCTTGCAACAGTCTTCTATGGCGATGCCAAGCCATTCATATATATATATATATATATATATATATATATATATATATGTATGTGTGTGTGTGTGTGTGTGTGTGTGTGTGAGAGAGAGAGAGAGAGAGAGAGAGAGAGAGAGAGAGAGAGAGATTAAACATGACAGATAATTCCATGAGGCTAATATCTCGATGTGTTTAAATTTGGAGAAGTACAAATTTCTTTCTTTATCTCTTCATTGCTCATTTCCTTCAAGTTGAATACATTTTATTTGAATGTATTGTCTCCAAATGCAAGAGAAAAAGCAATATCATAACAAGGGGTCGATCCCTCAAAGGAAACTTTTTCTCCCTCTATAGATTATTCAGTATTTTTAAAAAAATTATCAATCAAGAAAATTCCAACTTCTGAAGTATGTTTAATGCGATATCCGTCGGTATTCAAGCCCCGGTATAAAAGTAGTATTTAGGATGCTTATCGAAACAGGTCATGCCTAATTGTAAGAGTATCATGAGATGGGCTTCCTTACTCCCGTTTGGCCCTGCATCATCATCATCATCATCATCATCATCATCATCATCAACATCATCATCATCATCATCATCCTTTTAGCGTTCCTGGTTAGGCATAGATCTTCCCCAAGATCTCTCTGAAGCATAGTAAATAGAAATAGGTTAATACGTACGGATTTATGTATCTCGTTTTCAAATTTATGATACATTTGAAAAGAACTGGTTGACTCAAAAGAAGTTCCTATTCGATATCTCTCATGTCTGTTGCGAGAGCTGTTTTTGATACTTCATTTATATAAGTTCGTGGCAGAGAAAAAAACTCTTTTTGATGTATGGCTACAAATCCCGTCGTTTGAAACGTAACAGCTTCTTTTGATAAAAACATTCCATATTTCTGAAATACAACAAAGTTTCCATTAGAATCAAATCAATGAATAGACGAGGCATGGCTTGACTTGTGGCTGGGATATTTGAGGCAGAAGTCTGTGTTCAAGTCCACATACAAGCCAGAGTTTCCAATGTTTATTCTCAAGGCAGACAGGTCCTCCCTCTCTGGAAGATTGGCGTGTCACGATCTTCACGTCCCAATACTCCACATTTGGTCTTTTCCCATGTAAAATGAACTTGATATTCCCTAAATGCCCTTTTCTTGGAACATTCTTACTGTGATTGTATTTCAATTCATCGATTTCTTATTCTCAATCTTAAGGCTAAACACAGGCACGCACACACTCAACTATTACAACTAATTACACTACGCAGAACAATTGGATAGCGTTAGAAAATATTTTTCTGGATAAATGAGTCTCTTTACCTAAGGTCATGTAAACCTGATACCTTAACAATTGAGAAACAGGTCTGGTTGGTCACTCAATAGAAACCGACACTTGACCAACGTCTTTTGGCAGCAATGCATGTTGGGGATACTCGATTAAAAATTGGAAAAAGGGGTGATCAATGAATAAGTTAATTCTCTCGCATTTTGTTGATTTTTTATCACTAAAAAGTCCGAATAAAAAAAACACACTTGATGCTGTCTGACACAAACGAAGGGAACAACTCAGCCTAAACTAACATTGCGACTTGACCCTCCGTAAATTTTATGAGGGTGATCAAAAAACCCCCTTTTAATGTTAGCTGTAGCCGGTTTTGGCGTAAAGCCATCCTCAAAAAACAATTATACATATGTAGAGAGAGAGAGAGAGAGAGAGTTTTATATATACAGACACTACAATACTCTCCAAAACATCCTTCTATATATACATACAGTGAAGAATGCTGGGTGTAGTACATACAATCACATTATTATTATCATTATTATCATCATCATCATCATCATTATTATTATTATTATTATTATTATTATTATTATTATTATTATTATTATTATTATTATTATTATTATTACCACTAGCCAAAAACTGTTCCCGAGGAGTTACTCGTGAGGTTATTTTAGATTTTGAAACTTTTATTATTAAGAAAACTAAGAACCAAAGGAAAATCAATTAAATCATGGATGATGTCATTCCACTGGACCACGAAGTAAAACAGAAAGGAAATGAGAAAATGAATAGATATCAAAACCTTACTCAAGAGTTTCTAATATCGTGGAACATGTATGTGAAAGTTGTACAGTTGCGTATCATGATGAGCTGATATAAGTCTTTGTGTGTGTGTGTGTAATTGAACTGATGGATAGAAATAGAGGCTCGTTTTAGTCCGACTAGAAAATAACATTCTACTTTTACTTGTCATTGATATAATAAGCGCGAAAGTTTGTTTGCCTGTTTGTTTGTTCGACTGGAAATAACGTCGCCATTTCTCATTGAACCTCTGCCATTTTTGATGCAGAGGTCCAGATGCGCTCATCAGGAGCAAAGAAAACCCGGTTCATGCCTCCCTATTGATTGATATTCGATAAAACTTCCATATATTTTTTATTTAGGTGCTTTTTTTCCGAAAATGATTTTATTCTTGTATTTAAATGTTTCTTGATTTTTAAAAAATCTCAAATTATGCAATCTTCAATTGGTGAGGGTTGAAAAGTCAACTTCTGAATAGATGCGGCCAAACAGATTATCGCATTATTGCTATGGATGCTATCACGTCGAATTTTTTTTCTAAAATAATCGCATCATATTTCGCAGATTTGCTTTATTGCATCCCAATCAATCCGGTATTTTTGAATCCTGAAACCAAGAAAGTATCTACCTTGTATTTAGTTTAATTTTTTCTTTAGAAATGTTTTCTACTTTTTTGACTCCATTTTACACATGAGAAGCCACGTGCTATAATCTAGGATTCGACAGACAAAGGCAGTCCTTCACTATTTGCTATTCAAATTATTTTTCTTTAATTATATTGCTATGTGGGTCTCTTCGACTCAATTTTACATGTCGGATATTGCTATTAAGGTTGCATTATTTACAATATATTTTTTCTATTTTTGACTTCTTTAAAAATCACTTTATAGATAAAAAAAAAGGCCACGTTTCGATTATATACATAATTTTTACTTCTATACCTCATATATTACTATTTGGGTTTCTTTTTTAAATCAATTTTTCAAGATGATTTTTTAAGACTCAATTTTACGTATTAAGGAACCACGTGCAATAATTACAATTCTGAACACAACAAGCGGATAGAATCAACGCAGGTAATTCTACTCCTGTTTTTTTTGGGATGATTTTTTTTACTCAATTTTCCATGTGAGAAAAACCCGTGTGCAATAATTAAGAATTAGAAAGACAAAGACATCTTCACGTCTAGACATCAGATATTACTTTTTAGGTTTCTTCTTTGTTTCTTTATAATGTTTTTTTTTGTATTAAGTCTTTCTAATGTCTTTTGACTCAGTTTTACATTTTTGCGTCTAGACATCACATATTGCTATTTGGGTTTCATTTTTTTAATCATATTTTTTAAGTGATTTTACACTCGATTTTACATACAAGAAGGCCACGTTTAATTATATTCTTTTCTTCTTTAAACAATTTTTTCATAAGTTTTGTAGCGCAACTAGGGGCAGTTTTTCAGGGTTGCTGGAGTCAAGCTGACATATCCGTATGTGTCTACTGGCCAGCACTATGTCACAAACTCACGTGTTCGGTTAAGCAGACATCTTTTCACCAGGGCACCAAATCACAAAATAGGAAATGTCGTCTACCCAAGAGCTCTTCCTAATTAAAAAAATGTTTCTATGATTTGTGTTTTATGTTTTGCAAAATAATTTAGAATAAAAAAATACAGTAGGTAAAAAAAAGTTGTTACAATTCTTTCACCCAATAGACATTAGAACCCGGTTAATAATTAGCAACAAACACAGTGTCGAAAAGCTTCATGCATCATAGCAAACTGATGAAAATCAACTTAAGAGATGTATACGCATTCAAATAAAAATATTGTATATGCAATTATTTATAAAAAGATATACATAACATCTTGCTATCAGTCATGTCATTTTAGTTGAACACCGAATAAATGCTTTTATATATGTGACATCCGGGCAACTCTGGGTACCCCTTTAGTTTATGATAAAATGCTGATGGATCATGATTCACCTCGCAAAAGGACTTTTTTTAACCAAATCTTTCCCATATGATGCTGCTTACAGTCGCTTTACACGTAATCATTTAAAATATACAAAACTTGTACGTAAAAGTATTAAAACCTAATCTTTACTTCATCAAAAGTGTTCTTCCATAGTTTTTAAATCCCAATTGCCGAAAAGTCGCTAATGCTGAAATGATTGAGTCGTTGTTCCTTCAATCGTATTCATTGTTTACCTCCCATCTTCTCTCCGTACGCTAAAATCCAGCGAGCAAGGGGAATAAACACAGTTCCGGACTTTTCTTCCGTTACCAACCATTCCCGCCCCTACAACGAGGGATTATCTTCCTTAAGCCTTCCACTAATTCTACTTCAAGGCCTCTCTCTCCCTGCAGACAGTAAACAGACTCCATTACCAGAATGGTATCGAATTCTTCCAGTCAATTCCTCGAATATTTAGCAATTTGCCGTTGCTTAATAACTTAATGACACCGTAATTTGCAAACACTCTTACTTTCATGCATCCAATTCCCCAATTCCCCCGTCTTCAGTGCTATTCCAGAAAGTGATAAAAACGAATGGTGAGGGGGTGGGGTTCAGAGGAGCAGTGCAGATTTCCTTAATAACTGACCCTTCCTTGCCCGGCTAATGGACGACCGCAGGCTTGAAGGACTCCTCGCTTCGACTTTTGGTCAGAGCCGAGGATGATCAACTATCCGGCAGACGGCTCTGAAATCTGTGCGCGGATTTTGCATGGGAAATCCGTGACATGAGAGAGAGAGAGAGAGAGAGAGAGAGAGAGAGAGAGAGAGAGAGAGAGAGAGAGAGAGAGAGAGAGAGAGAGAGAGAGACCGAAGACACGCGTCTCCGAACTGCGCCCCTCCTGATCTAAGAAAAACCTTCAATCCGTCTTCTATTCTAGACACTCACACATATGAATGCGGACATATTTGGAGAAAGGAGGAGAAGACAAGCAATATGGAAAGATACTAAGATGAAGAAAAAGAATAAATAAGTATATATATATATATATATATATATATATATATATATATATATATATATATATATATGCGCTATTGAGTAGTGATTAAGAAGCTAGTCACTCATGTCATAACTAGTGTACTGGGTCTAATCCTCATGGAGTACCCTACAATTTTGCCTTTGTGTCAGCATAAGGCAAAGCTAGGGCTTCAGACCAAGATAAATGCCAGCATTTGAATTGGCACTCTTTAGAAAAATGCCGTGACACTATCTCTCTAACCCTATTTTCTTCCATTTTGTCAAAAGACCACGATGACAACGTGAATGACACTTATGAAGTGTACGAAAAAGAAGAGAAAGCGGATATGAAATAAGAATATGACCGAAAAGATCCGTTCATCATATAAATAGAAAAATTGAAACAGAAGAAAAAGAAAGTATCTAATACAACTACCACTACTGATGATGATGACGATGATGATGACGACGATGATGATGATGATGATGACCTACTGCGTCGAATTCACATCATAATAAAATCGAGAGAAGATGAAGAAATACAGCGACCGACAGAAATAAAACGAATTGGCGACTGGATAACTAGGTTGTGAATGTAAAGAAGAATACTGGACAGATTTAAGGGAAAGATAGAGTGAGGAATCGGAAGTGAAGTTCGAAGAGGGGCTGGAAGATAGTGAGAGGTGTATCGAGCGATCGCGATTCTCGATTAAGAGAAAAGAAATTCGACAAGTATTGATTATTTGTCAACGTTCAAACTTTTCTAATCAGTCAGAAACGCGCCGTTACTAAATGCTGTTGTCGAACAGCCTCGTTCTGATACACTCTAACCTCTGGTGACCTTTAGTTTCTCTTACTAAACAGTTATAATCACTGAACTTTTACAGCTTCAGCCTACAAATTATTTTCTGAAACGAAATTATCATTATTACATTTATCGTTTGTGCTAAGAGTTTTTACGAGTATTGTTTACGATTCCTTGAGTTAGAATACATTTTATTCTCTTTTACAATTTGGATTTTTTTTTGTCTCCCTGCGCTACAAACTCACTTAAAAAAAAAACTTCTTGTGATCAATTGTGCGAACCAAGTTTGATGTCTATGCTAGAAAATAGTTGTTGGTCTATCTTAAAGGCTGTTAAGATGTGAGACGCATATGTTATTTGTATTTCGACTCATAATAATAATGAATGACATGGAAATATCCTCATGATTTTGATTTGAGATTTCTAATCACATAGTGTCTGAAGCCGCTCAATATTTTGTAATTTATTAAAAAATTTAAAAATGTATTTCCTTAATTTGAATGAAAATGACCTACTGTTGTTTGCATTTCATGACAGTATCCCGAAAAGTACATAGAGGACAGTAAAATATGAACATGCCATTTTCATCTGACTAGTTAACGTTGTTTTTTCTGTTTGAATATCTAAGGAATCGGTTTCTTTCTTAAGATGTTCTCTTCGCAACCATGTCCAAATCATTCTATCAGTAATTTCAGTAATCTTCTACAGTTGTTTGCTTTCAATTTTTGGTTTCTCGTGGCGTTTCAGTAGATCTCTTCGGCAGTGTAAAATTTGGATTTTCACTAAAATATTTGCTCTTCTCGGCTAATGGCATTCATTCCGTTGGAAATTCAAACATGATACTCTTCATCACCAATAAGACCCAAACACGACACGAATATGTCAAGGCAAGACTTCTCCTAAATACTAATGATAATTCAGCGATTACTGCAAACACTAATGCAATGGCGGAGTACAATCTAGTGGGTGTACACTTTGTACCAAGGTGAATGTTTTACTGTTATGGCATTTTTATATCAACAGGACAACGAGATATTTTTTGGCAGTGTTAGGTGATGCGTATATATAGCTACAACGTAAAAGAAGTAAATGAGCATAGATCCACTACTTTAACTTTAATCACTTCTTCTGTAGCTCAGTACCCTCCTTTCCGTATTCGATTGAAATTCATGGAGATATCGTGTGAGCCTAAACATCAACGTATTAAAGAAAAAATCTCATGATCAAAATCCGCCTTAGAATTAGACCAATTCTC
Source organism: Thysanoteuthis rhombus (assembly GCA_963457665.1). Classification (NCBI taxonomy): domain Eukaryota; kingdom Metazoa; phylum Mollusca; class Cephalopoda; order Oegopsida; family Thysanoteuthidae; genus Thysanoteuthis; species Thysanoteuthis major. Next base: position 57,984,819 of record OY735202.1, read on the forward strand.
CTTTACCC
>OY735202.1:57989826-58099826 GCA_963457665.1 Thysanoteuthis rhombus
TCTTACCCTAACCCTAACCCTAACCTTAAACATAACCTTAACCCTAACCCTAAATCTTACTTTAATCCTAACCCTAACCCTAAACCTCACCCTAAAGCTAACCCTAACCTTAACCCTAACCCGTAAACTTAACCAACCCTAACCCCGACCTTAAAGGTATCCTTAATCCTAACAATAACTGTAAACCGAACCCCAACCTTAACCCTAACCATAACCCTATCCCTAACACTAACGCTGACCCTAACCCTAACCCTTACCATAACCTGTAACCACAACCTTAACCCTAATCTCAACCCTAACCCAAACCTTAACCATCCCTAACCCTAACCTTGAAGGTAGCCCCAATCCCAACAATAACACTAACCCTGACCCTAACCCTAACCTCACTACACACTACTTTTAACTACTTTCAAAAATAAACTCCCATCTTTAGCACAAAAATATCTCTAACCCTAACCCCAACCGTATCTACCTACCTCATTTAACCACCCTGAACAAAACACTCCCACCTAGCACTCGTTATCAATGAAAAATGAAACAAGTCTAAAAGGAAAATTCAAAAATCCCATGTTCCATCACTTACAACGAATCAAAAGAAATCTCTAACCTTAACTTTAACCCTAACCTAAACCTTAATCCTAACCATAACCCTAACCTTTACCCAAGCCCTAACCTTAACCCTGAACCTAACTCCAATGCTAACCCCTAACATAAACCCTAACCCTGACCCTAACCTCAATCGTAACCGTAACCCAAACCAAAACCTTAACCCTTACCCTTACCCTCACCCTGACCTTAACCCTAACCCTAAACCCTAACCTTAACCCTAACCCTTACCATAACCCTAGCCCTAATCTTGACCCTAAATCTATACCTATACCAAACCCTAACCCTAACCTTAACCCTAACCCTAACCATTATCTAAACCTTAACCCTAACGCTAACCCTAACCACTACCGTAGCACTGACTCTAAACATTACCCTAACCAAAACCCTAACCTTAACCCTAGCCCTAACCCTCACCCTAACTCTAACCGTAACCGTAAACTTGAAATTAACCTAAACCCTAACCCTTACCCTGTCCCAAACCCTAACCAAAACCTTAATACTTACCCTAACCCTAACCCTAACTATTACCCTAACCCTAACCTTATCCCTAACCCTAACCCAATCCATCTGCCACCACTTGCCATAAATCCAAAAACATCTCTAAACCTAACCCTAACCCTAACCCAAACCCTAACCACAAGCCACTCTGAACCACCTTTAACAAAACACTACCACACGTAGCAGACATTATCAATGAGACATGAAACAGGTCTAAAAAGAGAATTCACGAATCCATGTGTCATCACTTAACACAGATAAAAACATATCTCTTACCTTAACCTTAACCCTAACCCTAACCATAACCCTAACCTTAACCCTAACCCTAACCATTATCTAAACCTTAACCCTAACGCTAACCCTAACCACTACCGTAGCACTGACTCTAAACATTACCCTAACCAAAACCCTAACCTTAACCCTAGCCCTAACCCTCACCCTAACTCTAACCGTAACCGTAAACTTGAAATTAACCTAAACCCTAACCCTTACCCTGTCCCAAACCCTAACCAAAACCTTAATACTTACCCTAACCCTAACCCTAACTATTACCCTAACCCTAACCTTATCCCTAACCCTAACCCAATCCATCTGCCACCACTTGCCATAAATCCAAAAACATCTCTAACCCTAACCCTAACCCTAACCCAAACCCTAACCACAAGCCACTCTGAACCACCTTTAACAAAACACTACCACACGTAGCAGACATTATCAATGAGACATGAAACAGGTCTAAAAAGAGAATTCACGAATCCATGTGTCATCACTTAACACAGATAAAAACATATCTCTACCTTAACCTTAACCCTAACCCTAACCATAACCCTAACCTTAACCAAAACTCTAACCCTAGTCATAACTTTAACCCTAACCCTAACCCTAACCCCTGACCCTAACCTTAACCCCAACCCTACTTCTAACCCTAACCCAAACCTTAACCCAAACCTTAACCCTTACCCTCAACCTAACCATAACACTAACCCTAATCTTAATCCTAACCTTAACCCTAACCCTGAATCATAACCTTGACCCAATCCCTAACCCTAACCCTAATCCTAATCCTAACCCAAACTTTAACACTACACTAAACCCTAACTCCAACCATTATCTTAACCCTAACCGTACCTTTAACCCTAACTGTAACCCTAACCCTAACCCTAACCCTAGCCCTAACACTAACTCTTACCCTAACTGTAACTTTAACCCTAACCCTAACCCTGACCTTGAACTTAATCCAAACCGTAACTGCAACCCTAACCTCAATATTAACCCTTACCTTCAACCTAACCTTCACCTTAACCTCAACTCTAACATTAACCCCAACCTCAACCCTAACCCTAACCCAAATCACATACCACTTATAACCACCTTCAACAAAACACTCCCACCCTTGGCACAAATTATCAATGAGAAATCAAACAAGTTTATGAGAAAAATTCACGGATCCATGTGTCATTACTTACCACGAATCCAAAAATATCTCTAACCCTAACACTAACCTAAACCCTAACTATAACCCTGGAACTAAACTAACCCTAACCATATCCTTAAACATTAAACCATAACCTTAACACTAATCCTAACCCTAACAATAACGTTGACCCTAAATATAAACCTAAACCTGAGGCTAACCATAACCATAACACTAACCTTCACCCTGACAGTTACACTAATCTAAATTCTAAACCCTGAGACTAACCTTCACTGTAACCCTTATCTTAACTTTAACCATAACTTTAATCCTACCCCAAACCCTAAACTTAGCCCAAACCCTAGCACTAACCCTGAACCTAACCGTAAACTTAACACCCACGCTTACTTTAACCCTAAACCTAACCCTGAGCCTAACCCTCTCACCTTAACCCTAACCTTAATCTTGAACCTTAAACCCTAACACTGACCTTAACCCCAACAATAAACTCTAACACTAAACCTCAATTTTCACCCTAACCCTAATGCTTACCCAGCCCCCAACCCTGAGTGTAACCCAAACCCTTACCTTAAAACTAACCCTAACTCCTAACCCAAACCTTAACCTTAACCCTAAACATAAACCTAAACCAAATGTTTACCTCAAACATCAACCATTAACCCTACCCCCTTTAACCTAACCCTAACCCTTACCCCAAGCCTATCCCTAACAATAACCCAAACCCTAACCCTACCCCAGAGCGTAACCATAACCCTAACCCTGAATGTAACCCTAACCCTGAATGTAACCCTAACCCTGAGCCTTACTGTAACCCTAACCCCTAACTTTATGACTGAGCTTAACCCTAACACTAACCCTAACACTTACTTCACTGTGACCCCTACCCTAACCTTAACTGTAACCCTAACCCTAACCTTAACCCTACCTTGAACGTAACTCAAGTTTAACCGTAACCCTAAGGTTAATCCTATTCCTAATCTTAACCCTAACCCAAACCCAAATCCTAACGCTAACCCTAACCATAACCTCAAACTAACCTTAACCGTAACCTTAACCCTAACCCTAAACCAAACTTTTACCTCAAACCCAACCTTAACCTTAACCATAACCCTAACCCTTACCCAAACCTTAACAATAACCATAACCCCAACCATAACCCTGAGCCTTATCCTAATCCTAATCTTGACCGTAACTTTAACCTTATCACTTACTGTAACTCCAAACTTAACCAAGACAGTAAATTTAACCCTGAGCCTAATCTTAACCCTAACCCTAACCCTGATCTTAAACCTAACCATAACTCTAAACTTGACAGTAACCTTAACCCTAACTTTAACCTTCTCTCACCCTGAACATAACCCTAATCCTAACCCGAACCCCTAACCCTATCTTAACTTAACCCTAACCCTAACCCTACCGTCAACCCTAACCGTAACCCTAACCTTAACGCTAACCCTAACCCTGGCCCAAGCGTAACCCTAACTGTAACTGTAACACTAACCCTTAACCTTACCCTGACAGTAAACATAACCCTAACCCTAACGGTAACCTTAACCGTAAATGTAACCCTAACCCTAACAGTAACTTTCACCCTAAATGTAACCCTAACCTTAACCTTAACCTCAACCCTGACCTTAACCTCAACTGTAACCGAAATCGCTAACTCTAACCCTATCCCAAGCCCCAACGTATACCATAACCCTAACCCTAACCCTTGCCATTACCCTAAACCCAACCCTAACCCTGAGCCTAACCGTAATATTAACCTTGCCGTTACCCAAACCGTAACTGTAACCCTAACCTTAAACTTAACCCCTACCCTAACCCTGAGCCTAACCCTAACCCTTACTTTAATCCTAAACCTTAAAACTAAACCGTAACTGTAACCCGAACTGTAACCCCAACATTAACCTCAAATCTAACCATAACCTCAGCCCTAACCCTAACCTTAATCTTAACCCTAACTTTAATCCTAGCCCTTACTCCTACGTCCAACCCTAACCTTAATTTTACCCCTAACCCTAAACCTAACTCCACCCCTAACCCTAACCGTTTACCTAACTTTAGCCCCTCACTGTAACCCAAACCCTAATCATAACCCTAATCCTAACCATACACCCAACTCCACACTTAACCCCAAGCCTAAGCCTAATCCTAACGTTGATCCCAACCTCAACCTGAACCCTAACCTTAACTCTCAACCGTAACTTTAACTCTAATCTCAACCCTAACCCCAACCTTACCCTGACCTCAAACCCTCTTACCTTATACTCTAAACCTTAACCCTAAACCTTAACCTAATTCTAAATCCTGAACCCTATCTTTACGCCCAACCATTACCCTAACTTTAACCCTAACCCTAACCTTTAACCTTCAACCCTAACTTTAACCGTAACCCTAACTCTTACCTTAACAGCTCGGCATTTGCAAGGCACAGCACATAATTTTGAGACAGAAGCGTCTTACTGACTGAATGGCTGATTATAATTCCCTGCAATCATTTTGCAAACAACAACACTTGCAGCATCTGTAATAAATCTTGGAATAATATAATTGATTGGTGAGTTATTGAGCTTAAAAAACGAGACAAATGTGCTAGGTCAGGATTTACCAGGGCGTCTTAAATTTAAATGGACCTTTCAAATACATATCACTGAATTACTTATTTACCTAAACTGCATGCTCCTATCTTTGATATTTTCCAAGATATGTGACCTATTTATTTGATTAGAGTAACCTTGACTACGGTTCAGTAACGATAAAACATTAAGAATTAATCTTTTTTATTTCTATTTTATGCAAAACAAATTACTTCTTATGCAAATGCTAGAAAAATGCAAGTTATTGATGGAAATCTGAGTGAATCTCCATAGCGGTGAGCATTTTGGATTTAGACGTCATAGAGACCTTATGCTACAGATTCAGCCAGAACACCTTGTTGTCCATGATATCAGACAGAATTAGTAATGTATTCCCGGGAGTCATTTCTTCCTTACATTCAAAATTACACTGACTGTTTTTTTTGTGACATATGCTTCCCTACATTATTAGTTTTATACCTTTTTTCATGTTCAACAGAAGAAATGCATCGTCGAATTATTCGTTTGATTGCTATCAAATTCATTGTGTTTGTTTTTTCAAGTTCATGTTTTCTTGTGAAGAAGAGAAATTTAAAGAAAAGATAACAAGATATTCCTTGTCCATCAACCAGATATGCATGAACGAAGGGTTGCTGCTCAAGTATATGCGTGTGTGCGTAATTTCTTGTATGTTAATGGAAATAAAATTTGGAAGGCGAATAGAAAAAACTTAAGGGATAGGTGTTACATATCGAAATATTTTTATCATTCCGTGGGCATGTTTTGATGCATTTTGACAAGAGCCAACCATCTTTTTCGGAGAAGATATTTCTGAAGCGGTTCACAGAAATTTTTGCTGTTTATATGCTGGGATGCTAGAGAGAGATGTGTCTGAGCTGTTTGGTTGTTTGGTAGGAGCAGGAAGGGAGGTGTTTTACGGAGAAATGACATTTTTAAAAATTCTATCGGATCAATTCACATCCACAATACATATATATGTATGTCTAAATTCGTATATATGTTATTAAGAAATGGGTAGTAACATTACGTTGAAGCGGCTACCTTATAAGACGCAGGTTCGATTCCTTTGGCAGCCCCATTTCTTTTATTATTATTTTATTTACGCAGTTTTGGCCAAATGATACATTCAGCACGTAATAAGGGGGATTATTTCAAACAGAGTTTCAAAGTAATATATATATATATATATTGTTTGCCTCTTTGGAGCAAAAAGAACGTTCTCCTGGCCTAATATTTGGTATGTAGACTCACAAAAGATTAATTTGTGCCAGGGCATTCGAAGCCATTCTATTTATCTTTGTTACTAAATAAGGGAAACTAATAATTTTTACTTGAGATATTAAGAATGGCACACATTTTTTTTCACACTGAAATCAATTTTATGCAGATTACTTTTGTCACATAGCTTTTTTGTCAATGAAATAGTTGAGTAGCAGGAGTAAAAGTATTTGCATAACACACTGTCGTATTTCGGGTATAATTGTGTTTTACCCCAAATCCTTTTCACAATGTCCAAATTAATCTCGAAACAACTCTTTGAGAGGGGAAAGGGGTGGAGGATGAAGCAAAGATATATTCTGGACATGGCTGTACCTGTTACTATTACCACAACTACTAAATCAGGTCATTGTTATAACACAATTGAAAGTAATTTTATCATATAACTTTTTTTGAATAGATAAACCATTATAATCAACTTTTGACGATATACATTCATCTTGAACTTTCTATTACTATCAAAGAACATAATTTGAAACAACGTTGGATATTCCTGATAGCATATATATATATATATATATATATATATATATATATATATATATATATATATATATATATATATATATATATATATATATATCTTTCCATGTTCGGAGAGATCTATAGATATTTCATGTACATAAAAGGTAGCGGTTGAAAATCACTTAACGATATATGCAGAAGAACAGACACAAACGCGCACGCGCATTGCATTGTTTTTCCTTGCCTCCTCTCTTACAGAATGGACATTTCAGTAATTTTCCGTGAGACATAATAATAGAAAACTTTAATCATTTTAAGTATTTGATAAAATTTGCTTTCCGCTAACTTTGTTTAGAATAACCAACAAACAACCTTACTTACTTCATTAAAAGAAGAGTACCAAGAGGAAAATTTAGGTTTCTTTGTGAAAAACGTTAGATTTAGCTGTTTTTACTAATTTTTCTTTGCTTTATTTCTCATTGTCTTTTCATCATTCACGTCTGCCCATTTCTTCTTGATTGACACCCATTCTGACAGCGCTATGAGGACGTCTTAGACAGACAATAGAACCGTGCATTCTATATTTATCTGCCGCTTGTAATATATATATATATATATAGACTCAAAGTTCTTATTTTTATTTATTCACGGTGTATATCTGCTCTATTCGTTTCTTTCAACACAACAACTATGTTAAAATAAATGGCTATATGACGCAATAGAATGACTGTAAATTGCATTATATCATATCGAAATTCTTATTTGAAATGATCTCCCGTTATTACACGGTCGTTACATCATTTGGCCAAGACAACGTAAATAGAATAAACAATTATCCATTTCTTAAAAACGCAATTTTTTTTATTGAAAGAAGCAGATAGAACAGATATAGACCATGAATAAAATGAGAAAAACAAAAGAATTTGGAGTTAAAACTGTTATTTGGGCATTATTGGTAGTTGTTTAGTTCACTTGTAAGAGCAACACTACGTTAATGTGATTATATATATATATATATATATGGCTGTGTATATAAATCACTTTATCTCCACTGTTCTTTCCTTCCATGTATCAATCTCTTGAACTATTTTATCAGAATATGTCTTGTTTATCTGAATATGTATATAGGCTTCGATCTTACTATCTATTGATCAATCGATTATACTTACAAGAAATTCGAAATCATTCGATCAACTTCTCTTTCTATAGCAACCTATCTTACGTTAACACTCATGCATATATACACGAGTGTGTGCGCAAGACCATGTGTACATTATTGTAAATGAATGCACGTAAATGCTGTATACATATACCAGAGTACATGTCGGTATGTACATTAATACATCGAGATATATATATATATATATATATATATATATATATATATATATATATATATATATATATATATATGCATATATATATATTTAAATAATGATTAAAAACAAGAATTATATTAAGTTCAATAAAAAAAGATATACGAAACACTGAAGTTTTCTCTGTTTTTTTTTTAAATTATTCATACATCACATATAAAACAGCACATTTGGGTAGATACATGTAGAATGGATTGCGCATATGAGTTTAGTCTGCATGAATTCACTCGGACGCATGTTCACGCTCACTCACACCCACACACAAATACAAAGTTAGGGTTCGGGAAGCATATGCGTTGATCAATTTCGAGGGTACCTACTGTAGATCGATCATTACAAAGCTAATTGGCAGATTATTCACCAGTCTGATGAGTTCAATCCTATGAAAGCGCTTCATTATTGAAGCCCTGCGTCGGTCAAAGTTCTCTGATAACTAGATAGCACTCAGAGAGCGCATACCCCTAACAACGCTATTGTCGGCGGATAATTTTGTATGGATCAACTCCAAAAATGTTATCAGTATTACTATAGCCCATTGCCCCCCTCTTCTACATAATATTCATTGAAATTCATGGAGACATTCTGGAGATATCATGTGAGCGAACATGAAAGTTTGGCAATAGCTTGTTGTATGGACATATAACTACGATGTAGGGAAGATAATTGTGCGTGGATTGGCTCCGAAATTTGATCAGTTATCTCGTAGCCTATTATCCACCTTTCCACGAAATGTAATTGAAATTCATTGATAACTCTTGGAAATACTGGCTGGACATTCACAAGCGTATGCATACATGTAATTGAAAAAATGGAAAAATATCGATAAAAAAGATTTCTGGTATTTTTAATTCTACTACCTCTATCAAACCCCATAACCGACTATTCCACAAAATTTAATTGAAATTCATCCAGTACTTTCGGTAATATCGTGTGCATAGACGAACAGACGTACAGAAAAAACAGTCATGACTAAATACATACTTCTCTTTTTAACTTCGTTGACAGAGGTAAATTAACTAATAACCCACCAGGACGCATCAACATGTTTCCATACACACACTCTCACAGTCACACACACTCTTATTATTGCCCGTGTACATTTTCCATACGTATTTATGCGCACACATACGCACATGCACATTCATGCACACACACATACACACACTGACGCTCACACATACACGCGTACACTCACACATGAAATGATCTTTTGTGCAGATGACATCATTGGCAAAAATCCTAACATCCCGTTGACTTGAATTAACCAAACCTTTGAGAAAATCATCAATTCGACAAAAGAGTTAACTGACATCCAAGGACGAGATTCCAGATGAAAGCAAATGAATGCGTAAATTGTGATCTTCTTAGTTATACATAAAAATGAATATAGAAAGATATACTTATTTGTTCTGTCTAGATTTCTTAGCCATATACGGATGCAGGATCTAAGTTTCTCGCGTGATTTTTTCATTTATTTTTTGTCATCTTATTCCCTCTTTTTTCTCTCGATTAATTTTCTCTTTTATTCTTACCAAGCGCGAACGTTCACACATACTATGTCATTTTGAAAGTGTTTATTTCCTCTTGAACACACACACACACACACACACACACACACACACACACTCATTCATCCGAATTCTCCGACAATTAAGTCTTTCATACCTTACCAAAAACTCACACGGTTTAAATGTCTCTCGCTCTCTCTTCCACACATACATGCTCAGTCAGTCAGTCAGCCACCTACATCTTTTTACGCACTCACTCTCTCTCTCTCTCTCTCTGTATCATTCTGTGTTCCCCTTTGCATACACAGAGAAAATGGATTACAATATATTGCTGACTCGCTGATACGATCAAATCCGATGATTGGAAATCCTTTCGAAAAACCAAGAAAAATCTAAAAAAGAAACAAGAAAAAAAAAAACGAGCAAAATCACTATACTGAAAAAAAAAACAACAACAAAAAAAAAACCAAAACAAAACAAAACAGGCAAACACTTCCGATAATAACAAAACAAAGTCTTTAACTTAAGACAGACAAAATTTGGTTGATGATAGTGCAATGTTGGGAGGACATTTCGAAGGAGTCAAATCTTCTTTCAATTTATTTCCTAATTTAGCGAAATCCTTATCTACTTCTTCTTCATAAATTCTCAATTCTTGTCTCTTTGCTCCCAACTCCACATAATCCTGAGCAACCTCCTAATTTTTCAAATGACCAACGCCCCACGCTATCCCCAAAATTACAACTACCCCTAGGGCACTGATTCTCTTCTTCTCGCTCCCGCCCAAGTTCTGCACACCTTCTTATCGACACAATCGATGCCGAAGTAGGATGCGCCATCTTTGATTTTTCGAGATGAACTGTACCGAAAATCAAAATGGCGCCAATGAATATCGACGCACGAAGGTAGATCCTTTCTGTGTAGACTATTAAAAAAAAATAAGAAAAAAATGACTGGAATGGTTTAGTACATGGTAAGAGGAGGTTGGAAATGAGAAAGAGAGTAAGAAAAGAAAGTAAGTGCCAAGTTTTGCTGAGAAAGTGAAAATTCAAAGGAGTACAATGTCTAGATACATACATACATCCGGGTGGATATACACATATTTACCCCATATATATATATATATATATATATATATATATATATATATATATATATATATATATATATATATATATATCATAATCAGCAAGAGCCATTATAAGTCCACTGCTGAACGACGGCCTTCACCATTTCCTTCCATGACAACCGAGATCGTAGTAACCTTTGCCACATTTTACCAACAAAACTTTCTATATCATCCCCAAATCTTGTGCCTGATCTTTTCCTACGGTGTTTACTGCCCCATGTGCACAAATCGGTTTGTCTTTTACTACATCTGTCGTTATCTCTTCTCCTAAGTGTTCAGCTGGTCTCCATTTTTTGTGTTTAATTATTTGTTTAGTATACTTCACTGTGGTCCTCCTTCTGATTTTATACACACATACTCACACACACACACACATATGTATATATATGTGTGTGTGTGTGTGTGTGTGTGTGATTATCTGTGTATACAAAGACACATACAAATTCAATTTATTTTTGTAACACTCATGAGATTATTAATGTATAAACACATGTGAAACTAGCCATCGCTGTCAATTATTGATCAAAATTTATGTGAAAAGATTCGATTGAAGAATAAATATGGTCAGAATAAATTCTATTTATGACATTATTGGCGTTTTCAACTGGAAATATATGCAATGGAGTGAGAGAATATCTAGACATTTGTAGATTTTTGAGAATCTAGATCTTATTAATACATATATACGTACACAAAGAATATGTATAGAGAAAAGAGTACCTTTAAAGACGTATGCTTTTTAAAAATAAGTGCAAATATATGTATTCAAGCTCTTGGTGTATATATTCGGATGTATTCATCAATTTCATACCAACCCATGTAAACACACACACACACGCACACACACACATGCACACACACACACACGCACACACATACACACACACGCACGCACACACACACACACACACACACACACACACACACACACACACACATATATATATTGTCTTAATACAAAATTTGAAGAAAAGAAGAAAATGGAAAAAATAAGAAAAGAATGAATATTCTCTGAAACTGTTGATAGTTTAATTGCTACAAAAATAATTTTTACCCGATGAATGAAGACTTTTGTTTTGAGCCATTTGGTTAGAATTTTGATGTGAAATGAATTAATGAAGCTTATGATCTCATATCATATATATATATATATATATATATATATATATATATATATATATATATATATATATATATGTGTGTGTGTGTGTGTGTGTGTGTGTATGTGTGTGTGTGTGTTTGTGTGTGTCTATGTAACTTATCAAAATCTTATTCATCTCTTTATAGTGATACTTGACAATCGAAAACATGCTCAAACGAAAATACGTTCATAAACATTTCTCTTGAATATTCGTAGCAGTAAATCTGTAAAAAAGGTGTGAATGCAACTTTTCATATCAATGGCAAGATTTACTATTTGAGAGTTTGTGTCTTTCTTTGAGACTAAGCTGGTTGCATATTTTTCACAGTGTTCAAGCCCAGTTAGAACCTTTTTTTCAAATACCGATTTTCTCGGCTGTAAGATAAGCAGTTTCCACTTGATAATTTAGTGCTAAACAATCTTCCTAATCCCTCTTTTCTCTCACTTGGCCAGGTAGCAGAGGAAACTAAACATCTTGATTATCTGTAGCTTTGAACTTGCGAAAGGGTTTTTAAATATCTGCGTGAGTGGGTATTTCTGAGTACCTATTCATGTATATATATATTACAAAAATGGATCAGTAAACATTGATTCAGGCAAACAGATGCATGTGCGTGTGTGTCGCTTCACATGAGCTTCTTGCATGTATTTGCTGAAATTATTCGAAATAGGTAAGATTAAACAATATGCCGGTTTTTGCTGGGTGGGTGGGGGTTAATCGAGATAGACACTGTACATGATTAGCTTCTACCCCCGTTATACTATTTCGGAGAAAATCTTTAAATTCGCCATTTTTAAATGGCTAAAGTGACTAGATTTTTTATGAGATCTACGAAATAAATGAGAGCAAGAAACCATGAAATAATGAGACTTTCATTAAATCTAAAGGATATGGGTTAGAGTTAGAGTTAGGATTAGTGTTAGGTTTGCAATTACCAACATAAGGTTAGCCCTAGCTCCAAACTTATCGAATAACCCGAATTCAAAACTTACTAGTTCATCGAAAATCTAATCAAAAATAGCGTTATTTGAACATCTGTAAAACTCAAGTCCGAGCACCAAGCAAGAACAGCCGACGTAAGTTTTAATGTGCAGATCATGAGGAGTGTTAGGTCATGCCCTGCCACGCTGGCCAATGACGTGTTGATCACAGACTCCCACTTAAACCCTGTAGAGAACAGAATCAAAAACATCAAATGGGACATCATCGGCATTAGCGAAATGAGAAGACCAAGAGAACTAATAGAACTGAAAAGCAAGCATCTTCTCTACAACTACATCCAAATGAGATCCAAGTCTACGCTCTCACTTCGCAATCAAACAAAGAACAAATAAACAATTGTGATGACTTGAACTCTCTATCACAAGATACCAAAAAATGCTGCAACATCATCATCGGAGATTTCAATGCACAAGTAGGACAAGGAAACGAACGCTGCCTTGGAGAATTCGGATATAAAAGATGGAATGAGAGAGGGGGGACCTAGTAAACATTGCAACTGCAAATGACAATCATGAACACATTCTTCAAGAAGTAACCCAATAGAATATGGACTTGGAAGAGCCTAAACCATGAAACCAAAAACGAAATAGACTACATTTTAACGGACAAAAAACACACTATCAAAGACATTCAAATTCTAAACCAAGTAAACATAGGAAGCGACCATACAATGGTAAGATGTTAGATGCAAGTAAACACCAAGATACAGAGACATAACAACACACGGAGACAGAATTGTCGAATGCACCCAAGAATTCTACCAAGAACTTTACTCTTCAAGACATGGGCAGCTGAGAAACGACCAGGATACACAAGACGCTACAATCAGTTCGAGGACTTCTCAGAAGTTACACAATGGGAGATAAAATGAGCCATCAAACAAACAAAAAAGAGAAAGGCACCTGGATCAGATAACATCACCATCGATCTACTCAAAAAGCTGGTAAGATCGTCAGCAAAAAACTGGCGAATCTGTTATATCTTATGTTTAAGACAAAGTAGAGTCCCGAAAGACTGGAATACGGCAATCATAATGCTTCTACACGAAAAGGGAACCCTAAAGACCTCAATAACTACAGGCCTATAAGCCTGCTCAACTGCATATACAAACTTTTCACACAAATCATTTCCAACCGGATCACCAAAACACTTGATGAAAACCAAGCAAAGAAACTGGCTGGATTTAGGAGAGGCTACTCGTCCATGAACCATCTCCATTCAATAAATCAGCAGAATACAAAATGCCACTTCAAGAAGGCATTTGACTCTGTAGGAATTCCTATAGTCTTGAAGGCTATCACTCCACAAGGTGTAAACATTGTATACGTCAAAGTACTGCAACATAAATACAATCACAGCAACTCCTTTATCAGGCTACATAAAGACTCTGAACCCTTCCAACTCCAAAAGGGAGTAAGACAAAGTGATACCAGTTCATCCAAACTCTTTACAGCCTGTCTTGAGAGGATCTTCCGTAACCTGGACAAAGAGAATAGAGGAATCAAAATAGACGGCGAATATCTGAGCAACCTCAGATTAGCAGACGACATCGTCCTTTTTGCAGTGAACCTACACGACCTCCAACTAATGCTAGGTGAAATAAACAAAAAAAGCAAAAGAGTCGGCCTACACATGAAATTCAGTAAAACGAAAGTCACGTGCAACAACCACATCGAAAATAAGGACACAACTATCAAAATCGAACGTGCAAAACTGTGGAAAGTAGACCACTACATCTACTTGGGACACCGGATCTCTGATGGAACCCACAAAATAAGAAATCAAGCGGAGAATCACCCTAGGATAGCTAGCCTTCGGTAGAGCAAGCTCAACCTTCAAAAACAAGACGATCTCAATAATCCTAAAAAGAAGAGTATACAACCAATGCATCCTCCTGATGGCATGCTGGTCATGTTGTAAGAATGACAGACAGCCGATGGACATCACGACACACAACATGGATCTCCAGAGATCATATGCGAAACCGAGGCCCACAAAATACAAGATGGAGTGATGAACTAGACAAATTCAGAAAATTCTGGCCCTGCAACGCCCATGATAGAGAAATGTGGAGGATCCTTGGAAAAGTCTATGTCCAACGACGGACGTTAAAAGACTGATGATGGTGATGAAAACTATAGTCACTTTTTGCCATTAGAAAAGTCTATTGATAAATTTGCCCCGTAATATTTCAACAGCAGTAACAGCTTTAGCGTCTATCCCTATTACCTCCCCTGCAAAATATTGGCATACTGTTTAATCTTACCTATTCCAAACAATTGCGTTGTTTGCAGTAAAAAGCAGACAAAGCCTTATTCATACATGATGCAGTGAAACCACCGAAGTTTGCAAAGATCTATGTATATAGAATTAGATGGTAATAGAGCCAGTAATAAAGTTACAACCATCCATGTACTTCAGGGTGTTCGGAAAACGATGACCGTTTTTTTGTTCTTGATGGTTTCCGTTCATATGAACCCCTTTTATCGAGCTTTTTCATTTTTACTTGATTTGCCTCAAATTGTCTGATATCATCACAATACCACCACCAAGTATCTGTGACTTTTCTCTGACGGTTTGGCGGGGGTTTTGTTTGACCAACATCCCCACTCCTCTATCTATTTGATCATCAAGATTCATATCTCCACCAAGAAACTTCTAAAACCGACGTAACACCGTAAGATCAGGATTAGTTCCTTTACTCCATGCTAGCTTAATATTGGAAGCTGTTTTAGATGCATGTTGACCAAGTTTATACTCGTGCACGAGGATTAGATGCAAGTCTCCATTTTTTTCATTTTCAGGTTAATGGTTAAGAAAATAAACAGTGAAAAAGGCACATTCTATTTTTTTATGATATATATATATATATATATATATATATATATATATATATATATATATATATATATATATATATATATATATATATAATACTCCTCTATTCAGGGTTGAGCACTCTTCAAGGGAGGTAACTCATTTGTTGACAGCTTATGCAATGCTCTTCCATGGGAATAGAGCACTCTGGTGGATTTAAGCAAAAAAAGAATATATCGCTTAAATCCAGCCTTACTGACCGTCCAGTTCCGTAGCTCAGCGGTAGTATACCAGTCTCCGGGTCTGAAGCGAAGGTTTCAATCCTACCTCGTGGATGGGATAACAGATTGTCTATAGAGTTGTAATCCCAGGAAACAGCTGTCTGTGGATGACACAGTAATATATATATATATATATATATATATATATATATATATATATATATATATATATATATATATATATATATCATGGTAATATTATAGAACACAACTAAAGTATCTAAACATATCTAGAATCAATCATTTTCCGAACAACCATATACTACATATTACATATTATAAAAAATGCTGTTCAAGTGGAGGGATTCGTTCACACATTGACTCCTTTGATCAATTTAAATCTAAGGCGAATTCATGAGAAATTTCGTAAAGACAGAATAGGTTGTTCGGAAACTAATGTCAGATTGTTGGAGACTGACAGTTCAAATATGATGAAAAAAAAATCTTTTTGAAATAATTTGTAATTTTGAACGTAAAACCTACATCAAACGGCTTAAGCAAAGCTTCATCCCCGTAAAAATGCTTGATCTGGTTTTTATGAACTTTTTGGATAAACAAGACAATTTATTGTTCATCTTCGTTGTCAAGGAAAATAACAAATAATTGTGCATGCATTAGCCCCAATATCTGATTACTTTTCTGTTGCTTATCTGTCCATTTTCTTATGAAATTACATAGTTATTCATTGAGAACTTTTGGAGATATCGAGTGAACAAATATGAACCTTTGGCAATATTATGTGGCGTGGATGCAATTGAAGTAATTGTGCACTGACCCATCCAAAGTTAAATCACAACTTTGTAGTTTATTGCTTACCCTTCCACAAAATTTTATTGAAATTTATTTAGAAATTTTGAAGATATGTGGACAGACACAAGCGTATACGTGAAGAGTTTAAAAAAATGGAAAAATCTCTCAATCAGAGAAATATTCCTGAATCCGGACCAAAAATGTAACTAGTTCTTAAATTTTTGCACAGCTCATCACAAAATTTCATTGCAGTTCATGGAGTTTATTTTGAGATATCGTGTGGACAGGCAGACACAATTGACAGATTGAAGGGCAGATCCGACTGAAATCATATATCTCTCCAACTTTGATAGTAGAGGTAGATAAGAGTCAGCAGAGAAATAAAGAGTAGATCATATCTCAGCTGTTACTGAAATTAATGCTTTCAATTTTTTATGTATTCCTATTACCAGAGAGCTTACTGACAAAAACCTCAAAAGTTTGGAAAGGACTAAATCAGATAAGAATTCTTATCGTTTAAAATACCATTTCGACAGGGAATATAATATTTAGTTTCATGAGGAGGTATCACCGTTTCTAATAATTGAAATATTTCCTTTTGATAATTTGGTGAATTTTTTTTATTGAAAAAGAATTCAATTCACTGAATAGTCTCGCTATTTTTACGCTATTCATCAAAGATTTCCACTCACAAATTATGAAACTAAGAGTTAAAGCACCCAGTGCACCCGTAGGCATCACGTGTACTTTTGGTAACAAAACGAAAATTCTCTCTAAGATTTGGCATTATAGTCATTATATTATCGGTGCAACTTAGAGGATAAGCTTTCCTGGGATTGAACGAGTGACTTAGTGCTAATCATGGGTGGTAACTGCAACTAGAACTTCATAATATCTGTATCTTGCTCTGATAGCCAAGAGATTACATGCAACACACACACACACACACACACATATATATATATATATATAATTACGAGGCCTACTGGAATGCACATTTTTCTCATATTTATTAATTAAATATTTTTTCCAACTATCTTGTATCAAAAAACCCACTGGTGTCATTTTACATGTATCTATGAAGCGTACTTTTCTGCCCTTTTCTCATTTCATACGTTTGTGAAACAAAAAGGAATTTTAACGGTTACCGATAGGAAGACTCTTATTTTCTATTATTCTCTGTTCCTGCTGATTTTGGTTGCCTCAAGTCAAGATTCCTGCCGTTATATAGTTCCTTCAATCTATTTGTTGAAGTGTCGATCTGGTAAAGAAACGAAAGTCGGAGAAAGGAACCACAGAGGGGGTACAACAATTATTACACTATTACCCACGGCATCGCAATCATAATCATATCGGCTTCTGTTTCACATTATCTCTCTTATTTGTCATTGCCGATAATGATTATATAACCATACATGTGCACACTCATGCGCACATTTGCTTGCATTCGTATGTATGCATATATGCAAGGGTATATGTATCCTTTTTCTTATTATCCTCAAAACATGATAAACTATTAGCCGTTCAATGTAAAAAAGCATCCCGGCAAAACGAGTACTGGATATTTGCAACAAGAGAATCCCTTGTGATGCAAGTAATAGACTTTAGAGTTTGCGACTCCTTAAGGCTCCTTCAGTGATGGACATTAATATGGTTTTGGTATCCCCAGGATTATTTTGATAACTTTCTGCACGGTGTTATTCAAGAGCATTAAGAGTTCATTCGGTTTACTGTCAGACATTGTTTTTTGATGTCATGAGCGTCAACAATAAAATACTGATTTAAAAAGATGAATTCGAAGTTGCTTTACCTCACAAAGAAATCTTTTACAGTCGATTTCATAGCAATTAATAATTATAAGTATTGATAAATATTAGTACAATTATCATGCACCCTCATCAACATTTAGTTCATTTAGAGTTGAATCTTTTATAAAGAAAATAATTTCCAATTACTTTTTTAGAACTTTTAGTCTCCAAGAAACTTTAAGCAGCTGTCAGTGATTTTTATTGATAAAAAAAATCTTGAAATAACCATACAGAATTGTGTCGTGTGAATTTTCATGAAAGGAATTTCTATTTTAGAATGGAACCAATCTATGCAAAAATTTCCATCGTTTTTGAAACTGGAATTTTACAAAATATTCCTTCATAAACATACATTGAAAATCTGTTTATTTGATTTAAAAAAATGTGAAACAATCATTTGAAGTGCCTATTTAAGTAAACTACACTAATGTGTATGGGTTTTCGAATAAACGTTCAATATTACTTGGGTTGGGCAAACGGGCTTATTTTTAAAAAAGCGTTTTTTATGGCCACTTTTGATGCTGAATACGAATCCTACAAGATTTGAGGCATAATATGATTTTTAGACCTGGTTTAATGGGCTTTTTTTTAAAAAAAAGGGTGGCAAAAAATGGACTTTCGTTTTGAAAACCCGCTGAAAATTTAGTCACATGGCTGATAATATGTCGTTTTCTGGGTTCGCAGAGTCACTCCGTTAAAAAAATAAACAAATCAGAGAAATGGGCGGGGTAACAAGCTGCTGAAAAAAGACGAGTTGCTGAAAAAGAAAGCAAGAGGATTGAAAAATAAAAAAATACGACTGTCCCATGGCACACAACAATGTGGACGTCCTGTCAGAGAAGCAACTGTTAGATGAAGTTTCATTTATGAAGCAAATTATTTCCATGCATATCCGACAGATTAGACAGATTAGAGTTAAAAGGTTAAAATGGGTGAAGAGAAATATAATATGGGAAAAACCACCATTGATCAACTCAGAAGTTCAATCAGAAAAGCATTGCTACCAGAGGACCGCATTTCAAATGATATTGACTGCCTATAGATGAATGGGAAATGAATTAAAATGAAACTGATTCACTGTTTTAATGTTTTTTATAGTGCAGATTTTTGTCTTTTTTGAGATTCTATGTGATGATAAGTACGTGTGGGTGGGTGAAGGAGAGATAGATTGATAAATTCATACATACATATAGAGGAAAAGAAATAGAGTGAATGAGTGAGTGAGAATGAGAGAGAGAGAGAGAGAGAGAGAGAAGAAAAAGAGAGAGAGATGATGAGGAATTTGTGCGTATGTGTCTGTGAAAATCTGTTCAAGAAATAGAAAATAAAGGAGATGGTAAATGGGCAAGCTCAACTCCATCAGGCACAATGATATCAATAATTCGAGTCCGACATAAGGACACAATAATGGGATACCAAGAGAAGGAACAAATTCACTAGCAATGGTTTGCTGGTCTGTTCTTGTGTTGTGGCTCAAAATTAGAAAATATCTCCGTATGTATATAGGAACGTGCTTGTTTGTGAAAATATCATTAGGGATAAACACATAAGAGAGAAAGAATAAATGTATGTACTGTTTGGTACGTACATTTTGGTTGAGGTAGACGGAAACATAAGTCGTAGAACACACACACACACACACACAAACACACATATATAAACATATGTATGATTATTTTCAACGTTGACCCTGCACAATCTTCTTCGAACCTGTTTCCTTTCTTTTGGCCTTATGTATAACTAAATTGCATCTCTCCCCCCTCTCTATCTGTGTGTGTGTGCGTGTGTAAATAGACAAGTATATCCGTATAAGATTTTGCATAAATCTTCATGTATACATTGAGGAGTTAGATATGGAAATAATCTGAAGCATATTAGTATATATATATATATATATATATATATATATATATATATATATATATATATATATATATATATATATATATAGAGAGAGAGAGAGAGAGAGAGAGAGAGAGAGGAGAGAGAGAGAGAACAACTAGTGCATATTTGTGCCATAGATATTCAAGATTATTTTTGTTTAGATGATTGCATTCAAATACATATTGGCACTCAAAGATATTAACTGTATGAAATTTAAAAAAAAAAGTTTAGTACATACGCAAACATCAGAAAATATTTTAGTAAATAAACATAAAACAGCTTTTGTGGTTGTGTGTGTGCTGTTTGTGTGTGTGTGTGTGCTCGCGCATTGGCATGAGGGTGTCAGGTAACGGCTATGTATGTTTATCAACTTTGAAAGAATGACATGAATAAGTATATATTAAGTAAAAAGAATGGGAGGGAATCTTACTTGACAAAATAAATCTTTGATGGACTTCTCGCAGAAATCAACGTTACATGAAATAAACATTTACCCAAAATGGAATCGGTAAAAAGAAACTGAAGAATGATAACAAAAATGAAACTAGAATTGGAACTTAGCTTTGCCGTCTTTTTTATGGTTTACGACCGGAAAATGATAATGGTCTCTCTCTCTCTCTCTCACACACACACACACACACACGAGTGTGTAGGCATAAAATAAGTATTTTACTTGTTTGTATTTATGGCATCAACAAAACCGATGAAAGGATGTTGCCTTACTCAATACCGCACGACTTTTCATCGAACAATGCTCCATTGAACAACGTTTCATGGAAACGACTTTTCATCAAAACGAAGTTTCATCGAATCAACATTATCAAAACGTTTGTTGATTTTTGTTCACACTTCTTTAAAGACAAACTGATCTATTAGTCATTTATCTACGATCTCTACCTCATTTCTAAAACTGTGATTTGTAGATAAACCCAGAAACATTTCACTGGGAAATCGACAATTTAGTTTAGAAATTTGATAAGAAAAAGTTTTTCTATAGAGAAAAAAAGCTCAAATTTCGTCCAAAATTTCGCAATTATAAACAGCATCGGTCAAAGAAAAAAAAAAGAAAAAGAAAATTTCCTTTAATTATAAGGTAGACATGGATTGCCATAAAGTGAATTTTTACTTTATGTTTCTAACTTGTTTTTATTATTTCTTGGATTTACCAACATAAACTTTTCGTTTACACTTTTTACGCTGTCAGCATTTTGAAAAATCCTTGGCTCTGTAGAATTTACTCAGAGAAAGATTATATCAGATTTTCCCCAATCTTTTTTCTGACTAATGACACAAAGATGCTGACTATAAATTACTCATGTTTCAGTCTTTTTCTCGATAGTCTGCTCCCGGGAAAAAACTTTCGTTGAAACTTGAATTCATTCCGAAAAGAAATGTTGAAAAGTCATTTCGATGAAGTCGATTCGATTAAAATCGTTTCGATTAAATACCGTTATGAAAAGAAAAGTCATTTCGACGAAAAAAAAAATGAGGTCGTTTTGATGAAGGGTCGTATCGATAAAAAAGTCGTTTTGGTGAAATGTCGTTTCGATGAAACGTCTTTCGATGAAACATCATTCGATAAAGAGGCCTTCAACAAAACGTCGTACCATTATTCAGGACATCTCAGTTACTACAGCAATTTTTGGTTTTATGTGGCACCTAAAAAAAACATAAAAAATTAATATATATATATATATATATATATATATATATATATATATATATATATATACATATATATGTGTGTGTGTGTGTGTGTGTGTGTGTGTGTGTGTGTGTGTGTGTATGCAAAGGAGATAGTCAAAGCGTTTAAATATGGAATTTCAATTTTGATCGAAGGAGCAGATCAGTGGTGTTAACAAAAGTGAAGGGACGAGATAGTTCAGAAGATCTTCATCGAAAATGCATCCTTTTCCCAACGTTCTCTTCGCATTGGCTATGCTTTATAAAAGATGGAATAAATCACGCACTAACGAAGGGTAAGGCCAGACATCGTATGTCATTTCAGTTATTTCTAATGTTCAAGGGTTCAAATTGAATATTTCACAAGAGCAAAAATCAGTTTCTAAACTGCTATCACCAATGTTTGTCGCTGCCTTCATCTTATGGGGATCAGTCTTTTGGTTAGGTTCCATGTTTCAGCTCCATGGGTGACTATTGGGAAGAAAAATTGGTTTTATACTCTTCTTTTCAGAACAAATGGGGTTTTCTTGTTCTTGAAGGTTGACCTCGCTCTGTTGAAGGCTTGCCATCCTAGAGTGATTTTTCGCTTCATTTCTTCTTTATGAAAGAACCATGCTAAACCTCACATGGAGAGATCACAAGACAGCTCAATATATTAGGGTAAAAAGGGGAATCCAAGACACCATAACATCCTTTACAAACCTCATAATTAATGGGCAGATCATGTTGCAAGAATGATAGACAACCAATGGACATCAGGACTCCCAACATGGATCCCAAGAGATCACATGCGAAACCGAGGCTGGCGGAGACAGAAATGAACTAAACAAATTCGAAAAGTATTGGCTTCGCTACGCCCAAAGTAGTGTGACGTATCCTGAGGAAAGTCTATGTCCCAACGCCGGGAGTTGAAAGAACGTTAATGATGAAGATGATGATTTTGTGAAATTTACACGTATAATGAGTGTAGGGAGTATCTGATACATTTCCAAAAGTTCATCTCAACATCCTTATGTTTTCAGTATTGAAAGAATCAGGACCAACAATTGAAAAATCAAAAAGTATTGATAAAAGATGTACAAAAACCTGATATTTTTTATCCAAATTCTGTCCATTTTACTTTTGTATAAGAATGTTGAAATAAACTTTTGAAATCGGATACTGTTTCCACTCTCCGCATAAGTGGATGGATTCACCTAGTTGTCCTGTATTCAGTTATTTTTGCTTCTGTAACGAATGTATATACATTTGCTAATGCATACATACATTCATATACACAAGGTTATAAATACGAATTAGTTCGTGTGTGAATACATATATAAACTTATGCCAATATACAAAAGCACATACATATATGTGTGTGTGTGTGTGTGTGGGCGTGTGTGGGTGTAAATAAGATAAGAGAACTATTTACAAATTATGGAGAATAAGAATCATCGAAGAAAACCACAAAAAAGTATCAAATGACTACTTCATAATGCACGCCAAAGTAGATTAAATAATTAAAGAAAGATGGCCGACCTATATAGATAGATAGTTTGTGTTAGTGTGTCTGTATGTGTGTATGGGTATGTGTGTGTGTGTGAGAGAGAGAGAGAGAGACAGAGAGAGAGAGAGACAGAGGGAGAGAGGAATGGCAGTGATCAGATGCACAGTGACGAGGCCTTCAAAAAAATCTGAAAGAAAAGATGATGGAAGGAATTTAGAGAAGTTGAACGTAGCGTAAAGCTATGTGAATAGAGATAGACATCATTGAGAGGGAATATATATTAATGGAGGTAATCGTGGTTCACTGCACATGGCCTCCACCTCCAATGCATCAGGACGTGTGTGCTTGATTATATATAATATATTGTTTTGGGATGTTCTCATATATAAACATAGTCATAAACATGGCTAGGGAGATATTGCGGTAAGAGATAACAGTGATAAACAGGGAAGATATTATAGAAAAGGACAACAGTTATAAATACAGCTTTGCAGATATTCTGGTAAGAGATAACAGGGATAAACATGGAAGATATTGTAGAAAAAGATAAAAGTCATAAATAGAGGCTGAATGTTTACAATATGTATTTGAAAAACTTCACGTATTTACTTATGACAATAATCAGAAAGAGAGGTATTAACTATGACTTCCCCAACGTAAGACCTGAAAAGTATCCAACGAGGATTCAAATATTAATGCCTTTTGAAACCAACATGCGTACCACTGCCTCATTATAAATACGTTTAATCCGAAGAGAGAAAAGAAGGAAAGTAAAGCCAGACAAAGTGATACATAGGCTTGATTCTCAATATAATGAACACCATGTGCATGTCTCTATACATGCACAGACACACATAGACACACACACATATGTATATATAGTGAATGTATTAACGAAACTCTATGGGAAATAAACTCCCTATATCACACTGACAATGTGTTACCTGGCTGAGACAGCTTAAATAGAATAACCAATGAAGGAAAATGGGTCTGCAGCGGCAATGGAACCCGTGACCAATAGGTTACTGATGTGACGTAGTGCGACACACCCTTTGTGTAAGAACGGGAAGTCATATATATACATATATATATATATATGGATGACTCAGTTATTTGAATATACATAAATACTCATCTGCTATAAGCGACTGTGCAATGCTCTTTCAACTCTGATGGAGCGCTCAGATAGATGGGGAATTATGTGGAAGTAAATATATCGCTTAATTCAGTCCTACTGCGTAGGGCAGGGGTAAAACGTCTGGATCCGGAGCGAAGATTTCGATCCAACCTCGCGGTACTGGAAGGGATATCGAGTCTATAGCCACAGTGAAGAGTTGTAATACAACGAAACAGATGACTATGGATGGCAAAATTATCAATTATACACACACATATATGTATATGTATAATTAAGAAATGGATATATAATCAAAGAGAAATAGTTATGAATGCGTTTTTATTACTATAGAACTGTATTTGAAATGATCCCTCGTTATTATACGGTAAATGTATCATTTTGCTTAGACGGTGCAAATATTAAAAAAACAGTCAAAGAAGATGGGTCTGCTGCAGGAATGGGACTTGCGACCGACAGATAGCCGCTTAAACGTAGCGTTCACCTTACCATTGAGCTAAACAACCTCCAGTAATGCAACGCTCAATTGGTTTCTCAACGCACACAATTATATGATTTGGCAATCGATATATAATCCAGTTGCAATAATCATAAATACGTTTTATATTATTTGAAATGATCTCCCAATAACGGGAATAACAAAATGAGATTAAGCAGTTAATTGAGCCTTTTGATAACCGACACTTGTTTACCTCAACGTTAGAACAGTTACCTATTGGTCACAGTTTCAATTCCTGAAGCCGTCTCATTTTCTTGGATTGTTTATTCTATTTGAGCTGACTAAACCAAATGATAATGTAAAATAACCAGAGATCATTCCACAAAGAGTAAAAAGTAATACAATGCATATATGTGTGTGTGCGTGCGTGTATGTGATTTAAAAGGTAGTAAGAGACGTAATGAATTGAGATTACAATGAAAATAAAAACAGTGGATTCTGGTTAATAGGACCACATTAGACCAAATGACTTGCTGGTCGGATTAACGGAACAATTTAGTTTTTTACCCATAAAACACCTTAGGTTACTTGAATTCAAGGGAAACAATTTGCATAAAACCACATTTACACACTTTTTTTTTTTACACTTAATATATATATATATATATATATATATATATATATATATATATATACATACTGCGTCGCACTGTCATGGTCCATCCACCCCCTCTTATATATATATATATATATATATATATATATATATATATATATATATATATATATATAGAGAGAGAGAGAGAGAGAGAGAGATAAAAGGGGGAGTGAAGGAAGTTATCATGAAAAGAGAGAGGTATGAAGAAAAAAAAAGGAAAAAGGGAAGGAAATATGAAGACAGGACCTAGAGAGAAATAGAAAGTTGAGGAGAGGAGAAAAAGAATGGAAAGAAAAGAATGAAAAAGAGAGAAAATAAGAGAAATAGAAGGATGAGGAAAAGAGTGAAAAGGAAGGAAGAGAAAGAGATTAAAAGAGAAAAATAATTCAGAAAAACAAACAGAAACAGATTAATGTCCAAAACTTAACGACGTTATTCAAAAGAAAATTTACAAAACAAAGACTGATCAAACCAACCATTAAAACAACATATTTTCATATTCCCGCTCTTTACATTTTTTGTCTTCATCGATTACTATTTTTGCGTCCATTATTCAATAAAATATTCAACAATTGGAAGCTTGGCACATTTAAAAAAATCTCTAAAACACGAGGAATACTTTTTCCCATAACAAATGACTTTACATAAATCTATTATATATACTAGCCGAAAATACCCGTCCTCCAGGTGGTTATCCTCGGCTATATGGAGCCCACGGCCTTAAAAGATCGAGTTGATGTCTGAACAAAATTCCGAGAACGATTTTGTCCCTGATACAAATCTTTTACAAGTGATGGATTTTATTGCTGTTCCGAAGTACGTGAAGAGACAGCGGTCAATGAGTCAACACGTGGCAACTTTCCTTGGAGTAGAATTAAGCACACGATGGAATCGATGCTGTTAAATTGATAGTCAATTAGTCAAATGCTATCACTAGTAAACAAGAACCTCGGGAAACGGATACTTCCCTTGCAAAACAATAATCGATCATCACGTCAATGAACTTCACTTAATTGAACCACAATGAACCTTTTTTCTTATATACTTACGGCATGTTTTCTTGAATTTTCAACTTCATATTATGGTTATTTAAACAACACAAAACGTGATTTTATTTGTAACTATTTTCCAAGAAACTTGCTTTTTACATAATTGTGTTGAGTATGGCTTCTGTAACCGATATTTCACTGAGTTTATATATATATGTGTGTGCGGGGGGGGGCGTATAAGATTTTTGAAAATTTTGATTTTACATTAGTGAAGTGTACTAATAATTGATTTCATGTTTAGTATCAATGTGTAATCATTGTCTAGTATTTTGGTTTTGTAAGGTGTTAAATTCAATCATGACCGACTCAAGTGTTTATTAACATGTTTTCATATAAGATAAGAAATATTCTGCTGAGAACAAAATTACCAATACAAGAACTTCAAAGACTGAACTCTGACAGAGCGAACAAATATGAAGACAAGACCTTCGTACAATACAACGAATCAAGAATAAGAAACAAAATGTGGCGATAAGTTGCATAGCAGAATAAAAAAGGAATAGAGAAAAACATTGGTCTGATCAGTCACTTAATGGAAACTGTCACGTGACCAACATCTTTTGACAGCATGCCATGTTGGGTTGATCAATTAAAAAATTGGGGAAAAAGGGTACTCAGTGGATGATTTACCTTTTGTCTTTTGGTTGGGTAGTAATCACTAAAAAAGTCAAGCAGTCAAGCTAAAGGATGAACCAGCATAAAGTTATCTTACAAATTGACACCCAAGTAAGAATCTCTTTTGGGGGTAGGGGTTTTAAAAAATCTAAAAAAAGAAAAAAGAAAGAAGATTTTCTGGACATTATGAGGAGTAAATGTTGAAAATTCAAGTCCTCTAGCTCTTGGCGCAGTCTGTTCGCGTGTAACATTCATACATAGTCAGCCAACCTGACAGATAAGCTTAAAAACAGAAGAAAACATTTTTGACAGATTTGGTGACAGTTTTGGTTGACTGTTTCTGATAAGGCAAGAATAATAGATAAATAAATAAACTTGCGTTATGTTGAACAAACAGAAGAAAATTTGGAGAATTACAAACAAGAGTAAATTGTGTAAATTTTAATAGTAAATTACAAACAAGGGTAAATCGTGACTTAAAAACAACAAATAGAAAAAACATGGAATATTAAGAAGACGGAATAACAAAAAAAAGTAAAAATGTATAACTGAAATTCAAAAAAACATGAAAAAACATAGGAAAAGAAATTCAAAGAAAGGTGATGAATTATAAAGAATGGCTTAGAAAAGTGAACAAATAAAGAAGAAAAACAAGTAATTCCATTCAACAAAGTAACGCATCAGAATAAAGAAAGAATTAAGATAGAAAAAAAAATGGAAAGACAAAGCGAGGAAAACCACTAACCGCAAATTAAAAACAACAACACAAAAGAACAAGCCAATAAAAACGTCAAGAAAAACAAAATAACTCTAACAACGACAAGTGAAAACACGCTATTAAATATCCATGCATTTCTCTCTTTTTGTTCACTTCCAGTTATAAACATTTTTGTTCGCTTTCTTTTCCATTCAGCCGGTGTTTTTTTCAAATTGTTATTCTTTCATCCGCTGTCATATAAATAAATAAACAAGAAAAACTAAATTGAAGAAAAGGAAGAGAAAACGAACTTCTTACTAGAATGTGTGCCGTTACCTAAATCTGCTCACGATGCCGTCAAAGAGGTTGATGGGAGTGGCGAGGCAGGCTACTTTTATGGATTTTCAGATTTCAAATCTGTAAGGTTAGCACGTGGAAAAAAAAAAAGAAACGCATAAAATAGACGGGACAATTCCCAGCCAGCAATGCACTTAACGCATTCTCTGTATCATATAGCAATGAAACAGTTGAAATTTCCTACGTAAATACGAATCAAGTGAAAATGGTAAAGACTCGGCTCATCTGGTAAAGCGTTCTGTAAAGTATTTCTGTGTCGGTATTACGTATTTTATAAGAAAAGCTCACCTTCAGCAATGGAGGTTGTTTCCTCAGAAGGGTTACTAACTCACCATGTGTTGAATTTTGGTTTTACTTCAGAATAAGTGTATTGAGACATACGTTACTGTCATCGACAAAAACGTGTATATCATTGGAAGTATTCAAGTTGGATGGTCAAATGTTCGTTGAAAGGATGGTTCTAATCCTTGTAGATTATGGTCATAGTTCTAGTAGTTCTCGTCGAAGAATGGGTGCTCGCTGTATTAGAGGGTCCACATGGGGGTCAGTGGAAAAGTTAATGAAGGAAAAGAGATGTATAGAGAACATGCACCCCAAGTACTAATGTGGACGCAGATATTGAATGAAGCAAAAAGACTTACACAAATATTTAGATGCGGAAAATGAGTGATACATTTAATGCACAAATGAAGAATGTAATTGAAATTCATCGTATGGACACATTGATACATTTGATTGTGCTAAGAAGAGTAGAGAAGAGAAGAGGTCTGTTGGGTTTAGGTTATTCCTATGCGTAAAAACGAAATATAGGAAAGAAATAGAATTTAAGGGACACGTGGCATGAAAGGTCTAATGTCGTTCCGTCTATCTATCGAATGGAGCCTGGTGAGTTGTGCATGTTTTGATGAGGGTTATAGTTGACCAAGCTAGATTAGATTAGAAAAAGGCAGTTAGTCAGGATAGGTACAAGAAGGAGCTAGAGGGGCGAAATAGTGAGTGCTGCGTTTGCATGGTCATCAAAACTGGCAGTTGCAGTGTTTACATTTAACAACTCTAAAGTTCTTGCGAATATGCACATCAAAGAAGATAAGTGACAAGACAATATATATAGTCACGGTCAATGAATAGAGACTGCGTCGGCCGCAAGTTTAGAGAGGGATAAATGAAGATGATAACTCGAGATGCCAGAGCCAAATGAGCTATTGCCCATGTGCGTGAGGAGGAATGGAAGATAAGATAACCAACTCTAAAACCGGGGCAAAAAAGGCGAGAGGGAGGTAGAGATTGAAGTTGACCGGTTCAAAGACCGAGGCAAAGAGTCGTTCGACCACGCGCGTTCAGGGTTTTTATAGAGGGTCGTCGAAAGAAATGACGTTTTAGATACTTTGTTAAAAGGAGGGTTTTGTATCTAATTCTTGACTAAAAATTTAGGGGTCGTCTAAATATGTTAGTGATGGCTATCATCAAGATAGGTCACATTATTATACCTGATTTAATTTTTCTGGTTCAAACTGCATCGCACACATACACAAATGAGCGTACGTATTCGGTATAATATCTATCTATCTATCAACCCATGTTTGAGTTCAGGTAAAATTCTCAAGCTCACATAGAAAGTAAAAATCAAATATTCCTCCGTGCCAATCCTTTTCATTGTTATTGGACATGAGAGATTAAATCTATGGGCAGAATTCACTTATCAATTTCCTCTTAATCAGTCACCGAGACAACAGCAGAATCATGACTTTTTTTATCCCTTGCTAGTCATGACGGACGAATGTCAAAGTAATTTCTCATGATGATAAAAAAGAACCATTTGGATGGAAGGAATCTGAAACTCAAGTAACGGGCCCCAAAATGCATTCATTTGTAGACGGACCGAAACCGCTTGTTTCCCTCCCCCAGAACAGTTATTCATCGTCATCAGGAGTCCTGCACTTCTTCTTTCTCTACACCTGACAATGACAAACCATCAACTAAAACTTCTACCAAGAATTTCCTCATAAGTTTCTCAAGTTTTAAGCTGGTTTGGCTTGCTATGTGTGTATTGCATGCACAGGTGGCACCATAGGGGTTAGCGGACGGAACATCAGAAAAATTATTCAATATGTCTAGAAGAACAGATTTTGCCTTTTCAAAATCCCCCTAACAAGCTTTCGATAGACCCTCTTTTCACTTTTTGATTGATCATCCCCAACATGGCAGACTACCAGAAAATCTTGGTCACAACACCTTCCATTGAGTTTAACAATGTCATTCACGGTGATAGTGTTGCACAGTCATATATTTTTTTTTATCCAGTTGGGTTTATCTTATTATAATTCTGAATTTGTTGAAGTGGAAACATTAATTATTCCATTCAATGATGAAGAATAAGGGAAGACTTTTATCTAAATCATCATAAAGAAAAAAGAAAAAAAAAAAGCTGAGAAATAATACACACTCCGTACACTTTCACAGATTATACAATTGGTGAGACCTGGATACCATCATGAAAAAGTCCAGAAGGTGATCAGGTGTAAAAATCAATAAACAATAATCAATACTTTTTCCGAGATAATTCTCTTAGATTGAACTTATAATTTAAGTAAAAAAGTTTACAAATATTTCCAGAAGTTTACGAACCGATTGCATTCGTTTGCTTCTATCTATCTAGTGTTGGGAAAACTTCTGCAACATGATAAACTTTTTTGTAGTCTTGAAACAATGCTGCTTCATGTTGGAGAGTTGACTTACTAGGCGAATATTGGACTAAACCTGAATGAATACCTTGGTTTTGTGCTGAAGTTTTACGCCGGCCTATACGGTATAGTGGACGCCAGCCATAGATGACGGCTTGCAAGATAGTCTCGCAGCCTAATGTGAATTTGATTCTTACCGGTTGCTCGGAAATTAAAACATGGTGCCAGATTAAAGAAAAGCTTTGTTGAATACTATTCCTGATTTTCTGTGGTTGAACGTTTTTTGTGAAAAATGATCATAAAGTATCTTACAATTTCTCTATTGTTAAATGATAACAGTGAAAAATGGAAGAAAAAGAAAGCTGTCAATTTCATTTCAGTGATAATGAATAGGAGCTAATTTAACTTGTCCAGCAATAATTTGTAAAGAAAAGCGATGCAGATGAAGAATAAGTTTTCCGACATCATAAGAATATAATTATTCTGAATATTGAGCAAAAGTATTTTTTGTTAATGAGGAGTATATGAACTTATGAATAGTTATGTCCGTATTTGAAAGTTATTGAGATAATCAAACGTCCTCGGAGTCTATGGCCGTACAGCAAAATTTTAGAGGTGCAATTGGCATAGCGGTAACGACGCAGACAATAGAATCGATGACACGAGTTCAAACTCCAGTGGGGGGTGTTTATGTTAGCTTCACACTAATGCTCTTGTCCATATATTCTCTTCCAGTTATAGGCTAAATAACAGATTGGGCTCGCTAGTCTTCGGAAGACAACTAGCCAGGAGAAGAACAACTCTGATTCAAAACCAGGGAACCCCCTGAAGGCGATTCGACGCCCTTCCGACAGCCCCTACAGCCAAGTTTACACCAGACGAATCAGCGAGGCCGAAGGGGGCATCTTGTCGACTGGTCATCCAAGGATCTCCATATGCTCCACCAGGGCATTGCCTGGGAGTGGACACTTCAGTGTCGTTTCATTGTACGCAGAGACAGAATGAAAGCCATTAATTCATCAAAAAATTGCAAGGTAGAATTTCGCAGAGACTAATTCGTTTCGACATATTTCTCGGCAGGATCGGAAACATTTGAATTTATAGACATATACCTGCCAGCGTCATAGGGCGTAACTTATTCATTGGTGTTCCATTTTTTCCACTTTTAATTCATGATTCCAACGGGGTGTGCAGTCAAAAGACGTTGCTAACGTAACAGTTTCTTTTGAGTGACTAACTAGACCTGTTTATTTTCTTGCCATTATCTTTTGATAATTCTTCTAGTTACTATACTTATTCGTCGACATATAGATTTTTCACCTACATTATTGAGATGATGAATAATCGATTATCGAACCTGTATGACCAATGTATTGAACAAATGGTACATTAACTTGACCAAAAGAATCTTTCGTTTTGTCTGTACAGCCCAATAGTTCATTCTTGAATAGGAACTGCAGAAGTTACGTATTTTTCTTTAAAATAAAATATTTCCGTTGCAAAACGTACATTTGGGGAAGAAGGGGGAAATGAATAAAAAAAAAGGAAGGAAACGGAAGAGAAAAACAATCGTCGGGAGAGACAATAGCGGATATTTGGATTAATATATCTATCTATGAATCTATGTCCTACAAAATATCACTTTCGAAGTAATGGCCAAGTCAATCGTATCCTTTTCATCTTCAGACTCCTTTACCTCCTGTTTGAACGAACGTCCATAGCATCAATATTCACTGTATTATCCTTTAGAAATTGAACCTTAGGCCTTCTGGTTTCCATCTTATCATTTATCAACGTGCAATACCTTTGTCATCTATTAAAGCAATTACTGTTTTATTTCCACAATTACAGTTATTATTAACGCCCATTTTTACTGTAGTTATCTTTCGTCTTTATAATTCTATACTTGCGATTATCTTATTATCATAATTCGTCAAGTTATCTCCCTTATTCGTCCTAATGCAGTATTTTCACCGCTATTATTATAAGAGTCAGGTTTTGTCACATGTAGTTTATTGTCTTTCCTCTAATATCAAGGCTCATTGTTTCTTTCTCCATTAAATTCGCTGTTAGAACTTTTTTCTTGCAGCCACCTCCACACTCGCCTTTCGTGCTGATTCTGACTTTTCACTCTGGTCATCCGGGCTTTAATCGAAATCTGTCTTTGATGATTTTCTGCATTTCTCACTTTTCCTCCGCCACAATTTTGGGGGAGGGAAATCACAGCTCGCAGCCCCTTCCGTACATATCAGTACTTAATTAACAGCTGACTTGATTCAGCTTTAGGCTTCAATCTCGACGTTTCCTCTTTTCATTCATCTTCAAGGAGTATTTTCCTCCACACCTTTTCTTTATCCTTCATCTCCCACAATCCTTTTGCCTTCCGGTGCCCTCCGTCTTTCACTGTTCCTATTATCATGTGCCACTACCTGAGACAGTCTCTCTCTCTCTCTCTCTCTCTCTCTCTCTCTCTCTCTCTCTCTCTCTCTCTCTCTCTCATTTCGGAGGAGACAGCTATCACAGTCATGAAATGCTTGTCCCCACTCTGATCTTCTCCGTTACGCCAGCACCCTCAGCCACTCTATTTTTGCCTTACACCCCCCATGTTCTACCACTATGAAAATTTCACTTGCCTACCGAATCCTGATTGAATCAGTTTAGATACGAATCTAGATTCTTATCTGTTTTTCTTCTTTTTTGATGGGGGTTGGGTAAAAGTTATAGTGGGTCGGGATGGATGTCATTATTTGTTTCTAGGGCCGGGGAGTGGAGACTGCAAACAAGATTCCGGAAGGCGGGAAACAAGAGAGAGGAAAAAGTTTCTAAATGCTGGAAACAAAGAAACTTAATATAGAATGATAGATGCGTGTGTATTTTTCCTTTCACTCAACAACGTTTACATCAACAAAAATTTATGTATAAGTTAGACATCATGTATCTCGAATAAAGATTTTCACGAATGATTTGATTTCATTTAGCAGAAAGGCTCTAGTTTTCAGAGAGATTTGAACCTTTAAACTGTGAAAAATACAGCAAGCGTAATAAAACAGTTATTTCAACTGTTTTATTTCCCATTATTTTGACCACACTGGTGTCATATTTTGCCATTTTTTCTAAAAATTAGCGTCACTATCTGATATTAAACACAATGGGAACAATTTCATCGTAAGCAAGTACATTATTAAACCATATTGATAATTATCAAAGGGTGAGCACAAGTTCAGTTAATAAATTATACATAAAATATGTCTAAAATCAGAAAGTTTCGTTTATTTGATCGCATAGATGAATCATGTGGTATTACTTTCTTCCGGTGAGCATAGAAATACATTCTAACTTAAATTTGAATTTCCAGTTCAAAATGTATTCCGTATTGTCAGTTTAATACAGATAATAATTTATTCAGCGATGTAAAATATTGATTTATAGCCAGTGTGATTTACAATAACAAAAATATGTACAATAATTTCACGGTTATTCATGAAGATATTTATCCATTCGTAGAGAGCAACAACTCGAGTTGAACAAATCAAACAATAACTCAAAGATTTTGAAAGACGAATGCAGCTATAATGCGTTGTCAAAGCAAAATGGGAATAAAGCATCAAGACGACTGCATTTCTAATTCTATTGGTTAAAATTATCAATTAATGTCTCTTTACAAAACAATTTTCTTTGGAAATAAATAAGTATATGGACAACAAGAGGCGTATAAATTCTTTTTCTGGCAAACATCAATATGATTAGGATGTAAATGTTCATAGCATGGATTTTGTACAGACGCATCAGAGAGAACATTGGAAAAATATGTATGTATGTATGTATGTATGAGAGCGCATGTGCTCGTCCGTGAAAGCCATTATATCATCATCATTAGCAACAGCAGCCACAGCTGGACAAAGGCCTTTCCACCCCATCCATAATCTCAGCAGGAGGTTCCCTGTCTTAGCCGATATGTATCGTTTTCGAGACTTTCTCTCACTTTATTACCTGTACTAGTTGAACGCATCAGTCAAGCTATTCTGGGGACTCAGCTTCTATTCTTATGGTTTCTTGAGGAATTTTATCGTTGAACATTACATGGGTACATGTTCTGTTCATCTTTAACGCTATTTTTCTCTCTCCTCGTTTGGCATAACAGGAATCTTATTTAGCCATACCAAGTACAACTTTCATTTCAAAAACGGAGAAAAATGATTGAAACAAAGAAATGAAATTAAAATCGTCGAGATTAAGTAAGCAGAAGAATAGTTGGATCTGAACAATGACAAACAGACAGAGAATGTGACATTCATATAGAAAGATATAAAAAGAATGATACTAAGGTGGATGCAAATGGAAGAATGAAACAAATGTTTCTGGGCTATGGCATTAAATGTGGCATCTAGCGATCATGCTTCACATTACATCCCCAGGGGGTAATGTATGGGACAATCTCCCCGATTAATCGGTTCTCAAGCCTTTCAGATTTTGTTACTGTGTTTTAACAAAACGAAACAACTTGCATGGAAGTTCATTGAAGATATAAAAATCATATATATATATATATATATATATATATATATATATATATATATATATATATATATATAGAGAGAGAGAGAGAGAGAGAGAGAGAGAGAGAGAGAAAAAGAGAGAGTTGAAGGGGGTAACTTTTTGTAATTTGTTGTTTTATCAAAGTGTTTTACAAATGTTATTTAAAGGAATATAGAATAGAGGATGAAAAATATTACCGAGAGAGAGAGAGAGAGAATAATCGAAAAAATTCTTAGTATAGAAATTATTTGTTTCTGGTGTTTAGAACCAATGAGTGGCTCATAGGTTAGCCAATGTGAGAAGTTGAATTGTTAAAATATTAGGTCAATAGGCCTTGTAGTTTCAGCGTGAAAGAGGCAAGAACAAATAAAAGAAAAGGTTAAAACTGACTATAATGTTCCAACTGACAAAGCCCCTCGCTGAAAAGGCCTGATCCAGTCAGGAGAGGAGACAAATACATGAGAATTCGGTCATCCCTGGTTGGATTCGAACCACTGTAGTTTAGAAGCCAAATGCATTAACCCCAGCGCTACAAGGATTCTAAATAAGATTACACTACGTTCTGGGCGGAATTATTTTTCATTTGGAAAGGTGGGCAACTTTAAAAGAAAAAAGAAAAAAGCTAATGTATGGCCAATATGAGTCTTGAACACATATAAAACTCGGGTTATCAGCTCGACGCTCTAATCAACTGGAAAAGAGTCAGTTGACGACAACGAACTGAGTTGACTGACCAGACAGAAATGCAGATAAATTGGCCGCTGACCATATTCTAAGGGCCTTGAATACGTTGATTACCCCATGCACGTATCTGAACTCAGCTATTCATAGACAAAAAATTAAAAAAACACGTAAGAATTCATTGATCCCTTGGTGGAATTCGAACCCACGGACTATGGATGAAAAATCTGGGGCATCCCCTGTTGCAAACGATTGTGGAATATTTTTTGAATTGAAATAACATCAATTTCTAAACGGTAAGTAACTTTTAATCTAAAGAAAAAAGCTGGTAAATAGCCATTTTGTGACTCGAACCAGGAACCGCATACATGATTACATAATGTGTTGAACTGTAACAATATCCCCTTGAAACAGTTAATGATTTTTGAATTAGAGAATAAGCTGAATCAAAGCAAGTGTAAGGGTTGACCCTATGGCCATTGTAGTCAACTGACACTTTTTCAGGAGAAAAGGATAAAGGACTTTATTTCAGGATGGGGCAAAAACATATATTCGGAACTTATCTTAGCAGCAACCCTGTTACCAGCAAATAATGATATCATCTTCTTCTTCATGTGAGTACATTAAATTGGAGTTACCTAGAACAATCGTACTGCCCCATTATTATTTATTGGCTACAAGGTTCAAACTTTCAAAGCCCTCTTCTCCCTAATTGAGAAGACCTGATTCAAGAAGGGGAAGGATACTTAGTTTGACAACCTCTCGCAGCAGACACCCGTGCTGCTATGTGAAATCGTCACTTTATATTGTTTTTTTTTTCTTTTGTCTTTATTTTTCCATTTTTAGTATCCTGGTCTTTGTTGTTTTCACCACGGCCTTTTGGTTGATGTTATCTTCGGCCTATCTCAGATATATGTTACATTCTTTGAATCGTGAATGTTAAAACAAATAATTACAACAGAAGATGATGATACTAATTCGAATAATTCATGTCATAATGAGGCTGCGTCTCGTGAGAATTAAAAAAAATATTCTTCACTCATTATTTATTCTTCCTTATTTCATTCCTATTCTACTGGTTTAGGGAACCAGCAACAATAACAGATTTTCAGTCAGGAAGTTCAATCATATTTGAAATTTCTCAGCTTCTTTGGTGGAATACTTGATGATATACAATTCAAGTCTGATTAATGCAAGTTTAGTGGCTCCAAGATTTGCTTTTTCAAAATTGGTCTGAAGGGACAAAAAAGACATGGAAATCGAATTGGAGAAAGAGGAGAAAGAAAGGACATCATGGAAAGGAAAGGGGGGGAGGGGACAGAAAGGACATCATGGATATAAAATAGAAAAAAAAAGGACAGAAAGGACATCATGAAAAGGGGAAAAAGGGAAAGGGGGAAAAGGGGACAGAAAGGACGTCATGGAAAGGAAAGGTTGAAAAGGGGACGGAAAGGACATCATTGACATAGAATAGAAGAAAGACGGAACAGAAAGGACATCATGGATATAAAGTAGAAGAAGGAGGGACAGAAAATACACCATGGATATAAATATGAGAAAGAAAAAAATGTGAGTGACTTAGTGAATGGCAAGAATGATGGTGCAAGAAAATGACAGATGGGTCCGGAAACAAAAAACTTACAGACTTGTGAATAGAAAAATGGACAGGACATATGAAAAGAGAAAGAATGGAAAAATAAATGAAAATGACAAAAAACAACGTTTAAGAGGTAATAAAAGCTCTAATCATCTCGAGTCGTAAAACAATAAAAGTTGTGAAGTCAGCGAGAATAGCAACATCAGACAATAAATACTAAATAAGACTCAATAAAGATGTCGGGCGGTAGGAAATAGGAGAGAAGAGGTGGGGCATTGTGTCGAGGTAATTCTCTCGGCAAAGGAGAGCAAGAGGGAGTGGGAGTAGAAAGACATGAAATAAGGAGTGTAAGGGAGAAGAAAAAAGTTGAGAAAGAGTATTGATCTGTTGTCGCATTTCGTTAACAGAAACACGTTTTCTCAACAAACTGCACTTTGACATAATAGCGACATCAGTTGCTAATCCATTTAATTGTCTCCCGCTTAAAAAAGTTCCATATCTGTTTTTTGCTTTGGAGTCAAGTTACACGAATAGGCAAATTACAGGCACTTATGAAGAAGAAGAAGGCAAAGGACTAACTTGGGTGACGACGCATTTATTGGTTTATTGTTGACATTATGTTATTGTTTTGAACAATTGTCTCCATCAAATAGCATCAACATTATTTGATAAGGAAACAAACGTCATTATTTATGATTAATTATTGTCATT
This sequence comes from Thysanoteuthis rhombus, assembly GCA_963457665.1. Taxonomy (NCBI): domain Eukaryota; kingdom Metazoa; phylum Mollusca; class Cephalopoda; order Oegopsida; family Thysanoteuthidae; genus Thysanoteuthis; species Thysanoteuthis major. The sequence goes on from OY735202.1 coordinate 58,028,737, forward strand.
TTTGTAAAATATCTCAACGATTTCTATTCTTCTATCTCTAATAATACTTTGCGGCTTTACTATTAATTTTCTTGATATTCATTATTCCACTCGTTTAATTTTTCTACTGACTATTCATTGTTACAGACTTGCATATATCCGTCAAAAATGACTGTGTTATTTATGTAGGAGTGTTTAAATAGGTAGCTTATTAGGTAGTTTATCTTCTTCTTCTTCTTCTTCTTCTTCTGGACTGCCCCACCCCATTTTGTGTTTTCAGTGGAAAATGCAGTGATGAATAGAGTTCATTTTGAAAATATTTATTCTTTAATAAAATTTTTGACATGCCTTCATGTTCTGACAGAAGTTTTTGTTTAAAGTTATTTTTCGTTTGTTTTTACGTGATAATCATTTTTCCAGAAGACGAAATTTAGACGGGGTAGATGGGTTTCTGTTCACGATGTAACTATAATGTTCAATCTTCTACTTTATATCATTCTTTCCAAAACACGAAATCTGAGGATTTCGGGGGTCGAAATGTAGGGGGAATTATTTTTCAAGTTTAGGGTCAAAATCGGGTTGGATATTTTCTTTCTCTTTTAGGGGTCAAAATCGAGAACCATTTTTGTTTCTTGATGTCAAAATCGAGGCATAACTTTTATTCACTTTTAGGGGCTAAAATCGGAATGGGGGAATTGTTTTCTTTTTTTTCGGTCTCCAAATCAAGGTATGATTACTTTTTTTTTTTTGCTTTTAATGGTCAAAATTGGGTTAGTAGAGATTTTCAAAATTTTTCTTTCGGTCGTAAAGGTTAATGGAACCTCACTTCACTTCTAGATGCGTAAAAACAATGGCGAACTTTCTTTTTTTTTTCAGGGGTCAAAAGCGAGAGGAATCTTTTTTTTGCATTTACCCCTTCTTTAGGCGTTTTAAGCAAGGGGAAACATTGTTCTTATATTTGCAGTCCCCCCCAGGCAACGCCGGGTATTCGTTGCTAGTATACTTAGGTCTGTGAAAGTTTGTGACTATGTTCACCTCCTCCTAAATGATACATCGCAGCCGGAGTTGGGATTCAAAGAATCGAGGTGCAGAATTAAACGTGCAAAAACGGGTCTGAAACAAGGACAGTGTTGTTATAATTGCATACCCCCCCTGCTAGACAACGCCAGGATTATTGGTACTTTTTAATAAATGAAATATTCTTTTTTTAAAAAGTTTTAACTCAACATGAGCTGTTTTAGAGGGTGGTCGTACATAGAGGCCCAAGACAAAATGTTATGTAAGAAAAATCGCTACTGATATTGTACAGTATGTAAAAACTCGTTGGAAACAATTCATTTTATCAAACATATAAATTATTTCATTACAAAATAAAATTACTATTTTTTTCTTTTCTCTTAGTTTCAAATGATCAGCGTTTTTTGCGATGTGTTCTTCATTGTTAACAGACTGTCTCATCTTTAAAGCCATCAATTGTTTTTTCAACTATGCTAATCTATTTCAAATGGACTAATCTATCATAAGTTCTAGGTTATATCAGGACAGGTTACTGCAGTTAATTATACAATTACTCTACAGTTAATTATACAATTATATATATATATATATATATATATATATATATATATATATATATATATATATATTCTGTGGCATCTCTTCACATCTACAACACAAATATATATATATATATATATATATATATATATATATATATATATATATATATATATATGTTCAAATTTATACGCCCACACATTCATGCGCGTGCACACACACACACACACACACATCAGAGTGTGTATACATTTTTGGAAAGGTCTATATATGATAACTATCAAATCTACCATATGGTAATAATATCTGAGTGCCTACTGTAGCAGAATATTCCCAAAGATCGTCTCGCAGATTATTTGTCTTTCGAGGTTAATCCTCACAACCAGAAATAATAATTATAAAACAATCATAATAATCATCATCAATGGCCTTTTAAGGCCTGTCCTTGGACATGATCCCCTCAAAGATCTCTCTATCTTAGGCGTCGCCAATACCTCCTGAAATCACCACACCTTTTTTATCTTCAGTCGGTCTCAATTTTGATCTCTGAGGATCCATGTTGTGAGTCTTGGTGTTCAGCAACGTAGCATACCCATCAGCATTTGAGTTTTTTACGGGATTCTCCATTTATGACTCTTGTTGAACACCTGCTCAACAATCTTTTTGTAAGACGCTTTAACACATCAGTAATGGGAGCATTGCTGGAATTATCATAATCAATTTGAATTTTATAAGTTTAACTAGTTAATATCAAACTTACCAGCCATTTGCGAAAATTACAGACCAATCATCGTTTGACAATCTATAACAGGAACTCTTCGTCTATCATATATATATATATATATATATATATATATATATATATATATACATATATATATATATATATATATATATATATATGTATATATATATATAATGATAGTTTTAGCATTTTGTAAAATTACAAAAAACAAAAACAAAAACACTACCAAATTTTGATTTGCTGTTAATTTTTAATCACAGTGCTCAAATATTTACAAAGTGAATAGTATTAATAAGATTGAAATCAATCCATCAATTATAAAGTAAAATCCAACAACACGGGTATTTCATATTTCCACAATCATTCAAACTTGAAAGTTTTTCACCAGCAACTTCAAAGCAGTACATCTCAATTTAGAATAAAACTTAATATAAATGAGAGTCTCCAGAATTTTTGTCTAGTAAAAACAAATCCAATCATTTCAGAAACATAGAATTCTGGGATCCTGGAACCAATGAGTTTTTCGGGGTCGTTTTGAGCTGCTACTTTGGTTGTTGAAGATGTTCCTTCGTAGGAAGTGGTCGAAAGGCTGGTAAAAGTTGTTGTCAGTCGAGAGAGGTCCGTTGAGTAAGATAGGTGTGGTTGCCTAGTTTGTTCATCTTCTGAAGGGTCATCCGTGCGACAAGTGACTTTTTTTGCTTCTTAGTCAGGATCATTCATGCAACATGACGAGCTTTTTGCAACCTCTCGAGTTGTTTTACTCGGGCTGCCTCAATAATGGCCATCAATTGGATGTCATCAAACACAGAAGGACGTTCACATCTCCAAGGCTCTCATCTCCGTTTCGAGATTTTTGGAATGCTGAGCTGTAAATTCGTTGACGGTCCCCCGACCAAATATTCGGTTAATATTGCGGGCAGTTTTTGCTTTATGTCCCATTTTTAATCTCATACAACAAAATTGATCAAATTTGCTTTTTTCCATTTTTTTTATTTCACAGCCACAAATAGACCAGAATAAATGGTGAAACGTTCAGCTTATATTCATCGAGTGAAATTTACACTTTAGAATGGTATATTGGATTGACAAAGTTAAATAATAGTTTATTAAAAAAAAGCAAAATATCAAAATCAGCAATTATTTTTGCACCACTCTGATATATGTATATATATGCGCAATTTTTGAAACTCTTTTCAACATAGTGATTATTTCAGTTGGCCTAGACAGCGTAAATATTATAAACAATTAAAGAAATAGGCTGCTGTAGGAGTTGAACCTGCATCCAACAAAGGACCGACTTGACGCGACGCTGCCCTTACCATTTGAGCATTCGAAATCCTGGCTTTTTACTTTGGCTGGATCAGTGACTCTAGAAGGAAAATATGCGATTATCTCAGCCACCATGCAAGTTACCTTCCAACTTAATAGACAAAACAATTTTCGAATAATAATGAATAAAGATGAAAAAAGAAAAAGAAAGAAAGACAAATAACGACAATTCACAATTGATTTAAATATTTCATTTATTCAGTTATCTGATCATTCAAATGGACCTTAAATAAACTCGCCAGAACACATTCCCAAATGGAACCCATGAAATATCTTATGCTTTTTTTCACTTCAGACACATATATATGTATGTGTGTGTGTGTGTGTGGTTACATTATAGGCTTTTATACTCTGATCACATCCGAGGGACAAGGGAGAGGCAGGAACCCCTTAACATGTGCTTACATATGCATACAGACATAGAAATAGTAATAAATATGTACAGATATACATATATGGAGAAAATCTTGCTCGCACATACATGCGCACAAACAAATATAGTTTTATATTTTTATATCATAGTTATATACACTTTGACACACACACACATACACACACACACACAGAGGCACACACATGCACACACACACGCAGACACACAGAGAAACCTGTATAGATATTAACATATATTCATAGGCATATATGTATATAGAAAGACTTGGACACATTTTTATATACGTATATTACGATCATAATTGTACAAATATATTTGTATATACGTATATTTGTATAATAGTATAAGTATATGTAAGTTACCTTCATTGAAGGGTTGAATTATCAGTGGGGCGTAGAAATCGTCAATATATATATATATGTATGCGTGCGTGTGCGTGTGTGTGTGCGTGTATGCATATATATGTGTGTGTGTGTGTGTACGAAATGAAATGTTTACGGGCTTACATAATTACAAATCAACCGTTTGAAAATGCATGTGTGTGTGCGTGTGTGTGTGTGTGTGTGTGTGTGTGTGTGTGTGTGTGAGTGTGTGTGTGTAAATGCTTAATAATAGCTAAGCAATTAAATCTCTTCATTGGTATTCACATTCAATCCCTGTTTTCGCTTTGTTCTGTTTGTAAATTATGACTGAGTAAGGGAGATAATCCCATGTTTGCATTATCCAGTCGTTGCCAATAGCAAACGACAACAGAAACAAACCCAGAGAAGTACAATTACATAATGAATAAATCACTTTGATATACTCCGTGAAAATCAGCCAAGGGATCATTGTTGAATCTAAATAATTTCTGTATATATGCACGTATACATTTCAGCGCAAAAATGTCTTATTCATTCGTATGTGGCCTTTGTAATTAGAATTACAACTTCCCCATTTACAGTCGACAATTTCTACTTCTTCAGTTTTCTTCTTTTTATTTTTTTGGCTCTGCGTTGGAGTTTATTAGTTTAATACAAGACCATGTTAATACCCCACCCCCCAAAAAGAAAGTAGCTATGGTGTAACGGTAAGAGAAAAATACCATGTAGGGGATTGATCCGCTCAGTTGAGAAAAACTGCACATTTCGCATTGAGCGATATTATTTTAAAACTTTTTGATTAAGAATTACTTGAAGTATAATGTGTCTTTTATCTTGATATGTTGTTCTTGAAAGTTGACTCACTCTTAGTAAAATCGAGCTTCTTGCTGGTTCGTTCTTTGTAAAAACTGCCGAGTGCAAAATGAAATGACATTAGAGCTAGTCTCGTGAACTTCTGCAAGTGATTCATGTGGCAGTTGTTTTCAATTCAGAGCGAATAAGCAATTCATAAAGAGGAATCTTTTAGCATTGCTGACGAAGTCTTCTTTCAATGAAAGTTTCTTCACTCTCAATAAAAGTTGATTTATTCCTTGTAAAATCTGTAGCACGCTTAATGAAAAACCGTCATCATCATTTTTGTTTTACCCGTGCAAGTTGAAGCTAGCCCACCACTTGGTTCATCGGTCAATGTGTCTCACACTCAAGCTGCTTTACTAAACATGTCCACATTTTGACACAATCATAACACAAGATATAAAGGCTTCACAAAATGATATTACTGGCGGTAAATGGTATTTGAGTCAAGAAAAAGAAATTCTACAAAGTGTTGGGGTAGGATTTCATATTTGTCACTATAGGGTGGGAATAACTTTAGGGATGGTGGATTGTTGGTAACAAGAATCATTCTGTGTAGAGTGGTAGTTGGAAATCTTATATATATATATATATATATATATATATATATATATATATATATATATATATATATATATATATATATATATATATATATATATATATTGTAAATTTCTTTTTTGGAAAATAAGGTGTTTGATGGAAAAGATGCCCAGATTGCTTAGCATAAAATTAGAATAACAAAAAGGTATGGATTAATTTGTTGTTAATTTTGTTCATAGTTACACAACCGGGGACACAACGATGAACTTTTTTCAGGAAAACAGGTTAGTAAAAGAGTGGGGAGGGGAGGGGGAGACTTTAAAACTCTTTATAAAATTGTCCCTGTTTTTTATTAGATGATTTTTGAAAGTGCAATCGAACAAAAATACAGTTCTGGTTTCACTTAAATCTAAGCAATGATTTATTGTTAAAATCTCAATCTATTCGTCGTTTCCACGCCTAGTTATATACAAGAATGAAGCGTTAGAGAGGACGAATAGGCGGTTTTGATATTCAATCGATATTTTCTTTAAATTTTTCAATTTTCCCATCTGTTTCTGGAGATGCTTTTTCTTTGATAAAAAAAAAATGCAGTTTACTCAACATGGCTTACACAAAGAAAATGTAATCAAAGAAGTCCGTCTCTTGCCAAAATTAAAGTGAAATTTCGCAGAAATACACACATTGTTACTTCCGGAGGTAAAAATCAAAACCATCCTTCAGTTTTCTTTGTTTTTGTCTTTTTTTCCCCTCACTTGGAATAAGAACCGTTATAATTCTCAGTCGTCATTGTTTGCTGTCTTGTACGGCAAGAAGCAAACTTAATGTACATCATACCGAATGCGAGTTACATTTGATATCTGAAGAAAAAGCATTCACATTGGTAGTTCTGTAATTGTGAGGTTACTGGATATGAGTAGCAGGAGATACAGAGTTCAAAGACAATGGCAGCAAATGATCTTTTCCAAAGAATCTAATTTATGACGCGCATTTTTAGTTGTGAGCCCTTTGGATCCAATGGAATTCGAAATTCCTGGAGAAATATACTCCAGTTTGTCTTCAGTTTGCATGCCAGCCAATAAAGCATGTAAAGGAACACCAACTGTGAATATCAACTTCAATCATAATTTTGTGTGTTTTGTACAAAAAATATCGAAGTATGGCTTGGAATACAAAGATTTGTACATTTCACCAGTTTGTTTGACAGGAACAAAGCAAGGCTTTCAGAGATCCACGGCACTTTTTTCTCATAAAAATTGTTTTCTCTAAATTGAGGATTTTCGACTTCTCAAGTTGTTGAGTGGTTGAATAAATTAATCAGGAGACAATTTTTGGCATGAATAAGAGGGAGGTGGAAATCCTTTTAGGATACAGTCGATAGTTTCCCAATTCAAACACACATGCACAAGAATTGATTCTGAATGAATGCACGTGCAATTCGCTGATTACAAGCTCCAAGTGATCATCTTGAACAAGGAAAATAAACTGACAAAAAGTAAATAATTCAAGGTGAAAAACAAAGGTGAGGATATGTAAAAAAAAAGGAAAGTTCATTGCTTTTGTGGATATGAAATTTCTCATCATAATCATCACATTTTCATGGTAATTCAAGTTAAATCTGCAAAAGTTTTTGTTGTATACATTTTTCCATATTTTTTTTCAATATAAAATTTTATTTTTTCAATGATTACAAACTTTTCTTTCGTTCGGTCGTGAATAGTTGTTATTTCACATTTGCAAAAAAGCAAAAATGTTGGTGTCGTGTTTTTTTTCTATCATTTCGTAAATCAAGTTCAGTTTCACAAGTTCAATTTTTTCTCTCTCCTTTTTTCATTTTTTTGTTCTGTTTTTGTTATCATCTTTGTTCTTTTGATATTTTTGTCCACAAAAGGAACAAAATTTAGCAAAACATAAAACAAAATGAAAAAAATCATTTTATATTTTCCATTTTTTAAAAATATTTTCATCATTCATTATTCTCATGTATTTTTTTCCTTTATTTCTTTTTCGTTTTATTTCGCTGTTATATTTTTGGGCTAAAACATGTCCCAATCAAGATCAATTGTCTATATTTGTTAAATTTCACCTATCTTTTGTTGACTTTTCGTGTATTTCCTCATCCTTTGCTTTCAATAAACAAGTGAAGGAACGTATATATATATATATATATATATATATATATATATATATATATATATATATATATATATATATATATATATATATATATATATATATATATATATATATATGTGTGTGTGTGTGTGTGTGTGTGTGTGTGTGTGTGTGTGTGTGTTTGCCTGTGTGTCTGTGTCTGTGTGTCTGTGTTTATGCATATACGTGTATATACATGTATGTGTGCGTGTGTGTGTGTGTGTGTGATAATTATGCAAGGGCACGTATGTGTCCATAAATTGAATTCACGCGGAAAAAACATCGTCGGAAAGAACGCCTTACAGCAGCATTTGTCACATGACGCTGATCACGTGGCACAGAGGCGGTGATGGGAGCTGAGGTTGCGGTAGGAGGTAGAGTGACTTTTTGAAGAGGGTCCTCTCAATTCATTGATCTGCCTTCACTAACTGAACCCTGGCAATACAGGTTGATATTAAAGAATAGGAATAAATAGAATAAAGTAAATCCCAGATCGACGGGTTCTGGAACTTCATGAGATCTATCCATGAATATTTTGAAAATTATCTTTCTCATTTTTTTTCATTTTTTACTATCGTTAGAGATCAAATTCTGCGGTTATAAGTTGGTGGGAAACATTATATGAAAAAGTATTTTTTTTTCTTCTATTTTCGTTCTTCGAATCCCCTTATACTCCGATTTCGATAATTACGTGATCTTTTGAAAATAAGATCAATATTTTATTATTACATTGTTTTTTGTTTTCCACTCTCTTGAATTACTCTATAAATAAAAACATTGCTATCTTAAAATTTTTAGTCACAGTTGCGGATATCCTCATGTCTGACATTCGCAAGATATAAAATAAATAATTACTTCAAAGTCATTCTGTTCGGTTCGACGTCGATCGATATTGTCCGCACTTTATCGTTCATTTTGTGACTGAAATCGCCGTTAATGGCAAGGGCAGACAACTCTCCCGATTTAAAAAATATCCTTTTCTATTTTCTATAAAGGAAGTTGAGAAGAAAGTGAAGCTCTGTCTGGGAGGACCCCGGCGGCGAGAGCCTCGGAATGTTCTCGAGCGCGACGCCGGAGCTCAGCTACACTCGTCGTCCTCTGTTCGTGAGCGGCGAAAAGATTGGGACCAGCCGTAGTCCGAGGGGTGCAGCATGCGCATAGAGGGAGGCAACCTGTAGAGAAGAAAAAAGCAAACAAAGCTTGGAGATATTAATTTGCTTGAAATCAGAAAGCTAGACATATTCGAATAATAGCATTGCACAATACGGCACAACATAAAAAAACAAAACAATATATATATATATTACGGAACTGGAATGATTATTATACAGAATGAAAAGTAAAAAGTCTAGATGAATCAAAATTAACAGATTATAGTGCATTCACATGATTCTACGGTGACGTCTCTGTAATCACTTTTTTTGTCTTTTTTCATATTTCAACACATGTTGCTTTTGACTGTTATTTACAACTCTCTTTTTCTGATGAGACCCAATGTTCCGAAAATTCGACCCAACTTACTTTTCCCTCTCAGACCTACAGTTTAGAATCCATATTCCAGTTGATCACCTCTTCGTATTAGTTGTATATATATATATATATATATATATATATATATATATATATATATATATATAGATAGATAGATAGATATAGATAGATAGATAGATAGATAGATATCTATATCTCTCCCTCCCTCTGTCTGTCCGTCTATAAATATATATAAATAGAGAGAGAGAGAGAGAGAGAGAGAGAGAGAGAGAGAGAGAGAGAGAGAGAGAGAGAGAGAGAGAGAGATTTACGAGAGTTACAAATGATTAGTTTCATATTTCATTGGAATGGAGCATGAAACTAAGTAGGTGCAATAAAGTTGCACATATATATGTATATATCTATCCATCTTTATTTTCAAATATTGAATTCTTTTATCATAAATAAAGCAACTACCAAAATCAATTTCGATATATATATATATATATATATATATATATATATATATATATATATATATATATATATATATCGAGAGATAGATACTTATATTGACAAAAAATATACAACACAGGCACACAGGCACACACGCACACACACACACACACATATATATATATATATATATATATATATATATATATATATATATATACGCACCAAATGTATACCTAATCGAATTATTATGTTTACCCACATATGAACACATATATTTTGTCAAAGAACTTAAGGAAAAATGAAGATAAAAAAATGAAAATGAAAAACCAAACATCGGTTTTATCCCCACACTTTTTTTTCGACCTTTGCTTTTCTGTCGTGCTGCTTAGGGTAATAGGGTAGCTTATCTTAATCTGACACAGAGTAGGGTACTCAGTGAGAAAGTAATCCTCTATAGTAGTAATAGTTGAATGTATGTATGTGTGTCTTTATTCTCTAAATTTCATCGATTATCTTCATCTCTATGCCATGTCCTGCCTGTTTTATTCTTGCTTATCCTATGACTGCATTTGACTTTGGTTCTTTACTAATAGGAAAGCGAAAATCAGTCATGAACAATTTGGAGAAGGAAGAAAAGTGCAAAGGGCCAAGAGATGGAAAAAAGAATTTTGACAATAGACTGATGTCACACGTTTATTTGATTAAGTCTGTAGGAGGATTTCCTTCTTTTTCTAATTCAGTCTTATCTGTTCCTTGGTAACCAGTAACATCTGCTTCCGGCTTGAACGCACGCACGCACACACACACACACACACACACACACACACACACACACACACACACACACATGCGTGCAATTCCAGACAGACTTTTCTTTTTTTTTTTTCTCGCTGTGTTTGGAGGCATATAAGACTTTCCCACAAAAATGTCTCAAAAGGTAAACTACATTGTCCAGCCCTACATTAGACAGATTTTTAAGAGTAGAACAAGCCTGGAAGTCAGGTCATAGACGCGCTCGTTGGATTTCCTGGAAGGCTGTCAAATGAGACTTATTTGTCAATACAACAAGTCAAAATAGCCTGTCAGAGTATTGTGTCAGACCATTTTTCCGGATCAATCTTTACAAATTATCATTTCGAGGAATTTCGTTTCATGAGTTCAAAATGGGACATGAGGCAGCGGAAACTGCTATAAATATCTGCAGAAGACCGATCATTGAATGTACTGGTCAATTCTGGTTTTAAAATTTTGAAACGGCGATGAGAGCCTTGAAGACGTGGAAATCCTTCCGTGAGTGACGATATCCAATTGACGGCCATTCAATAATGAGGCAGCAGGACCTCATGATTCTATGTTCCAGAATAAATGGACTTGTTTCCATACGTATACAAATTCTGAAGGTTCTTATTTCGATGAATGATTTTTATTCTAAGAGATCTACTGTTTTAAAGTTGATGTTGAAAGACTGCAATTATTTTTGCACCAACCTTATGTCAAGTTTTCCGTCTTGTTTTGAGTTTTCCCTTTTTTATAGCCTTGAAACTTTAACCAAAAGCGACATTACACGCGACCATCACAAGAACTACAATCTTCGTTTTCTCATGTTTTATGTTGTCCCTTTATTCACTTACTTTCACTCCACTCTAACCCAGTCAGTGTCTTCAACAATTTCCCTTTCTTGATGTGCGTCTTTCCGATCATTTCACTTTCTTTCTCGCGCTCTACTCTCCTTGTAATTGCTTTATCTAATTTTCCGACAACGATGGCGTTAGAGACGACCAATTTATCGACAATTAACACTTGCCGACTTGGTTGAACATCCATAGTTTATGTAAAGAGTCACCTGATGCCGTTCAGTATCCTGCAATCTGTCACTGCTGCCACTACCATCGTAACAGTGGCAGAGGCGGTAGCGATTCGTGGCTAAGACTGGGCGTTGATCGCTTTGATACGCGAAAGAGCCTACGTCTGTCTGCCAGTGAAGCAACTAAGAACCCGTCTCTATTTTGCCTAACGGTAGGAAAACAGATTGATGCGATTGCAAGACGCTTGTATTGTTATGGTCCAAAGGGATTGCATGGAATCAAGAAACAGAATTAAGCTCTGATATAAGAAGATGCAGGAAAGATTTTTAAAGTATTTGCTGCATTAAAAGTTGGGATGGAGTTAGAAAATGTAAGTTCAAGTATAAATAAAACTGAAAAGAAGATATAAAAATTGTAAGTCACCAGCTTTATAGAAGGTTGTAAAAATAGTTCAAGAGTATAGACGACAATAGAAATAGAAAGAAAATCAAATTATAGTATCTACTCAGGTGTTCCACAAATTGGATTAGATAGAAATACGAAAGAAAGTTATAAGATTGAATCTCAACCTCTTTATAAAAGGAAGTATGAGGATTTACTAGAAGAGAACACCATAAAAGAGATTTCCGATTAGCTATGCGTTATTTGATGCACTTATACAAAATATGATAGCTGACATAATTCTGTAACAGAAATCGAACAGCCTTAGTAGCTGCCGGACCCAATTTGAAACATTTTTGCTCAGCCTCTTCTTGGAAATATAAATAAAGTTTGTTTTAACCGTTATTGCTCTCTGCTGGTACGGGAAGCAATGAAAATGCGCACTCAAAAATGCCACAGAAATATTTCTACGTTGTTATATAATTTATTAACATTTGACTTAATTAAAGGACAGTAAAAAAATCAAAATATCATCAGTATAAATAAACACTAGTGACTTTTTGAGAATCCAGAAGAAGATTAAAATCGTTTCTGTTCTCTGTAAAACCTGCAATGTAGTGTTAAGTGTATGCTGTATTCATTTGACCAGACGAGAATAGATTACACAAACGCAGGGACCCTTGGACGCAGGGTCCAGTTGGCAGCGTTCAGTCCAATTGGCTTAAAGCCACCAAGGGTACATGGGAATATAGTTTTTTGATACTTTTATCGTATCAAAATTGATCTGCTTTCAAAAGAAGACTTAACAGCAAAGACGTCTTTGGTAGATGAGTTTTATATTGACGGATTGTATCATTTACTTGGGACAATCTTTCCGTCATTCAGCCATTGAGTGATACAATTATCGTTAGGATGCTGGATGTGGGACAAAATTGGCGTAACTCTAATAAAATTTTAAGTATAAAATTTGAACATGAGTGACAACATATGCATGTCGTGACAGTATATATAATTGACAACCTTCTATTTTACTTAAGGCCCCCAAGGCGCGTGGGGTATCAAATTGTTTTAATCTATGTTTTCTAATCACTATTACTATGTCCAAATAAATCGAATAATCTATGTCATCTACTGATAACGGTTTACCCCCAACGCCACCTGTTGGTATTCGAGGTCAGGAATTTGAACGCTGATTTTCAGTCCAGGCCACCTTCTCTTCGGGAGAATCGATATTTCTTACTCATAAAGCCATTTAATTGTTTACTAGTAAAGGCAGTAAAATCTTTTACTCACACACACTCGCACACATGCAGTCAGTGACCTTTTGCCAAACCAGGCTGATCTAAATCCACAAAGACGGAAACACATCTTTTATCTTTCTCATCTTATTATGTCTGACTAAACGGATTGGCATCATTTGGAAGGAGGAGGAGATATATCAAGAAGCTCCGATATCGGACAGAAGCAACGTCAAAATGGATGTGGCACTCACACACTGGGATGAAAAACCAACAAAATCTGTTATCATGAGGTACTGCTGGAGTGCCGTGGATTAGTGGTAATGACGCTTCGGCCCTGCAACTATGTCTGATCTTAGGGTTATCATCAGATGAAAGCTTTTTTGGATGCACTTTTGTTGTTTTCATAACAGTAGTTATACGAATTTATTAATCATTATTATTTTGACACCATAAATCTTAATTTGAAATTTTATGCATTGCTTGGTCGAAATGCGAGAAGTCATGATTTTCTTCAGTTATAGACAATAAATAAAGTTTTCATTCTTTGGAAAGAGAAATGAACACGGGAGATGATGTGTTAGTTTTCTGTGAAGACATCAATAAGAAATTACAAAACAAAAACAAAAACTTATTTTACAATAAATAAATCAACTTGAGATAAATAAACTATCGAATTCCTAATATTTCTTTTGAATAACCCATTCATTTAACGACACAATATCTCCTCCCTTCCCATCATTCAAAACACAGAAGCAGTCTAACAGAATGATTTATTGGGGATAAAAGGGAGTAGGAAATATTTGGAGGTATTTGGGGGGCTTAAGATTGCACCAAAATTCAGTGGAACATCTGCGCCGATGTTAAATCTAATTTGTACGAAGTCGGCTCATTGCATTTGGAATTCTGACCGAAAACCGTGGCATGTTATTTTGTATTACGATCAATATTTCTAAAATGTAGGTGTTAAACGATCCAATATCTCAGAATACGAGGATAAAGGATTGACTTTTCCTATTGTTATCTGACTGCTGAATTGAAGAAAAAATGTTTGTGTTTAAATGCATGTGTTTTTGCAGATATCGTCTTTAGACTGATCCTTGCAGCTGCGTGTCTTTCTCAAGATGGGGCAAGAGGTTTAAGAGGCTTGGTGTTTTGCAGCAGGACTGTATTGCAAATTGTAATTAATACAAACTAATCATCTGATCACAAGCCAAGACATAAGGTTATCGCCAAGCGTGCAGAATGATACAAGTAAAATCTATAGTATCCATTGCTAAATAGTGGCTGTTCTCGTTTACCGTCTATGTACGATTTCATGGTTCACATGTGTTCGAAGCCACACACGTGGTCAATTTCCAGCTTATACGTTGCTTTAACTCCATTCATATAAAGCCACAGATGGAAGTCCAACACGTAGTCTTATCCCAGCCCGTGGCCCAGAAACACAGGCGTTCACTGCCGCTGTTATTATCTAAAGAGATTGACTTATGTGGAGGAATCTACACACACATAGATACATACATTTTAATGCATGAATACACATACGCACAGCTTTACACGCATGCTTAGACACACATAAATAGATGCATATTATAAGTGTGTATGTGTGTGCATATGTATGTGAGTAGAGTATTCGCCTTGATTTTTCTTAGAATATGAAAAGGGTTCGTAAAGAATAATTCCCAAATAAAAGTTTATGCTGGTAAATTGACAAAAATTGATATGTCAGAACTTGAGTGATGTATTATTAATATTTTGACAAGTATTATTTCCTTGAAAGAACGGCTACATGCTTCGATGTGAATTAGATGTGAATGACAACTGCCGGTGGACTCTGTGGCCAAATCGGTATGGCAGCTGTTGCGTTGAAACAGGCATCCCAAGGAATAAGGATGCGAGTTGATATTGCCGAGGGTTTATATTTTCATTTCCAATCCACACTGCTTACTAACGAGCATAGAATTACCGCCCGAGAAGTTGCGATGAAAATCAATTGATATTAAGATGAAAAAAATGGGAGTTGAAAAAAGATTAATAATTAGCAACGCTCCATTTGCGAAATAAAAAAAATGATATTACTACTATTACTACAAAGATGTCACATCTTAGATTAATGAAAAAAATGATTGTGTCGATACAGTTTTCTGTCTCTGTGAAAAATTCGAATATATAAGCTTCTACAAATCCCATCGTTTCAAGGTGAACACCGAAAAGCTACACTTGCAAGCGTAAATACATAGATAAGTGAAATGAAGTTGCTTGAGGCTTGGGTGGTCTGAATGGGCTCAATGCTGGGCACGCACGTGCTAAGGGGTAGAATAACACGTGGCCTCTAGTTTGAAAATCCTCCTTGCCCTTCTCGGAGACGCTGTCCTATAAAACCCTGTTTCTGTCTTCCGCCATGTGGCCCTTGTCAGCAGCCATGTTTAATTATCGGAGAAAGATTACGCGAACAGCTGACACTATCTGAAGACAGACTGTACGACAAGAAGGGCTCTATGCGTCTGGCTTGAATCGATAGAACGTGTTCCATTCTCCTTTGCAGACCTCGTATTTCTCTTTCTCCATGTACGTATATATGTACACGCACAGACACACACAGACACACACACACACACAGACACACACACACACACAGACACACACACACACGTACATATACATATATAAACAGTTGGGTTCGGAGAAAATTTCGGTTGATTTTGTCGTTAGATATCATTGGAAGCGTTAAGTTCCAACTTGATCAAAATTATCATTTCGATTATATTACGACTGTTACCAAATCAGCATGCTTTTTTTTTTTTCAATGTCAAAATTGCCATTTTTTAATTTATTGATTCTAATGTTGAATATAAAAAAAAATGATTAACATTCTCGGCGTAGTAGGTTTTTTTATTTAGAAGTAAAAATGTGATTTGAAAGCAAAAATGATTTTTATTGTTTATGGTGAAGTTATTATGAATGTTTAAACGTATCATAAATGTTTTGCGAAGCTTCTTGCCGGTGATTCCTCGCTGAACGATGCACCACGGTCGCATAGACCGGTTGAGGTTGATAGCAATAAAATAAAGACACGAAAGATATTTCCATGTAGCCAACATACTCAAAATATTCAAATTATTGGTTGAAAATCATTTGCACCAAATTGGTATGATAGTCATTTGATGTGTAACTTCCAAATCAGTTTAGCCAAAAAGACAAACTAGTCATTATTTAAATAACCCTGTGGATTACCATTCATTTTCACTTCGAAAGATGAAAATTTCCCGAAGTTGCAAAAGATAGTGGAACTTATCACAAAAGGATAATTTGTTTTTATAGAAAGTAATCCTCATAAGTATTTGAACAAGCACAAAATCTGTTTTAATTGCCCAAAATTGCAAGGTCCATCAAGGATTTCGAGCAGGGAGATCCCAATTGATATACTAGTTTGGCGACTCTATCATACAGCGATGTGAGTTCGCCTTTTCAATCTCCTCAATCTTAGAAGGATAGAAACAAAATTTGCTTTTTTCATTCAACAATTTAATTGTATTAAAAAAAACAAGACATTTACAGATAATTAGCATTCAAGAGTACAAAATAAGAATGGATGCATGCCTTGCTCTGTGGATTGCAGAAAATGCTGGTTCTTCAGACGAAATGTTCCCAATTTTAAGTCTCAGGAGTAAGCGATAGGAAATAAAATGTCAGTTCGTTCACACACACACACACACACACACACACACACATATATATATATATATATATATATATATATATATATATACACACACCTATATTCATATCATACCTAAAACCAATTTGTAATATTGTGCTTATAAATGACAATAATGTATTTATTGACAGAAAAAGGTCAAATGCATGTTATTTGAACACTTCCATCTATTTCCCTCTTTTGTCATTGTGCAAAGAATGACGACAATAAACCTCATCCTCCATTTATCTTTAAGGTGTAGGAATAACATTTTGAAAGCTAAAATATACTTTCGACGAAAATGTCTGTATCCTTTTGTCTTCGAATTCTCTGAGTGCTATTCTCTCTCTCTCTCTCACACACACACACGCAAACGCACATACACACGCACACATGCACACGTTCATCTTACCATACTGTCCATGCATTGTAATTTTTACTTTCTTACGTGACAAAAATCAGACGATTTTTTGGGAGCAATTTATCATAGTTAAAATCATTGGATCGAATTAGATTGTATGCCTGAGGAAGGTTTTTGATGAATTCCATGAAAAATTGGCTCGTCATTTGGGAAACTGTGTGGGTCATAAATATACATCATTTCATTTTGATTCTGATTTATGTTCACAATCTTCCATTTTTATCACATATCTCCTTTTTCGTCTTTTACGAATGTGTCAAAATAGAAAAAATGTGTTGAAATTAGTAAAGTGAACGCAATAATTTCATGATAAGCCGATTCTTTTGTGGCTTGTATTGGTGAATATAGATGTGGATGAGTGGAATGTTTATATATAGAGAAAAGAAAAGACACCAAGGCATGCATAAATGTATATAGAACATGAGCAATTGTCCTTACATGAGATAGTAATTACCTTTCAAGGCAGGATGTGACGGCAACTGATGGAAAAACTGACGAGGGGCCATGAAGTTCTCGAAGCACGATTTGTAAACATTTCTGAAAAGAAGAAAATAATTCCATGAGGATCTCAAGATTTATATACAAAAGTATGCGAATACGTTAAATGACTAGAGACGCACGTATATACACTCGTGTACATGCAAATATATATATATCAGTAAGCGAGGGTAAAAGTAAAAAAAATGGAACCCCCCCATAAAATTTTATTTATATATATATATATATATATATATATATATATATATATATATATATATATATATATTTATAATCAATGCGTTTGAAACCACCTCCCGTTAGTACACGGTGAATGTATCATTTGGCTTAGTTAGAATAAACAATTAAAGAAAATGGGCTGCTACTGGAATCGAACCTTCGACCGACTGGCCCGCCAGTTAGATGAAAGCACAAATAACTGCCATGTATCTAAATTCTTACATCAACCATTCACTTTCCATATCTGATCTATTTGTTTCTCAACACGGATAACTATGTTATTAAGGAATGGATATATTCCAATAGAAATAATTATAGATTTGTTGTATTATTTTGAAACTCTATTTGAAATGACCCCCGTTATTATACGGTGAAAGTAAATCAGCCAATTATCTTTGATTGCTCATTTTATTTACGCTGTCTAGTCCAAACATGAGTTATTTTTTTTAAGTGTACACAAAAAAAGGGAGGAAAATACATAATACGGAAAAAACGACGAAGAAAAAATTTTACCCGTCAAGAAAAGAGAAGAACGGTCTTGATGCTTGACTGGCGCTGCTCAAATCACTGAACATGGACTGGATCATTGGTGGGAATGTGGCTGATCCAGTCCCAGTCGATGATGTCAGCGATTTGTCTCCAAAAAGTTGTTGGTAGGCTGAGCTCTGAGTAGTAGTTGGTCTTACAGTCACTTCTCCGGCCCTCATGTTAGCCGCTGCACCGCCGTTCACACCGGACACCCCGCTTCCTTTGATCATTGGGTGCCTGGCAAGAATTCCGCCGTCCATGACCACACCTTTTGAGATGTCTGATTCATGAGGGGACTGGCTCGGTGATCGATCAGCAACAACAGAGGACGACATACCGGTCTTTTCTGCACCGGAAGACGAAGTTGATGAAGATGAAGAAGTGGAGGAGGCTGAAGATGAAGAAGAGGAGGTGTTGCTGGTAGTGGTGGTCGTGGCGGTCGAGGCAGAAGGGAATTTCTTGCAGTCGTGGAAGTCCGGCACCACGTATTTCTCGCCTGAAGAAGTCGGTCCAGGTCCGTAGCTGTTCATCGTTTGACCAGTTTCATCACTGATGTTTGACGGTGAACCAGCACTGCTGTTGCTGCTACCCCTGGCCAATGCCTTCGCACTCCCACCAAGTGATCCTCCATCCTTGTTACTATTGTGAAGCAGTGCCACTTCATCTCCGTATGACGAGTCCTCGTCAGCTTCGTGGACAACGACAGATGAGAATGATGCAACTGATCCTTTCTCAGATCCGTCCATGTTCAATGACTGTCCGGCTACGCCATCCATATCAACCACGGACAAGTGTGAGTCGGGCATCTCTTCTTTCAGAGTTATGCAGTCACCTGGGTGCATCGAAGTCTGTTCTGTTGGTGAAAGGTGACGTTGGCGTTCGAGACGACTCTCAGGTTGGTCACCCATATCAGAAAGAGATACATCGGTCATTCCGTCTTCATCTTTTGCCAAATGGGATTGTCCGAGGTGTTCCTCGTCTCTTACAGTCTTTTGATCAGGGACTTGGTGACTCTGGGACTGACTGGGGTGTTGTTGATCGTGCAGGTGAGCCTGGGACTGACCCGGATGCTGTTGCTGCTGTGCGAATCTTTCGCTTTTTCTCCATTTGGCTCGACGATTCTGGAACCATACCTAAAAATGAACACAAGAGCAATGAGATATAAATGCAAATTTCCGGCACAGCCTCACGGGGTTAATATGTCATTGCTTTCCTTTTGATAAATAATGAATTATACAATCTATTTGTCGCTTCTAACAAACCTAAGTAAAAATGAAAAATACATCAACGAGTTGTCAGGTTTTAAATATTCGCAGCTTTGAACTGGTGTTTTGAAGTTACGAAGCTTCATCTTAAGTGCAATTTGATCGCAAAAAAAATTTTTTTCCAGGAAAATAAAACGGAAAAAAATGTGCCGTTTCTTTTGGTTGCTGGCGTCGAAATTTCTGTTACTGTGCCTCACAGATTTTGAAAGCACGTAAATTGGCTCGTCTTATAGAATATAAAAGTGATGTTCAATTTAATCCTCTATATGTTTATTGAAATTTTGAATTTTTAAAATATTGTACACAAATATGTCCATACTTGTTCCTATGACAAAAATTATCAGCAAAGAAGCTTGTTATTTTAAGAAAAATGATTTGGAATATTTATCAGCTGGTCAAAACTACAGCAAAAACTTACCATGGGCTTTGATTAACGAGTGAATCTCAATATAAATTATTTTCTCTGACCTTCAATACATTTTATGCAGATGCTTTGTTTTTTCATCAATGGATTTATCAAAAACTTCTTTAAACTGAAGAAGCGTCGAACGTGCGTTGTGGTGTTGGCAGGGCAGATGGCACTTTCAAAAATGATAAACAGGCGTGCATGAACACAAGGGACTTGTGCATCCCTATTCGAAGCGATTAAAAAAAAGTAAATGATTTCATCATTGTATATCCTTAAAATCTTCTGATCTTTTTAAATGAATCCACTTGGATTATACAAAGGAAGAAGTATTGCCACTGGTGTTCCAGTTCATTCGTGAATGGTTTAGAGGTTCAAACATCTTATCTCAGTTATACACATGACTTGGTCTCGTTAGAGTGCATTCACGAAAAGAATACCTTTTGTACCGTGGAAAAAACAATTTTAACATCAGGGATAACATTGAATTTTCAACAAAATTCATTGAAACTTTGAAATAAGTTTACGGGAATGCTGTCTCACATAGACCATTCTATTTCTAGATGGATCAAGCGTATCAAAGTCGGGAAGACTTCAAAGATGGATCAATGGAGGGAAAAACTGCCAATTTTGACGAATGGAGAAATTGTTACTGGAGTCCAGAAACTGGTGCAAGAAGACTGTCGAATTACTACGGAAGTGATAGCTACTTAAGTTGAGATCTCTCATGGTTCCAATATCCTGGCCTCAGCAATCTTTCGGCTTGATAAGCGCTAAAAACGTTTTGCAAAAACCGGGTAACTCAAAGAGCTAATCTTTCCTTCAGTCTTTTCAGCAAGATTCAAGTAGAAGAAGACGATTTCACGGAACGAATCGTAATCGGGACGACTCTTGGATCTACCAATACGATCCAGAGAACAGGGTCCACTCAAAAACATCAGCTTCCAATGGAATCTTCTGGGCTACTAAAAATTCAAGGCTGAGAAGTCAGCTCAGAAGTTGATGACGACTGATTGTTTTGCTTGACAATGCAGCTGCTCATTCTTCGAGGGATTGCCCGACGAGAATTTCACTGGGAAACCATACCCCATCCACTTCACAGATCTTACCCCTTCAGACTTGTTTTTGTTTCTAAAACTCATTTTACATTCAGTTACATTTCTTAAGATCATATTGCGACTTCATTTGCTATAATTTTGAAAAGTCATTTCAATATATTCTATCTTTTAAGGGATGATTACAACGATCCTCTTAGCAATTATACACCAGTGCCCGATTGGATTGTTTTTCGAAAGACGGCTATCTCTCTTTTGAAAAACAATTTTTGGATAGTTGTTTAATTTTATACTTAGGACTCTATGCCTCCCCTGCAGTCTCGATGCCTGTTGACTATAAAATATTTAAATATATTCCATGGTAGAGTTTACACATACGACATCTAAAGTGATTTTAAATACTTCTGTGTATGTATTTTCAAAAAGTTTGCTAATCTGAGAGGTATAAGGTCATAGCACATACGAATTACCGACAAAAGTTTCTCAGAGAGGAAAATGTTGAATGGTTTACAGTAAGAAAGCATCCGTCAAAAACCAACGTGGCGACCATAAAAATCACTTTATGAATAAGATCTACGATAAAGAATTTAGAATCGAATAATTCATTAAAAGTTTTTATCATCAGACATTTGTTAGTAGCCATTCTCCAAGCGAACGCGTGTTTATATATTTTAAAACGGAAAAAGAAAATCGGAATTTTGCAGAAATGCATAAATACAGAATCAAGAAAATGAGAGACGAAAATCTTTGCAATTCTGAAAGATTTTTTATTTCAGTTTTCTGCTTCTTTCTCTTCGCTCCATTAACATTTGCAATCTTTCTTACTTTCCTCTTATTTCAGAATGATGTATCTTCGCTTTCTGGTATTTCAATGACTTCTGGTTTCGCCAGTATTATTTCTCCTATTTCCTCTTCTACATTTTCTTCCAAATTCCTCGTCATTCTTTCAGGTTTCTTCTTATTCCCTACCTCCCCTCTTTCTCCCTATTCTCATCTCCCCATTTTCTTCCACTATCTACATCTTGTTTCCAACATAGCTCAATCGCAATGAACTTGGGTTATCTCGCCATTCTCCATTTTTACTCATCTTGTGTTTGCATCTTCTTTACTGACAGCGAATTAAAGCATCATTTTGTAAGGAGGCTCAGGAGCCCGCCAGTCATGTTGCAAAAAGCAAGCGGGGAAAATGCGTGAGCATAAATTAGTTTAAAGCTGACATTTATGTTCGTTAACGTCATTGCTAATTCGTATCCAGCGAAATTCGGCCGCCTGGGTTTTTTTTTTACATTACTGCTTATTCAAGAGAGGTTAAGGGCTGAAAGATGGTGCAAGTAAAGATGGTCAATTGAAGAAAGAGGGATGGAGAAAAAGTGCGAGAAAGAAGGGGAAAGGGGTGAGAAGAAGGAGAGGAGAGGATAAAGGAGTAAGGTGAAGGACAAAAGAGAAGATGAAATAAAAGCACAAATGTGTGTGTGTGTGTGTGTGTGTGTGTGTGTGTGAGAGAGAGAGAGAGAGGGGGGAGAGAGAGTGGTAAAAGGTAAAAGTCTGAATTTACAAAAAACAAGTGGGTTTCATGTAGGGACCAATCTAGCAAAAACTTACATCGCTAATTGAACCCTCCACTAAAAACCCATTTAGTTGGGATTAAAAAAACAAAACAAAACAAGAAAGACGTTTTTGTTGGCGTAATCTTCAAATTTTCAGCCCTCTAGCTACTTAGGTGCGGCATGTACGCGTGATACCTGCGTAACCACCCAGCAAGTCAGCTGGACAAACATAGAGAAAACTAGGTTGACAGTGTAGGTTGACAGTTTTTAATAATAAAAGCATTAACTTTGTTGTGATAAATCTTGTTAAAACAGATCTGATAAATACTGTAATCAGAGAAAATCATTGATAATATTGACAATCTACGTTTGTAAATATGTTTTAGTTAACAAATATGTATGAAAATCTATTTATAAGCTTACCGATATAAGATTAACGTAATGTATAAACTTTTAATATCAGTGGTAAGAAAGAGCTGCCTATGAATCATTAATTTTCCTCAATATGAAAGGATTTCAAATAAGCAACCGAGAAAGATTGAAACTTTAGAACAGATTCTTGCGCTTAATGGTGTAATTGTTACTCCATTACTGTAAGATGAAACTAATGAAATAGTAAAAAGCTCGTTGTGGAGACTCTTGTGCAAGAGTAAGGATAATAGTTTGTAATTTGGCAAATTCAATTGCATCGTCAGTTTATCAATGATAGCTTATTTGTCCATTTTTGGTAGTTATTACCATATTGTAGGAAAGTTATTTGTTTTTGGTATAATATCTACATGAGAAAGCAATGTCATCGGACGACAAACCTGCAAAAAATTAAAAATTATCTAAAGTTTAGAGTAGTTCTAAAACTTGTATTCGCGTGTTTATATTACACACACTCATACACATATACACACACACGCATATATATATATATATATATATATATATATATATATATATATATATATATATATATATATATATATATATATATATATATATATTGGTATTTGAACCTTCCTCAAAGACGTACGAAAGCATGTGACCTAACACATACCTACTCGAATTGTTTTCATTTGTAGCGAATGCTTTTCTCAGTTTTATATCTGCCAGTTATCTTCGTCATCTTTGTCAACCAGTCTTTAGGGACGGCTCTCTTAGCACATGAAAAGACTTTTTTTTGCACTTGTACATCCAATGTACTCGTTTAGTGACGTCTGAAGACATTTTTCTGTGACGATTATAATTCTTTCGATTTCAAATAACAACTTGGACTTTGAGGGGGTTAGCAGGGGTAAATCGACCCCACACTTGTCATTTTGTTTTCTCTGCCACTTTTATCCCTTTTCCCTTTCCTTTACTTTCAATTATCTATTATTCACTTCCCTCTCTCTTTCGATTATTCATTACTCTCTTCCCCCATTCGTTGAATTATTATTCACTTCGATCTCTCTTCTGATTATCAATCATTCTCTTCTCGCTCTCTTTGAATTACCTATGACTCTCTCCCCCCCTCTCTCTCAATTATTTATTACTTTCTTCCCCCTCTCTTTCAATTACTTGTTACTCTTTTCCCTATCCCTTTCAATTATTTTCCACTCTGAGTTTTCTCATTTTCTTCATGTGACACCTCAGTTTCAAACAGATCGCTTCTCTTGTATTTTTCTAGTATTCCCTCATTCGCTTTCTTTCTTTATTCTTTTGGCTATACTTCTTATCACCTGAATTCACAAAAGGATAAAGCGTGAAGTTGTAGAGGTGAATCGAGGGATTTCCTCTTCTTCTTCTCTATTTTTTCTCTCTATTAAGGAGAACCTTTTTTTTTGTTTTTTTTTTACTCTTCTCAAGATTAGATGGCTATATTCTGGTGCCTCAGAGTAGACAAAAATAAATAAAAAAAATTTTAAAAAGGGGAAGCAACTTATGGGACAGAGTAAGATAAAAAGAAAGAGAGAAAAAAATAAAAGAGAGACAAAGATAAATGTAAGAAAAACAGGAAAAAAAGACAAAACGAACAATAATATTTCTCTTCCACAATAAAACAAGTAAGCAATAAAAACAAAAAGAAAAGAAAGAAAAGGAAAATATAAAATGAATAATAAGAGAACAAAACGAAAAAAAATGTGAAAATTCGTTAGTCAAGTGCGCATGTCTTAAAAAGCTGCGTATCTGACATCAGTGACTGGTATTTCTCTCAATTGCGACATATTTGTGCCGAAGGGCCAGCCTCTCATTCAATTTGGAAACAAATTAAACACTTCTTTAGCGCCAGATGTAATACAAAAAATCCCCGAAACCTTTAATCAAAGTTTAAAACATATACATCTTCATACCCTACCGCTATCAATAAGAAAAGAACAGGTGAAGATATATTGAATATCTAGAAATAGAAGAATACACGGCGCTTCTTTTTAAACCACGTTTCATTCCTGAGAACACACGGACAATGATTTCTTGTCAGGGAAATAATTCACATTTGGTGATGCCATTGGATCAGCTTATAGCACCATATTTACTTTTTTTTTTTCTTTACTGATTTTAAAAAATTTGTATTTTTCTTATCTTTAGACCTTTTTTCCACGTGAATTCTTTTCACATGTATTTCGGTTAATTCCAAATTCTTACTCGGTACTGGTACTAAATTTCTGAAGTGGAAGAAAATGCATTTATGGATGTTGAAATGCATAAAAATATCTCAGTCAGCATATTATCTATCTATCTATGTAATTACATTAGAGCCTGAATTATTCTCATATTTATCCATTATCTGAGAAAATGAACGCTATTCAAGATGATCAGAGACTAAGTCGAGGTAGAACAAATTCAGCCGACTGTCAAACACGGCCTTTGTACCAACTTATAATGCGAGCTTTCAGTTACTTGACAAAAGACTAACTCGTCGGTGGAATGATCGGCTATGCAGGCACTGAAGGACCAAGAAGTACCGTGGTTAGTAATTACAGCCGATGTCCACTTAAGAAGCAATAAATGCAGGTAAATGTTATTACCGACTAAATTGTCGGTTCGTGGTCTAAGCGGTCAAGAATGAGTGAGCAGCCGTTGCATTTGATACTATCTGATTCTTAATTGCATCAGGAATCGATTCCGTCGCCAAGTACTCGAAAAAATTTGGCAGCTGAGGTTGAAATTTAATTAATGAACAACATTTCGGCCGACCGCTCAGTAGAACGTTCAAAATGGCTGCCAATAGAGACTCAACTTTTCAGAATTTCATGTCCAATATGACAGTGTTGTATTTTGTAGCAACACAATGACACTATTTATGATTTATAATCTATGATATGTTTATAGTCAATAATTCAAAATATTCTAGTTGATATAAAATGGAAGGCACTGCATATCATTTTGTAAATGTGTAATTTTGTACAGTACAAGCATTGGATTTCAAGTCGCTATGTTCCTAAGAAGGATTGTGTAATCTCATTCAGAGAAAGGTAAAGTGTTCTCAGAAAAATCTTTAAGATAGGTGTCTGTAACTCTGTTCTAATATCGTCTATCATATATTGATCTAGAGTCTTAAGATTTACGGGCTTTCAAAGAAGTCCAAATCAATAGATTCTCACTGCTAAGCCGTTAGAATAATAACGAAACGAATTTACCAATATTCTTTTAATCGATAACATGTAATCTATTCTTTTGCGGGTAGCAAGAGGCGATAATGCAACTGTCCATTATTTCCTATTCAGAAGCGTCTTACTGCAGGTTGGTCAGAAAAGTTCACTTGATTTGTAACATGTATGCGGTCCATTTTGGTCAATTCAGTTACAGCTAAAATTGCCCGCTTCCTGTACTGCGTTAAATGATGATCAAATTTTACAATTTTAGCCATTTCATTATGCAAAGTAAATCAGCTGGACACGCAAACTATTGTCCCTTTAGAGAAGCCAGATACCAACGAGAGGCAAAAGGACCATTCAGGTATTTACTGGTCATTTCATGCCATTCATCGGATGCAAAACGTGGGCCTTGAGGCCAACAAGTGGACACATACAAATGTGTGATAATAGATCACTCCACAGTATCAGTCGAGATTTGTACATCTAAGTTAAAATTTGAGGTCTACACTTTGTGAACTTAACGTTCTCCTAAATGTTAAATTGATGCAATCCACAAGGACTTTTGCACGAACACAGTTCAACTTCAGAAAGTTTTATACTTGTTATATCCAATATCCGTTGGCTTGAAAAGGATTCGAGTTCAGTCTGTACACCTGTATATATTCTCTAGTTTTTTTTTCCTGCGAAAAATATGAGTGCACGAAAATGATCACGATAGGGTAATATGATTTTTTAAAAATATGAATACACAAGCACACACGCACACACATGCGTGCACACTCACATGCACACGTACGTATTAGTGTCTGTGTAAACGTTTAGTCTATGGATTTGTATGAGTCTGTTCATATATACATATATAATTGATATAAAAATTCCGCTTTCTTTGAAAATAATTTTGATAAACAAAGTAGAGCAGTTGAATATTTGAATTAATTTCATTAAATTTCTCTCCCAAATGTTTAGAACACGCACACACACACACACACACACATATATATATATATATATATATATATATATATATATATATATATGTGTGTGTGTGTGTGTGTGTGTGTGTGTTCCCCCATCCCAATATATATATATATATATATATATATATATATATATATATATATATATATATGTGTATAATCACATAGCAGTTGGTATACTCAGTTAGCCACTGAATTCTGAGGGAAAAGTTTGTCATAATCAAGAGATTTTTTTACTTAGATTGCTCATACCAGGAATCCGGGTCCTTCTGAGTGTTACACCATCTGAGCGGACTATTCGTGTATATTCAGATAAAAGACCTTGCATGATGTGTACATGAATGTAACAACATGCATACGTATAGCAATATACAAGCTCATTACACATATGCGTGTGCGCACACAATAATATATATATTTATGTGTGTATGTGTGTGTGTGTGGATATTAACCATAACCTAATATATTAAGTGCCAGGATAATCCCAATTAAGAAGAAAACAACGACTGCCGAATTGCCAATTTAAAAGATTAGTTGAGATAACTTGTCATTAAGGCTTTGCAACCAATCGTGAACTTACAGTACCTCTGGCGCCTAAACCAGTGAACGCACGCCAGTTGGTTAATTCTAAACTTTTACGCCTCGATTTTTGGGTATTATTTTACTTTCATTCTTTTAGTTTGCTTATACTCCTCCAATCTTAATATATATGTGTGTGTATGTGTGTGTGTGTGTGTGTGTGTGTTGTTTCCTCACGGATCTCTCGTCCATCATCTAATCTCCACCCGTTTCCCACCTATTCCCCCACGTTGGCCTCTGGGCCCCCTTAAATCCTTCACGCTATTAATTATCCTCTTCATCATCGGCCCTAATCGCATCAGGCATCGGCTGTACAAGCAACAATTGGCGGGACTTTGTTTGGCCTGAGTCCTTAATGACTTTCTTCGACGTCGTCTTCAGCTAACACACGCACCTGCACGACTACACGAGAGCTGGCTATGATGGTGATGGTGGTGGTGGTGGTAGACGTGGGATCCAAGTGATTGCCAATTGGATCACTGGGTTGTTACTGTTTAACGTCATCAAAGCCGAAAGAGAGTCGATAGAAACGAGCAGACTTTGATGCTGATCAATAGATGGAGACTGAGAAAGATAGATTGATAGCATAAATACACCAATCGATCAATCGGTTCAGAGACAATGAAGAGACAGACAAATATAAAGATGGATAGATATTCCAGCCGAGCACAAAGCACGATTTATAGAAGACTTTGGAGGATTTAGTATAATATCGATAGCTTGTGACGTCAGCTAGCTAACAACAATAAGTGTACTTATTCTTGGATAGATGGTTCAAGGCTGATAAAAATAGAATGTTTGATTAATAGATACGCAGGTTGGAGATTATAGTGATAGACATGAAAGTTTAAAATTTTCATCTTTCCTTATATATCTATCAGTATCTATAACTATATATTTGAGAATTATCAATTGCATCTTTAGTAATATTATCATGAAATGGTGATCTGGCAGTTTGGATAAAAAGCAACAGGAATTAAGATGAGAGAAATAATAGACAAAAATTGATAATAAGATGACATTTATAGTTGTGCGTGTTGTATTGTTTTTTTGTTAAAATTAAAACCCAATGCGTGTTTCTTTCGGGTTTATGTTGAAATGTATCTATAAACTGTCATTAACATCAATTTAAGGTAAGCGTGTGATTTATTAGAACAGAGAAAGATAGTACTTGTCCTGCAACGACTCGATGCCACTATCTGTGAGTGTTGGGTTGCCTTTTTGCAAAGGCTAAATCATTATTGTTTGTATATGAATGGATGTTAGCCTTTATGATGAGAGGTAATATCAGACTGAAAAAGTTTTATTTGTACAGAGAAAAAAATTACATGGCAATTATTTGGATGATTTTTCCAGATGTTTTGGCTAAAAACATCTACGATTCAAATGTAATTATATTCATGTTTCATGTTTTTCTATTGGGGACTAAAGTGACCATAGTCCTGCAACTCAGTAAAGGGTTTTGGGTCACCTGTATCGTGTTGTAGGGGCACCCATATTTTCACAGATTCATCTCTTGGGCGAGATAGCCAAATGAGCCCCCCCCCCTTCCATGCTTCGTCAGTCTCAGTTTGAGTCGAATGGTCCTGGTTTGTTTGGAATCAGATAGGAAAAAAGTGAGCAAGCTTGGGGAATGACTATTTCTTTCGAGGGAAAATATAAAGGCTGATTATGTTATAATGAGATAGAAGACAGGAATTAGATAATGGCGTGGTGAAAGGCAAACGAGACAGAGAGAAAGATTTTGACGAATGAAAAGAATAACAGATCATGTAAGGAGAGAAAGATTAATAAATACAGAGAAGAAGTGGAGAGAAGTGTTAGAAAGAATGGAAAGAGTTGGACTTCTACGAATAAGGAAAAAGATATAAAGGAAGGAAAACAAGAGGAAAGATTCTTACTTCGTCCCATTCACGTCTCAATAATCACGTCTTCACTCGCATAATCCTATAATCCCCTTGTTAGCTCCTGTTGAGCTTTATAAGTTGATTGAAATAGGTATCGGAAGACAGAAATCAAGTGTCTCTCTTACGTGCTGAGTTAGTGGCGCCAACGGTCGGTGTTCGAACCCAGGTAAAGTACCAGGATTCCGAATAATGATTTTTAAGCAAGGAAGTCAGGCGAGTCCTCCTTATTTTTTTTTATGCGAGTATTATAAATCTTTATCAGTATTCCTCTCACTTGGCCTTGTACTATACTAAGCTAAGTTTGATAAATATCATGTGCTCATCTTTTACTTCAATTGTTTATTGCTGCTTCTGAATCAAAGTTAAGCAAAGTTTACCGGAATTGGACAAAATAGGTTACCCTTTGCGAATTTGATCTATTAACTGTAAATATGAAACATTATGCTGTGTTTCGCAGTATGGTCAGGAAGAAACAATAAAGAAATAAATTGAGGAAAAAAAAGGATAAATAAAGAAAAGGGTTATGAAAATATATGAAAGAAAAAAAAAGAGAAGAAAGAATGAAAAGAATGAGGATCAAAAAAAAGGGGGGGAGAAAGAAATTGATGAAGTGAAACTAAACAAGGAGAAACAAAAATAAAAAAAGTGAAAGAGAAGAAGGAGGTTAAAGAATGAAAAGCCAAAAAAACAGAAAAATTTGAGGAGGAAGAATGAAAAAAATAAAAATAATACAAACAGAGAAAAAAACACGAACAAAATCCGCCAATTGGTTTTCAAGTACCCATCATGGCTGCTGGATCAGCGGTTGTCGGAAGAAGTAATTGCTTGATCTGTGTATGGGGTAAGAGGAGCGGCCTCAGCATATGTAAACGCATTTGTGAGTGAGTGAGTGAGTGGCCACACGGCCAAGTCTCTCCATTAAACTCTTTCTTCCTGTCCCGCTTTACCCACGCTCAGTAATGGTGCCTGTCAGCTGACTGCCGGCACGTGACCCTCAACGGTCGGATACGGCGAGATAGACAAGGAACAACAACAGCACGTGGAATGGATGATCGAGCAGACCCCCTACCGTTGGGTGTCATTGCTACAGTTATCACTGCTACCAGAATGGATACCACAACGAACGCATGCCCTGGGCATGGTCACATACAATGAATTCATGGTTTCTTTTTTTACTTTCCTTTCTTGAAGAAAAAAACACCTTTTATTGCCTTTACCTTTACTTTCTTCCATAGACAAGTATAAGTAGCCACGAAAATCTTGCATCGTCGAAGTGTACTAAAATATTTCATGTGTGAAAAAAACAACAACAAAAAACAGAGAGAGAGAGAGAGAGAGAGAGAGAGAGAGAGAGAGAGAGAGAGAGAGAGAGAGTAAATGTGTAGAATTGCATATCTTTAGTCATTTATTTTATTAGCTATTTTTTGAGTCAACTTGATAAAAAGAAAAGCCCCTCGGATCACACTTTCCTCTATATACTTTGTATAAAATAAAAGATCAAATTGGATGAATTAATACATAAATCCTTCTATTATTTCCGGAGCTGCTTCTGATTTTGAAGGCATACATTTTTTCCGATGCAAGGGTAACTTGAAATTACCTTGGCTTGTCAACCGGATTCAAGCCTTCAGCAAAATGAGATAAAAACAAGATTATTTCGCAGTTTGATTGAAAAGCCGAATCATCAGTCGCCGGAATACGCAAGCAAACATATACAAAAGTACACATGCACACATACAAGCATACACATATCCACGAACACATATGTATACACATATACACAAGTGCATATATACATACACGTATACACATACATACATGAGTACACATATACATGCACATATGCACTCATACATACATGTAAACATACACACATACATTCATTTGCTGTTGTTTGTCCTGCCCAATGGCTGAGATAGTTCCGCATTTTCCACACTTCCAAGTATAAAAGCTAGGATTATGAAGGGTAATTTTAGAGGCAGTCAGTCCCCCCCCCCCCACTTGGGAGATTGGTGCAACACAATTCCTTTTCATCCGTGTGGTCCTTTACTGGACAAAGCTAAGCTTAGTGAATCAATGAGTGTCGTGTAAGATTGTTAATTCCTGTTACTACAAAATGCTTCTAAACCTTTCAAATTTTTTGTCTCTCTTGACATGCACATCTAAACGACGAATTTTAACAATATTAAGAATAAATGCTAATTCTCCTCTTGGTGTTATTGCTGTTAATCCAATACTTTATTTGATTTACTCGAACGGTTAAAGATAACATAGGTTCCCTGAAATTTGTCAGATAGGAGTCGTCTTTCTGATCTAAAACTGGTTTCAATGGTCACTTTATCTTTAAATACCTTCGTCCATATTAGGATTTATTCACTTACACAGAGCTTATTTCTGGAAAATGGTGGATATAAAGAAGATAGCATTGCTGATACTTTTATTGGCATTTTAAAATCTCTTTAAAGGAAGTGTATAGATCTCTGTTAATTTATGTAAATATAAGAAGTCCCAATAGGTACTACGGAGGTTTTAAAAATCTCATAATAATTTTTATAATCATTTGTATTTATATAACGATTCTGAAATGAAATATGGATAAGACATGCAACAGATTCTAAATTTGTTCACACCTTTTGCATTTCTCCCATCAATCTGCTTCATCAGTTCTCATTCGAATCCTACTTGGTCCATTTAAATGCTTTAATTTGATTCTTCCCTTTTATTGTTGTAGTTGTTCATATTTTTTCTCCTTTTTGTTTTCCTTGTTTTAGTTACGGCTGTTCATCTCGCATTTTTTGTTCTTGACATACACTAAACTTTGCTTAGTCTGGCAGATGGCCATTTGAGTGGTGTATCCTGTCAGGAACAAACTGATATTGCTTGTTTAGCAATAACATCATGCACTCAACTTATTCTTATTCTTCCAGTCATTTTGGATCATCTCCATTTCGTTTTACGAACGCTGTCTCCTAGCCCAGAAAGCTTTGGGAAATCCTAGATTGTTCACACAGCAAATTCAGTACAACAATGCAAAAAG
Source organism: Thysanoteuthis rhombus (assembly GCA_963457665.1). NCBI lineage: Eukaryota > Metazoa > Mollusca > Cephalopoda > Oegopsida > Thysanoteuthidae > Thysanoteuthis > Thysanoteuthis major. The sequence goes on from OY735202.1 coordinate 58,061,713, forward strand.
GGGTTTTCTATCTTCACTAAATTAATGATATTGGGTCTTATAACTTAAACATAGGCGGTGAAGGTAGTTCCTGAGTAACAAATTTGTTGACAATTTTTCATTGGCCTAGAAGTAGCTTGAACTTCGTCAAATGTTCATGTTATCATCAATTGAACAGTCTTGATACGTCTTTAGAACATTGTTGAATTTTCAGTCATGATTTAAGCAAAGTCTGTTGATTGCAAGCAAGTCTAATGATGAATGAAGTAAGGAAGATCAATTCAAATGCAGGGTTGAAAGGATAAAAACCGCCGTATATCTAAAAACCATAGGCTAATTTAACACAACGTTTTCTCTTGAAAAGGCGACAATGTATGCAACACAGAATATTAAGGATATCTTTTATATTTTGTTTTTTTCTCATCATGATAATCATTTTTTACATTATTTTCACTCATGATTTTTTTCATGACTTCAGTAAGAATATAGACGTTATAAGAATGAAGAAAGTCTGCAAAATATAACGGTCAGTGAAAAATAAGTAAATTTCGACTTGAAATAAATTTTTTGAAGAACAAATGCACAAAGGAAAAAGTTAACGCAAGAAAAATGAAATGAGAATTAAAATGATACACAAAGCGATCATGCGTCTGCCAATTCTTTATGGTTTTTTTTTATGTACAAAACATGATGCAGCATCGAACTGAATATGGAATTCCGTGTTTCGTAAGAATAAAGAGATTCATTCAACAGCGAATGGAGTTTTATACGCACTTGAACTCTGGCTTCTGTGAGGTTAATTCTCATGGCAAGGTCTTCCCGGGTGAATACATCCGGGTAATGCGTCTGTGCGAAGGCTTTCTCCAATTCCTCAAGCTGCAGGGGAAAAGAAAAAGAATTCATTTTACAGTTTTACATTTTTGAGGAAGAATTTTGAAACAATGAAAGCAGAAATAATTACGTGAAAAAAGCATACCAGACGATAATTAGTATTTGTCATTTGTCGTAATTAACGTGTCCATAAATCTGGTTGGTTTTATTGATTAACATTCTATTCGGGATTGACAGCTTGAATCGCTAGACGGATATATTTTGATAGTGTTAGACGTTAACACACACACACACACACACACACACACACACACACACACACACACACGTGCATATGTATTAAATCAATTACAGAGTTCCATGGATCTTCTAATACGAAAATGTAGAAAAAATAAAGCAGGAAAATAAAACAAAGAAAACGTAAACAGAAATTTGAATAAAACATTACTACATAGGTCTGGTTAGTCACTCAGTAGAAACTGTTACCTGAGCAACGTCTTTTGGCAGCATAGTGATCAATCAAAAACGGAAAAAGGGATGATCAATGAATAAGTTCTCGTCTTTAAGTGGGCAATGATCTCCAAAAACGTCTGAATTTTCGAAATCCAAGCGTAAATAATGTTGGACACAAATTTAGCGATTAATTTAGCATAAAGTATTGCAGGAGATTGAATTCCCACCTCACTAAAATCCTATTCAGGCGGGGGGGGGGGGGTCTTAAAAAATGAAAAAAAAGTTTTTGGTAGATATAATAAGGTGTACGTTTAAATGTTCAGACCTTTTGCTTTATTGGTACGGCCTGCATGCATAATACATACATACATACATACATACATACATGCTTATATACATTCATACATACATACATACATAGCTAGCCAGTTCGACCAACTCAAAAATTGAAGAAATCTTTGTTGACAGTTTTTGTTGACGGTCTTCGATGAATCAATGAAACTATCGTTCCTGTACAGCATCTGAGAGATGCTCATTCGGTTTGGGATAACTTCCGGAGTTATGACGTCAGCGGAAGGTTTTTAATAGATGTCAAATGTTTACAAGTCTCTCGTTTTTCGAGGAATATAATTAACTGATTACATGCTCTCTGCATTTTAAAATAACCTCCAAGGGTTTAATTATCTTTTAAGATTAAATTCCGGTTAATTTCATAAGATTATTTTAATTCTCATTCACTATCTATAAAAAGAGGATTGCACAAAACTTTTTTTCTGTCTCTCCCTCCCCATGCACACACCCACGCCCACGCCCACACAACTATATGAAGACACTGATTGAGCAGCGGGCAGAGGGAGAATGGACAGTGTAGCCCATTTTTCTTTTATTCCTTTCGGTCATCATCTATGTCACTATCTATCGAAGCATAAAGAAATACAGTTTCTCAAACCCCTCTTTGTGACACACTGACGTAGATACACACGCACCAAGGTGTCTGCACATCATCATCATCATCATCATCATCATCATCCGTTGTAAGTCCTCTGCTGGACAAAGGCCTTTCCTTTCCCCTTTCTTGATTGCGCTAATCTCTGCTATGTCTTACTATCTGATCCCTTGATCTTATATCTGGTGTTTTCCTTCTACATTTATTGTCCTACAGGCACTAACAAGTTAGCCTTTAGCCTGTTGTCCCTTCTTCTCGAAATGTACCCAGCCAATCCCAATTTTTGTTGCTTAATTTCTTGCCCAATATCCTTTACCAAGGTTTTCTCTCGGATGTTGATCCTTTTCTATTGCTCAGAGGTATTGCTCTCTGTGCTGTTCTGAGTTCATCTCCGATTGGTTTTCTAAGTTTCCAGGTTTCGTACCCGTACTTAATAGCTGGTATTATGCATTAATTGTATACTTCATATTCTAAGCATTGCTTTTCAGTACGTCTCTATTCATACCAAATGCTTTCATTTACCTTGGCCAGGCGATGAAGCACATGTACACACATAAACATAAATGTATTTAATGATGGGGTGGAGAAGAAAGGCTAGGGTGTCAGACAATAGGATGTTGGATTTGAAAAAAAGGGTATTGTAAAACAGAAAGATATACTTTGAGTTTGGTCGAAAGGAAAGCAAGCAAATGGCTGCCGAAGAGGAAAGCGTATATCAAAGCAGAGATGGAGTGACAGTGCAAATAATAGGCGGGGGAAAACAAAAACAAACTCTATAAGCAATATAAGACAAAAGCGCCCTCTGCCGCTTCCACCCTGACCGACACATCTCGCCTGGGCACATAACCCTCCCGCTCTCGTAACACTCGCTGACAAGACTTCTCACGAATTCTCGCGCTGCCCTTTCGAGACCTCGTGTCAACTATGATTTGCATTTTGCTAATGCATTTGGCTGATTCGATTTTGCAGGCTGGCTTCCTAATTGCTTTTGCATATCGAGTCGCTCGCTACGTTAGGAACTATTAACGGACACGACGATGATATGGTGGAACGACCCTACCCCACACGAACACACACGCACATACACACGCACGCACAGACGCCCACAGACACACACACACGGATACACACACACACACACACATATCATATGCACCCTTGCATATGCACATGCACAAGCACACACACATGCACGGACACACACACACACACACGGACACACACACACACACACGGACACACACACACACACACACACACGCACCCCTGTACACATGCACACATACACACATGCACACTCACGCACCCCAACCACACACAAAAACACGCACATACATCACGCCTGTATACATGCATACATTTGCTCAAATTGGCCCGTGAAAACCCACCAAAACCATAGTAACATCTAGTTTCTTACATTTAGTCTTCATTTTCTTTCTTTCTTTCTTTCTTTCCTTTTTTTCCTTCGTTCTACTTTCCTTCTTAATTCTCCCTCTGTCGACATCTAACTATATATATATATCTATCTATCTAACAATTTCATTCATTTTCTCATTCTTTTTTGCAATCCTTACCCTTAATTCGGCCTATTCCTGTACACATTTCCCTCTTGGTTTAATCACACACATACACACACACACACATGTACACTTTCTCTCTCTCTCTCTCACTCTCTGTCTGTCTGTCTGACTGTCTCTCTCTCTCTCTCTCTCTCTCTCTCTCTCTCTATATATATATATATATATATATATATATATATATATATATATATATATATATATGTATAGTCTTATTCTCCTGTTCTTTTCATGAGTTTTTACTTATCTTTCTATCCATTGTTCTACTTTCCATTTAACTTATGCATCTTTTTTTTGTTAATTTATCATTTTTTTCTTTTCATTATTCTTCTTAGCTTGGTTTGCCCCAACTTTTCCCACTTGCAACAACTTTTCTCACTCCCTTGGATAGATAGAGAACATTATAGCGTCTGCATCCAGCCGGCTTTGTATCGAAACCTCGGATATGGCAACACCCCTGAACTCAGTTGTACTATTCCCACCTCTCTTTTCCCCCCACAGAGCCCCCTCCCCCATCACACATCCTCCTTGCCAACAACACTCCACCCTCGGTCATTTACGTTACTTATAATGTCATAAAGAGATTACCCTTTTCCTCTGTGACAGCGGCGCGCTCGGAGAGAACGGGGCTAAACGCGGGAACAAGGGGGGAAAGTGAGAGTGAGGCTTCAACTGGAGGTGGAACCAAAAGTACAAAGTTAAAAAGAGAGAGCAGAAAAAGTTGATAGATTAATTGAATTGTGAATTAGAAGGCATGAGCTAAGATTCTTAGTCGAACTATTTCTTTAAACCCTGTGCATGTTCTCTGTAAGCCACACTCGACTCTCTGTCCATCTCATCGCCATTTCGTTGTATATTCTCTCAGTATCCATCATTCAATCCATCATTTAACTATTTATTTTCTCTAATACTTATTCTCGGCAAATTTTCTCTTATCACCCTCTCCCCCTCTCTCTTTCTTTCTTCGTCACTCATTATTAAGCAGGAAACGTATTCTGGCAATCTGTCATTCCATCACAATGCTCTCCTAGTATGAGAATTTCGAAATATGACTAAGCAATCTGCAATTCTCTAATTCTCATTCCTATTCTGGTATTCCGATTCGAGGCCTGCTCAACTCCCATGTCTCTTGCAATTTCCGTTTTCCTACAGTCTATATCCCTGTATCCTCAAATAAATACTGATCGATCAGACGATAAATAATTAGGCAAAACTTTATTGGCATAATTTTTACCTGAGAAAAATGTTAATCCGAGACTAACTAACTAACACACACACACACACACACACACACACACACACACACACACACACACACATATATATATATATATATATATATATATATATATATATATATATATATATATATATATATATATATATATATATATAGAGAGAGAGAGAGAGAGAGAGAGAGAGGGGATATCCGAAAATGGCATGTCAAATTGGATCTACGGTTTATTAGTTCATAATCCAGTAACTTTTTCCTTTACTGGGTGAAAATTGATCTAAAGAATGGATAACAGATTTAGGTTCTAGGCATATTGTAGAGTAGACACGTGAACGTAGTCTGGGTGTAGTTTCAAGGTCCAATTCATTCTTCATCCATTATACTACGTAATTCAAAGTCGTAAAACATTGAAATAATGAATTTCAGCTGGAGTAATTTTACTTCATTTAAAAAATAAAGCTACACCCAACCTTTCTATATTTCCCTTGTTCTCACCCTCTCTCTCTTTCTGAAAGACACCAATAAATAAGATAAAACCGTTTTCACTGATTCATCCCCATTCTCCATCTCACGTTCCTTAAAATCATTGCCGCTAGACATCACCCCCCTCATGTTTTACCCAACTGTTATTTTCTCATTCATTCCATTTTAGACCTTCCAATTTTTATCCAAAAGTTATCAAATTATCTTGCTCTTTATGATCGGTAATTGTGCCCGATCTTATCCTGTCGTTTTCATCTGCTATTATTTTGCACGCCTGCGACAGTCTCTTTTCCAGCTCCTAGCAAGGCTTCCTTCTTTACTTGATGCACCAAACATCTTTCTCCCTTCTAGCAGAAGAATGCATCTTCTGTACACAATTATTTTATGCCTCGTTCTCGTCAACTACAACTGAATCTATTCGTTAAAGGTGAATTATCTTATTACCGCCATGTAATTCTTTGCTTTTTCTTCGACTTTTTAAAAAAAGTCTTTTTTCTTTGACATTTCTATCTTCCATTTCATCGTCGTTCTGCCTTCATTTCTCATCCTTTAATTTATCCTAACTCTTCCGCTCTTCTTGTTACCAATTTTCCCTTCGTCATTGAATTCTGGTCGATTTCGTATTTTAACGTCTTAGTGCCTTGTCATGATTCTCCTCAAGTGAAGTTTTAGTTGGGTTTTCTGACCCTGCTATAGATTTCTGTTGTCATCATCGTCTTTTTTTTTTTTCAATTGGATAACTTACTCAATATATTTTGATGAAATTTTGTAGGTAACCACGCTGTGAGATTTTAATTGGAGGATGGTGAGTTATGGCTGATCCGATTGTTTGTTCACAATTTACAAACGAAAGCGTTATTTTTGTTTACAATTGGGAAATTTCCTCTTTTTTGTTGGAATTTAGCTATAATGTTTACAAACCCCCAATAATTGACAAATGGTGATTTACGGTCGATCTGATCGTTTGTTTATTTGTCATATGTAAATAACCATGTATCAATATGCAAAAAATATTGAACTTTGGAACTGCTAAATCGATTAGGATGAAAATTGTTGTGATGATTTTGGGACTCATAATTACTGACGATATATGTCTTTAGGAATAAATGCATCGATTAGTAAAAAATGTGTTGATTTGTGCCTGAATTTCGGAGTTGAGGAATTATTATCATGTATAGACTATCGTCCTCATCTCCATTGTTTATATGTTCGCAAAGTTGCACCTTACAGCCTTCTTCAGGTACATGCCGTGATCAGAAACGCTCTCAGTATCTCCAGTCGAGACCCACATTCGATCCTCATGGGTAGAATGTTCTTATCTCGCCGGTGGAGCCCAGGGCATTGTGTGCACGACCGTCTTGTTTTCAATGCCTCTTTTCTTTTTATTGATGTTGTGAGATCTTGAAAGTCTGGAATGATTATTTTAACAAAAAGGTTTCAAAAGGTAATGAAGAAACCTCACGTTGGAGCCTCAAATCAAGAAAGAACGGACATTTGATTTTCGATATAAATAGATAGACCATACCTACTCGAAACAATAGCGTAACACATTCTTTCTGCCTCTATTTCGTCCTCTGCCCTACTAAACTTTGAGTTTAGTTAGGATCAATGGGAAATGAATTTTTAATCCCCAAAGAATGTAATATTTTCTCCTTCTTTCTTTCTTTCTCTCTTTTTAAAGCCCAAACCCCCAATCGAAAAAAAAGTTAAAAAAAAAAAATCCCTATTCATTCACTTTTAATCTTTTTTCGTTTCTCCCTTCTCGCCATTCTTCTTTTCAATTTTCCCCTTCCCTTTTTTCAACCAATTTTGTTAAAGCAAAAATCCATTAAAATAGCGACTTGGGCAAAAGCCGTCTGATTGGTTGCTTCTACTTCCCGACGCCGACCGATCGTCTAATTGGATTGCACCCAACGAAATCGAATCATCTGTCGAATGTAAATCTTGAATGACGTATAAGTGCACCCGGGCCAAATCTCGCTCTTTTCTCGTATACTCTCGCATCTTCCCGTTCTTTTATTTTTTTTCTCTTCAGTTCATCTCCGATATTTTTCCAAGATCATTTTTTTCAAGCGTCCTGGCAGAATCTAACTGTCTCTTCACTGTCTTTTCCCATGATCTCGTATTTTTTCCATAGATTCTCATTAGTCTTTTGTTTTCATATCATCTCATTAATTTTCTCCTGGGTCACATTTTCAAATTGTATCCCGGACAAATCACTATCACCTTTTGTATCATCTGGTTCAATAATACTTTTTCATATATTTTCCTACATCATTTTTCATATTTGGAATTACACTTTGATCAAATTTGGGCGTAAGCCCATATCGTTTAATAACTCGTATATTTTAGTTTCTCTTACGCTACACACTTATTATTTCATTCACTTAAGTGTATTTAACGGAAGTCTCATCCTTGTCTTATATGATATCGAATTTTCTCATTTCGTTCAACAAATGGCAGTCAAGATCAATCTTACAAAAACCAAACAACATATTCACAAATAGTCTACCGTACCATGAGTTCAAGATAATAAGTACGCAATCTATTTGGCCATATTGATTGAAAACCATCTACAATTAAGTTCATTGGATTCTTTTTTTTGCTATAATATTTGGTATCGGTTTCGCACTTTAGTAATCAGCAAATATGTTAAATGTATTGAAAATCAGGAAAAAATACATAATACAAATCTTTTTTGCTATACACTGAAACTACTGCAGCTTAATGATGTCTAATTTTAGAATATCCTTCAAGCCCTTTCATTGGATTTCCTGGCAGTCAAGAACGAATGGAATCCTTTTCTTGGGATATGTTTATAATTCTAAGAAATATTCAGAAAGTTTAGGGAAAAATTAGAAGCTTTGACCACAGCAGTTGTAATTGAATTAAAGCCGTCAAGCTGAGTCAGTTTGTTCTTGGTAAGTAAATCAATTCAAAAAAGTTCCCCTTTTTTATCTATCGTAAAGTGAGGCGCGTTTCCATTAACAGAATTTACAAAAAATAATGCAAAAATGTATATTCATTTTCGTTTCGAACAAATAAATTGATCAATCCATGAACAAATAAATAAAACACTATTTAGCAACAACGACAAAAAAGCGTAGAATGGGAGAATGAAAAAAAAAAGAAATTTTTAAACTCATGAGAAAAGGGTAAAATTTATTCTCGTTTATCCCTCTCTTTCTCTTCAGAATTTTTTTCTCTGTTGGTGAGAGCAAGGCTGTTTTATGAGATGAGAATGATTCTTTACTTTTCCATATTTTAAACAAGAGAATTTAGAAAAAAAAATTGGGGTTGTTTTCTTTTTTAATTTATAAAACGGAATGCAGAAATGTTTTCTACATTTTAAATTTGTTTCCGCATAAAATATTTCCCGAGAAAGAAAGTTTGCTTCCTCTGTGACGCACTTGATATTCATACTATATGTGAGTCATTGATTTTATAAGTATTTTAAGGCACTGGATATTTTGGTACATGCTCGTATCATTTAATATTTATAAGTATGTTTGTGTGTGCTTGTGAGTGTGGATGAGTGCGCATTGAGAATGTAACATTCTGATTAGAAATGACTGAGAACTGACTGAGAAAAAAATCTTGGAGCCTCTGTTCCCTCAAGCACGAATTCTTTACAGCCTTTAGTGAACTTAGCCTAGTCTGAGACAAGGCCAACATTTAAGGGAAATCTGTAAAGTGTCAAACTAATTACAGTAGCAATGTCATTCGAGACTCTGTAGCAAACCGTCCCTGAACGATAGACTCTCTTATCAAATAATAAGCAAGTTTAAAAAACGTACAGGTAAAAAGCAAAATTGTAGAGTACTCAGATAATCAAACTCACTAGCCTTCGAAACTGCCAATAAAATCTCCCCGAAACAAATAAGTTCTGAATATTATTATGAATGTAGTATTTTTAATAACATTATTTTAAATAACATTTTATCTTGGCTCTTAACCCGAACCTTAGCTAGCATGCACACACACATACACACACACACAAACACAAACACACACACACACACACACACACACACACACACACACACGCAAGCTTTTCAACTAAAAGCGTGGCCTGATGTTTTTTAAAAATCCATACATATATGTATACATAATTAGAAACTATCAAGGCAGAATTGGTAAGGTAGCTATAGGAGAGCAGTTTGCCCAAGAGATCGCTCAACCAACTTAATCGCCTTCAACCTTCATAACGTGCAGATGACCTGACATTTTGGTAAAATATCTTGTGAACGTGCAGACTGCAGGAAGAAGTAAATTCACGCTTTTCCCATGATATCAATGAGGCTTGAACAATCAGGATTCGAAAACAGATCGCTGATTCAGGACCAACAACCATTATGGTACTCCACACTTCAACATGAAGATGGACCCTTAGCTTGACACAGCTGAATCTGGGTTTGACATTTTCACTCTATATGATTTATGGAGTGCACTGACAAGAAAGAGATTATATTGAAAAATGTAATATTTGTTGTGTAAAATAAATCATTGTTTCATCATAAGGGTTCGGACTTATTGATGTAACTGTACGTGTTTTATGCTACATTTATATGTATGGACTCTATTTTAGGGGGGGTGTTTGATCATACTGGTTTTTATTGATAAATACCATAAATATTTCAAGACAGAATGGACACATGTTATACTAATAGTAAGATTACCAGTGTCCATTATTCTTTACCAAAGATTTCAACAACTGAACATGCATAAAATTGAGAGCAACCAGTCGAAGAGCCAACCAACAAACTGTTCATGTAAACGAGACAAGGAAGACAATATATATATATATATATATATATATATATATATATATATATATATATATATATATATATATATATATATATATATGTATGTATCAAACCGAGCAAAGATTTAAAAAATCTAATACTAACAAGGTAAAAGAGAAATTGACTAAATAATTCAAAATTCAAATAAACCGTACAAGAAAGAGCAATAAAAAGGGTCAGCATGTCAACTCACCTGCTGGAGAGTGAAAGTAGTGCGGTTCCGCCGCTGCTTCCTCCGCGTGAATGTATCATCATGGATTTCTCCGTGCATCCCAAACGCACCATCTATCACGATAAAAAAACAAAAACAATATACAGACACACATAAAGAACTGATAACACATCGCCTAACACAAATGAATGATGTATAAAATGAAGCAATCAGTGAGAATAAATAAAGATAAAAGTTTCTTAATTGACTTATTTACCTGCATAAAATACCAACGTGAGCAAAACGTGAAATTTAAATTGGAACAGTCTAACGATTTTAAATTGTTTTTGGTGTTTTTTTTTTTTGTGCATATTTTTATATTGAATCAGAATAGATACAACAGTTTGATTTCATTTCCATTTTTTGCAAAAAAGAGTTTCTAACTTTTTGGTAAAAAGAAAATCCGCTTGTTGATTTTAGCTTAAATGGCAGTTATGGACCAATCTTATCTAATTCTTCAGTTATAAAACAAGCAGAAGAACAAAATAAACAAGATAAAGGCAAATGCAAACAATGAAATAGATGTAAATAAAGTTATAATACTGAAATATACATATACATTAAAGAAAAGAAAAAGATTTTTATTATTCTGTTTCCATTATCTTTTTTTCACGGATGTTTCCAATCGTTAAATGCAGTATAAAACAATCAGCAACTACTGAGATTGTATAATTGCAGCCGAGTTGCAATCATGATTGCCAGTTTCGTTCTTTCGAAGTCTTCAATACCTCACGCCACAAGAATATCGTTAACTGTACAAGATAAACGTTATCAGTGTATCACATAATAATGATAATTACAGCTTATTTGAAATTCTCAAGGCAACAGCATTCGTCACTTAGCAATTGTTCCTTTGTTGTTCTCCTCGTAAGAATGTAACTTTATCTGGACTTGTAAAATACGAGAAATGCACACTTGACTAATTCAGTTGATCAATTAAAATTTCGATGGAACGCCCTGTTAACATAAGTATCATAGGTTGGTGTGTGTGTGTGTGTGTGTGTGTGTGTGTGTGTGTGTGTGTGTTCCGTAGAGATGATCTCCTGGTGGACGCCGGTTATCAATTAACGCTGTCTAGACCAATCGATACATTCACTGTGTAAATACGGGGTGCAAGTTCGATTCTTGCAGCTGCCCATTTCATTGATTGTTTAAGCCGTCAAAGCCAACGGGCATCTTCACCGTGTAAAAATGGGATGTCAGTTCAGAGATAATTTCTAATTAAATAATGAGTTTTTAATTATATTGTCGGATTATATATCCATTTCCTTATTATATATTTCATTCTTTCTACATAGGTTACATTTATAAATTCTGATCTTATAATAATATCAGGGAAATGTAGATTTTATAAATAAGACCTAAAAGAAGTCGACCCCACAACTTTGTTCTAAATCAGTGCACTTTGCTTATTTCTTTCTTCAAACGAATAGGTCTTAAAGAGTTTCGTTGGACTGACACTAGACATAATGAAGGAGACATAGTCCATCAATCGGATTCTCCACTGCCAAATATCTCCAATCTTTACCAAAGTGGAAATTTTATAAAAATACTTAAAAAGGAATCAAAACAAATAACATAAAATAACTTCTGGCAGTTCTTCAAGTCTCTGTAATCACATTACCTTGTTTGTCAATTGAAAAGGATTTTTATCGACCCCCTATTTTCTTTTTAGATTGAAGGGTGCTGAATTAAGAAAAAATACGGAAAATATGATAATGAAGTAAAAAAGAAAGAGACAGAATTTTCCGGCGAAAAATCAAAAAAATCAAAAAAATCAGCGAGTTACAATAATCAAAAAGAAATTTAAAAAAAAAGAGTAAAGATGACAAGACAGGCTTTTTGAGAAACAATTGAATTAAAGCGAATAAAGACAAAGTAATTTTTTAGGGAGGAAAATTAAATACGAGAAAAATAAAGTCAAATATAAATGCTCAAAGAAACTGACAGGTTTCCTTCTTCCGAGAATCTGAAAGAAAAGTGAAATTAAGGACCTCATCAATGAATTAGAACGAATGTTCCAGAAAAAAATGCAACTGCCGATAACTTTTTCGAATTAATCTTCAAAACATCCTTCTTATAGATACAGTGCTCATTTAGATTAGATCAACATTTATTTGATAATTGTAGAGAAACTAAAATAATATTTTTCGGGAGTGCAGATATATATATATATATATATATATATATATATATATATATATATATATATATATGTGTGTGTGTGTGTGTGTGTGTGTGTGTGTGTGTGTGTGTGTGTGTGACTTTGTGTGTGTGGTTGCATGTGCATGCATGTGTATGTCACACACACATACAAACACACACACACACACACACACACACACACACATATATATATATATATATATATATATATATATATATATATATATATATATATATATATATATATATACAGCGTCGCTGTAAAATAGTTGAAAGCAAGCTAGTCTTACAGGCTATTACTACTAAAAATATGATCTTGATTGAATGCCTCACAAATGTGGCCTTGTGTCATATTAGGCTTAGCTCACAGTAAGAACTGAAAATTGTCATAACTAACGAATAAATCCTCCTTTTCATTTACAGGACATGATGAGAGTTGATTTCTTTGGAAACCGTCAACCAAAACTGTCAACCAAAACTGTTAACGAAGTTTGTTAAGTTTTCATCTGGTTGGTTCGTATCACGCAGTAATTGAGGCTGACATTTCAACATCTATTCCTTATTCTGCCTTGAAAAATGTGGCTTTTTGAAAATCGCCCTAAATAAGTTTTCAGTGTGGGGGTCCAGTTGGCAAAGTAGGGTTTATGCTAAATGTATCACTTAGTTCGTGTCACGCTTGTCTTTTGAAAATTCAGACTTTTTTCAGTGATCCCTGCCCAATAAAAGGTGAGAAAAGTAACTTATTCATTGATTAGCCCGTTTTCAATTGATTTTTCACCCCCAACACAACATGGTGCCAAGACGTTGGTCAGATGACGGTTTCTATTGAATTACTAACCAGATCTGTGACTATAATACTTGAAAGGGTTCACATGGATTTGCCAATTTGTGTGCTATTTTTTTATGTTCTGCTCTGCGGATTCAACGAGGATGACACAAAAAACAAAACAAAAAACTAAGTGGAAAACTAAAACTAAAAACAAAAAAACAACTCTAGCTTCAGATCAGGATCGATTAGAGTGCTATTGTAACAATGTCACTTCTTCTTGTCCTTCTAAAGATATATCGATGGCTTTTTGAGAAGTAATTTTCTTTCGTTCATTATCTCATGAATTCATTTAGATTGCTATAGACAATCACGCACACACACTCCTGATGAAAATGCAGTGAAATAATTAATGATAAAAGAAGGGATTAATCAGATATAAAAGAAACTAAAATGTGTGTAAACCAACTTTTTATTACTTATTAGTATGTACATATATGTATGTACACATATACATACACACACACACACACACACATATATATATATGCGCACTAATATATAATTTTCTTGTCTTTATTTTCACTTTTGTCTCTTTCACACTAACAAATACATACACATAGATAAGCACACTCATATATATTTATATATATATATATATGTCTATATAAATGTATGTATATTTATATATGTATGCATATATATACACATACAAGGATGGAATATCAGTGAATGGACAACTTATATCCAATAGAATGTAATGAGATATTTGTGGGGACTTATTTTGCTCCGGAGCAAATCGAGTGCCCTTGAACCGTGTAAATCAAGGTACTCGTTTCGCTACCGAGTAAAATCGGTGCCGAGCAAAAATAAGTTCCTATAAAAATATTTTTATCACGTATGCATGTATATATTGACAATTAAACACTTCTCTCCCTCTGTATATTTATATCCTCTTTCATTAACTCTTCACTTCTCTTCGTGTCTCTCTCTCTCTCCCTCTCCCTCTCTTTACCTATTCTCCCATTGGCTCCATTACCAACCCCTCTTTCTTCCCCCTTTTCCCCCTTTTGTTTTTATCTCTAACTTTCACCCCCTCTCTTTCCCTGTACTTATTCTTCTCTCAAGAGAAATTCTTTACTCGTGCGTTATAATCAATTCTCCCGAAATTTCGTTCTATAGCCCCCTACCTATCCCAACTCCTAACACTAATCTCTTTGCTTCCCTCGAGACTGGTTTTGGACGTCTCCTCTTCCTACCACTACTTAAGAGGAGTTAAATAAGACATATCGCTTGACGACTGAGCATGTAGGTAATTGGGACCCCGTCGAGAGGCAGACTTAGACGATTTGTGGAAAAAACAGCTTGAAAAACAAAGATACAGAAAGGACCAAAATGCGTGGAAATTCAATTAAAAATAAAAGACTGCATGAAAAAGACAGGTAGATGAGCTTCAGTGTCGCTAAGTGGCGCGTTTCAGACGATTCTTTGTGTGCAAAAAAGGACAATGAGCTTCTATAAATATGTATGACTGCCTACATTTTTGTGTACAAGCGTCAGTATGGATATATATATATATATATATATATATATATATATATATATATATATATATATATATATATATATATATATATATATCCATACTGACGTATATCTACATATATGTATATGATACATTTGTACATACATATGTATATGTGTGTATATGTGTGTGTATGTGTGTGTGTGTGTGTGTGTGTGTGTGTGTGTGTGTGTGTGTGTGTTCAAGAGGGTTGATCAATGTTGGTAGCCTGACACAGTTCTCAGATTCTAATCTGAAAATTGCTTGCCCTCTATTGTCAATAGAAAAGCGTTGAATTAAGGCTATGGAAAATGAAGGAGATTATTTTCAATATTTGCTTCATGTAAAATAAACACTTTCTTCATTATTAAGCAACAGACTTACTGATGAATCTGCGTATGTGTAAATAGTACAAAAGTATGTGTGTGTATTTGTGTGTGTGTGCATATATAGAGCGAGATATAACGTAGAGAATGAAGTAAAATAGGAGGCGATAAAGATAAAGAGATAAATAAAGGGAGAAAACAAATTGAGTGGAGGTTTTTCGAACTGATTGGAGAAAGAAAGAGAAAATAAGTGAAGGAAAAGAAGACAGAAAGAATGACTGGAAGAGACGAAACAGGTTGAAGTTATGACCGACCAAAAATTACCTACATAGCAAGTTGTGCATAATGATTTATTAAGAGAGTTAGAAATACTGAAGAGAAGGAAGAAATTACCCCCCAATCCTTGTTGACAATAACAAGAGCTACAGCAACAATTCATTAAAAAGAAAACTTAAATTCTGCATAAATCATTAATTAGTTTTAAAGTTGAAAAAAAGGGGGTTTGAAAATTTACGAAACCTTAAAATAAGACAGAAAACAGGGAATTAGTCACTCAATAAAAATTGTAACGCGACAACCATCTTTTGGCAGCGTACCATGTTAGGGGTGATCAATTAAAAAATTAGATGAAGGGGTTGGTCAATAAATAAGTTACTTCTCTCGAATCTATTGGGCTGTGATCACTGAAAAAAATCTGAATTTACAAAAAATGCTGCCAGACACGGAGTAAGTGATCAATTTAGCATAAACTTACATATTATATCGAACCCCCGGTAAAAAATATTATTGGGGGGGGGGGTAATTAAAAAACAAAGTTGTAAATGTTTACAATTCAAGCTCTCTCGCCCCTTTGTGTGTGATACACACATAACATGCCGATTCAACTGAAGAAATCTATGTTGACAGTTTTTGTGACAGTATTGGTTGACGGTGTTAATGATTGGATCGACGAGAGAGAAAGAATGAGTTCATATTGAAAACCTAAATGAAGGAGAAACAAGGAAAATTGGCGGTAAACAATTCGTAGACACGCCAAATCATCCGAGGGCTTGTCTAACTATGCAAGTCATCAAGTACATGTTCACTTGATGACTCAAAAATATAAAACCGCTTATATGAGAGAGATAGATAAATATATCCTGCAATTTATGAGTCCTCAGTTTGTCATTAACATACTCATTCTGAATAACCTTTCAATAAGATATATCTGGGGCGTAATCAATATGGCATTTTTCATTCACTGTTTGGTATGGTAACGCCAAGTACTAAACCAAACATCCTTAAAATTTTAGTTTATCAAACAACCAATTACTACTGGTAACAAATCTGGCTTTAAACATATACAATTAATGTTCAAAATATTCCTCTAGAACTTTGCAATGCATAAAAAATTAGATAATGAAATAAATGAGTAAGTTAAAAGTAAAAATATTTCATTGGTCGCAGAAAGCAGGCTTCCTTATTTACCAAAAAGTAAAATTAAAAGTATTTTTCAATTTTGCAGGAGTTAAATTTTCCACTGGAAGCATCGAACAATAAAGGCTAAAACATTCACTTTTTAGAGCCAATTTTTGCCAACGGATTTTCTACGGCGCTCTCCCGAAGGAAAGTGAACGACATGTGCGAAACAATGGTTCGGACATTTCTCGAGTTTTAGGATTGCCTTAATGCATTTCTCTGTTCCCTTCTTGCTTTTCATAGAAAATTACTCGTTAGCTTGAAAACTTCAATAATATTTTGGGTTTGCAATTGAATAATACAAAAAAAAAAAAGAAAAATAGCTGAATAGATTTCAGCGGTTGGAAAATCTCTTTCGTTTAGTTTCCCAAGGGTCTGTATGATTGAGTTGGTATTCGCTTTCACTTTTTCTTTAAAAATTTCTATTTCGGTGGGTTCCAAAATGAATCAGAAAAATGTAGCTATCTTTGTTGGCAAATCACATTCGGGGCACCCTTTTCCTAGTTGTATATTTATTGAATAAGGATTCTTTTTTTATAAATAGTTGGCAATCTTTCTTTTTCTGGATGAATTTGCTGTAACAAAACTTACATACCCAACATTTTTTGTCACCGAATACATCCGTACATAGGTATATATCATATAATACACTCATGAGTGTGCGTTCGTAGACGTTTGAATAGCTTTACAGTATACTGATCCATGAGGAAAAAAAATCCAACCTTCCTCATTTTCTGTCAGGATTGATGTTCTTTCAGACGTCATATGGTATTGAAACAGTTTTTCTCTCTCTCCTTCTCATACACATGCACAAACGCGCACATATATCTATATACATATATATATATATATATATATATATATATATGTGTGTGTGTGTGTGTGTGTGTGTGTATTTTAGCATTACCCTAATGATAATCCTAAGATGTAAGTGAACGAGACTTTTTTTTTGTTTATCTATCAGCTGAGATAGAAGTATTTACAATTTCGTTGTTGCTGGTTTCATGCAGCCATTGACCGACTACAATGTCCTTTTATGACTATTTTTCTCATTGCTTTAGGATTCCTTTTCGTGTAGGGTCAATGGTGTCGGAAGGTGTATGGTCCAGCGAGTGCACAGAATTATAATTGTGTTATTGAGTGATTTTAGCAATATATATATATATATATATATATATATATATATATATATATATATATATATATTCAAATATTGCTAAACTCACTCAATAACTCTCCCCAATTATCATCCGTCATTGAACATATACCATCCTCAGGATTCACCACACCTATCTATCATGGGCGTTGCAGAGCCATTACTTTCTGGACTTGTTTTGTTTGTCTCACCATCTTATATTCTGCCAGCCACAGTTTCGCATGTGATCTCTGGGGATCCATGTTGTGAGTCTTGTTGTCCACCGGTTGTCTGGTGTTTTTGCAACATAACCAGCCCATTGCCATTTGAGTTCCCTAATGGATTCTATGATGTCTCAGACTCCTGTTTTCCCTAATATACTGTGATGTCTTGTGATCTCTCCATATGGTGTTGAGCATGATTCTTTCATATGCATGTTTCATGGTTCTCAGTCCGAGGGTCAATCTCTTGGTTAGGAACCATATTTCAGCCCCATAGGTGACTATTAGGAGGATGCATCGGTTGTATACCCCTTCTAATGGGGTTTTCTTGTTCTTGAAGGTTGAACTTGCTCTACCTAAGTCTTGTCATTCTAGAGTGATTCTTTGCTTCTTCTTTTGACGATTTCATGGAGATTCAAGTTTAAGTGAACAATTTTCGCCCACACTTTATATCAATGATGACTTTGGTGATGACTGGGTTTATAGATTTGTAACAAGTGTCTATTTGGCGACAGGGAAGTTTCTTATGTCAGAAAAACCGAACTCCATCAAAGAGTCCCCAAGTTCGATCACTTCATTCGCTTAAGTACGTCTGTGTCTGTGTGTGTGTATGTGTGTGTGCAAATGAGGGAGAGATTGAAATTGAGAGAGAAAGAGAGAGAGAGAGAGAGAGAGAGAGAGAGAGAGAGAGAGAGCATACATTTATACGTAGGTATATAAATGGAAATATGCACGCATAGGAGTTACAATGTGTTTGTATCCATGTGTTTGCGTATGTTTCTATGTGTATGTATGTACATGAGTTTAGTTTGTGTGTGTGCATGCATGTGTATGTACAGGAAAATATATTATGTTTATATGAGTGTGAATATGTTGTCAGATCAGTTTGTGTATGTTTCTATGTATAATGCTTAAATGTATATGTGCATATGCATAGTGCATGAATATATGTGAGAGACGTGTATTTAACTTGGCTTTGTGTATGTGTGCATACTTGATTACTTATGAGCGTACGTGGGCAATTACATACATGCCGGTGTGTGTACGCGTTCATATACCAGCGAATATATATGAATTTAAAATCATACTTATTCATGTATAATACGCACATTTTCTTCTTGTTCAAGCGTGTCATTGAAACATACTAGTTGCTTGAATGTTCTGCTCCTAAAATTCAAAGATGAACCGTGAGATTTTCCAGGGATAGAGCGACAATAAATAATTACCGAACCAACCTCATAACTATGTAAACCTTTTTTTTCTAGAATTGCCATTATTTTATCGTACTATATACGAGAAACAAATATTACCACACTTTTCCCGACCAAGTGTGTGGTTATATTCGAGACGACAGGACCGAAAGTAAATTATATCTATGGTCCAAGCTAACTGATGTGTAACATAGAGTTTAAATCGTTAACCGAAATCTCAAGTTGCTTAAAAGGTTTTATTCACATCGATATTACACACATTTTAGTTCAAAATGCTGAGTAAATTTCGTGTTTCAAAGACATTGTGTAATTCATGTAAAATTTTATTTTTATTCGATACGAACCGGGTAAAAGTTAATCAAATATTGAATTTAGCTGCTACTAATTCTGAAAAGTCAGTGCATATTATACACAATAAATGTTTTCCAAGGTTTTCATAGCCCATAATAAGGGGTTCGTATTATACACGACTGCGTTTTTATACCCGAATAATTACGAATTATTAAATTCTCTATATCAGACGAGGAACGAACAGCCATATTGTTTTCTATCGGAACGTCTACTCTCCGATTTCCCACGCCTTCCCACCATCGACCACTGTCATCGACTCCCTTGCCACACCCTGAAACACCTGCCAAATTAAAGAAATAGCCTTGACGAATAGCCATGTTTCCCTTAATTACAAGCGTGTCATGGCCAAATTGAACTAAATTTATGTGTCACATATCTAAGTATATTCTTGGAATGCTAACCCTGGTCGTTTTGTTTTTTCATATACTGTCGTTATAAACTGGAGGCCTTTAATCAACTATAAGAGCTCACACGCGCGCGCGCGAGCGAGAGAGAGAGAGAGAGAAAGAGAGAGAGAGAGAGAGAGAGATGGGGAAAAAGAGGAGGTTTGTAAGCTTATCATTCCTTTGAGTAAATGTGTGCATTCTCTCTTTTTTTTCTCCATCTCTCTCTCCAAGCGCATGTATACACATATGGTCAGTCCAGTGAACAAGATATCATTTTTTCAGGGAATCACGCTCGTTCCCTGGTAAAAGCTGATCACGAATCCTGATTTTCAAAGCTGTTAGACCCATCAACGTTCGGCCATGCGCTTATTAAAGCTCTGCCAACTTAATATCTACGTATATATCTTGAATCATTGATTAGTATGGCGTAGTTTTAGATGCTTTGAAATGTATAGCTGAAATTTTATCTTTAGTTTTATGAGGACGCTAGTTCACCGTATCTTGCACGATAAAAATGAATAGCTAATTTGTTGCAAACATCTAATTGGTATAAACCTGATTACCGAAGCAGTTCTTGAATTCATTTAGCTGTATTAAAAGTAAACGGTATGTATGTATGTATGTATGGTTCCAAACAATTTAGACACACTTTGTCAGATATTCTGAACAATGGATTTTTTTCCATTTTAATTTTTTAAGTCACTCTCTTAAAGATTAAATTAAGCCGATTAGTTTTCAATACTATAATGGAACAATAAATGATATTACTATTTTAGGAATATCTGATTCGCACACACACACACACACACACACACACACATATATATACTATTCAGAAATACAGCATGATATAATATAATACAATATCCGATGTGTGATGGGTTGATTTCATAAAATTTTCGATGCATTCAACTTTTAACTAAAAGTTATGTTATATATATATATATATATATATATATATATATATATATATATATATATATATATATAGCTTTACTATGGTGTGTGTATATTCTCGAGACAAAGAAAGCGAACAAGTTTGATTTTCGTCCAAAGCTTTTAAACTAACGTATCTGTATAATGAACATAATACGAGAATGTACTTTTACAGCGCTAATTTAAAAACACAATCCACACACCCGTACACAAACACATGTACTCACTTGGATTTCGTTTTTGAACTATATATGATTCGTGTGTGATTATGCATTCTTGAATGTTTATAGACGTGTACGTATTTGTCTATGTGTGCATAAGTGTATTGGCATAATCCCATTATACGTTTCTATTAAAATGCACAAATAAATAAACTTTCACTTTGGAAACTGTGCACACCTGTTCTTCAGTGTGTTTATAGCTATAAAGGTGCTAATTTGGAAATCACAGACGGGGTCTTCCTCTTACACCTCATCAAGGAACAATCTCTCATAATTGCTGAAAGGCACGCACACACGCATACACATGCGTGCACAAGTAGGTAAGCGTGCACACGCATGCAGATGTGTAGATACACCTAAACATAACACACACACACACACACGCACGTATATCACACACACAAACAAATACACATAACACATGTATACACACACAAACATACACATAACACACACACACACACACAAGCACTCACATAATACACACACAAACAAATCCATAACAGACACGCGCTCATACACACAAAGGAGCACACCTGCACACATGCGTGACGCTGAAATTAACTGCATATGTATACAAGTAAATCAATGATATACACTCTTAAGGAACGCTTCTTTTAGCGATAAACTAAGAAACTTCAAGTAACGTTCCTCTTCAATAACCGAAAAATATCTCTTCTTTATAAATGTCCATCTAATCATCTAATCAGGCACTTCATGGAACATACGTGTATTAAATTATGCCCCTTTTTTTCATCTACCTCAGTATTTTGGAAATATGTGCGCAGGTTTTCACGTGTCAGTAACTACATTGAAATCATTTGAAATGGAGGAAAACAAAAAGAAAGCGAGAGAGATTTAAAGACTTTGCCCCACCAAGTTGAATTGAACAAGAATTTATTCAGAAAAAATGTGGGAATAAAAAATGGCAATTCGAGAGAAAAGGTTTACCTATTTATGAGGTTGGTTCGGTAATTAATCATTGTCGCTCTACCACTGGAAATTTCACGGTTCTTCTTTGAGATTTTAAGAGAAGAATATTCAAACAACTAATATATTTAAATAGTAGCTTATCTGTTCACGGATTTATCATCATCGTCATCCTTTTAGCATCCGTCGTTGGACATAGAACGTCCTCAAGATTCGCCAGACCTCTCTATCATAGATGTCGCGCAGCCAGTACTTTCTGAATTTGTCTAGTTTGCCAGACACAGTTTCGCATATGATCTCTGGGGATCTACGTTATGAGTGTTGATGTCGTGCTGTTGTATGTTATTTTTGCAACATGACCAGCACATTGCTCAATGGATTCTATTATATCTCGGACACTCATATTTCTCTAATATACTGTGCTGTCTTGTGATCTCTCCGTTAGCTGTTATATTTTCTCAAGAGAATATTCATTGTAATAACGGTTCTTCTATCTTACCGTTCTTCTTTACTCCGCTCTGATACTTTACCTTTTATATTTTTCAATATTCTAGATGATCTGTTGCAACGCTGGGTCCCTGCAACGATGATTAAATACTGTTTGTGGAACGTTTATTTCAGTCAAATCGAATGTTTGACTTCTGAGTTTTATCTAAGGTCATTGAAGAGCTTGTACCCGTTTTTCCACAAAAGAATCACAAATGCATTTTTGAATAGTAAGCTCCCTTGTGAGAGTATAGTTGATAGTCGATGAGAGTAAAAATACTGGATGCCTTACACACACACACACAATAGGTACTGACAAATGAGCTGAACAATATCTATGCAGATTTTGTCTAATGGATGGCTTCCTAAAATACCTATCATTCTTCCAGATCTAACGCAATATCTTTTGGTAATCCCACCATCATGATGTCAGCCATTATTTTTCAAATTCAGTTCGTTTTTGCTTGCATGATTAATTTTTCAACTTTCAACAGCGAAAACAAGAATATTGGCATCAACAAAAACAGTAAAAAAGACAACAGAAACAACGACAACATCAATAATAATAATAATAATAATAATAATAATAATAATAATAATAATAATAATAATAAAGGCAACTAGTGTGAAATTGCAAAATAAGATAATAATAATAATAATCTGGTTTCTGTTGATAAAAGCAAGTAATATGTGTACAAAAGAGAAGCTGATAAAGTACGTACCCATCATCGCTGGGGACCCTTGGAAAGATACTGGAGGAGTTAGAGATAGTTTCTTAGTTTTACAACTTTTATCAAATATGATGGACCAAGTAATCTTAATCAAAATGGCGATCTTATTTTTGATATGTTCATACAGCTCTTCATAGGCTAAGTTCAAGTTTAAGGAATTCAAAAGTTTGAGCGCTTTCTGAAGCGTCTACTTTCGTAATTTGGACCAAAGAAATTAGTTGCTGCAAGTCAATTCAGAAATCTGAAATGATATTTGTTTCATGTAAGTTCACGTTTGAGTTTTATTGGGTGGTAGGTCGCATAATTATTATTGCTACGATTTGAATGAAGTGAAAAAAAGGCCCCGCTCGAATTTGTCCCCTGAAAGTGAGAAAACTTCCCCCACGATTTTGACCACCAAAAAAAAAAAAAAAAAAAAGCCAAAACGTGAAAAAAAAAGTTTCCCTAGATTTTGATCCCTAAAAGAGAAAAAGAAATCCTCATTCGATCTGACCCCTGAAAGAAAAAAGAAAAATCTCCCATCCTATCTTGAAAAAACGACTTCTGGAAGTGAAGAAATTTCCCCTCGATTTTGATTCCTAGAAGATGAAAGAAAGTTCCTTCAACCCGATTTTGATGTTTTGAGTGAAAGGAAATTATCCACTCGATGTTGACCCCTGAAAGTGAATACCCCACTTCAATTCTGACTCTTAGAAATGAAAAAAAAATCCACAGAGATTTTGATCCTCAAAAATCAAAAAAAAATCTCCCTATTCGATTCTGACCAGCAAAAGTGAGAGAAATTCCTCCTCTCAGATTTTGATCCCTAAAATTGAAACAAAAATGTCTACTCGATTTGAACCCCGAAAGTGAAAAGAAATCTTCACACTCAATTTTGAACCGGTATATTCGAAATATATATTAGCAGCGAATTATAAACCATTTTTTACATGGGTACATTAAGTTGGGATTCCATAAAACAATCGTGCCGTACTATCCTTATTCTTTATTGAATATATATAAGGTTCCAACTTTCAAACCCTCTCACTTTAAATGAGACAGCCTGATCCAGAGAGGGTACAAATGCCACGTGTATTGTTCTGTAGTGGACGCCCATATGTCCTGATACGACTGTACAATTGTCTCAAAAACTAAATACAAATCATACAGCTTTGATTTGCAACAAGATGGGAACATATTTTGACAAAAGCCAACTGTAAAGCAAGGGTGGACATGGACTGGCGATGAAAAATTGATATTCTATAAGAATATAGAGCGATGCAGCTTATGGCTTAGTGGAGGCGAACAGGCTAAAGAACAATTCAAAGTGGACCTCCTTGTGAAGAAAGTGCTTTTCAAATGTTCGGTGGGATAATGTTGGTGTATGCTCAACTTTAAGTTGCTACCAGTCGATATCACGATTGCAGTAGGCATCTACTGTCAGTGGTTACAGTGTTTGAAAACTGCTCGGGAGGAAAAGAGGTCCAAGTGTAAATCATGATAATGCACGTTCCCATCACAGCAAAAAATCATTCCTGAAAGAATTAAAGACCTTTCTTATTCTCCAGATCTTATTCTATCTTGAACCATATTCAAACGTTGAATCTACTCTCTACATTATTTTTTCCAAACAAAATAATATGATGAAGTTTGTGAATCGTTCGAAAAAGATTATTGATAACGAATCTATTTTAATAAATAGATTCTGATCATAAGATAATTTCTTATATTTTTCTGATCCTAAATTTGGAATTACTCATGGGATGATAACAAATAGACCAATTATGATGGTTCTATACGAAGTAAATGTGACAAATTAGCTCTGAAGCTAGGAAAAATATTTTCAATGACTTTCAGACCAGGAGATAATACTTGGTCATTATAAACAAATACAAATTCTTTTGGTTAATGTAATCCTCCAACAGACCAGATTAGAACCGAGAGTGGAGAACTGTAATAACATGAAGACCTTGCTAGAGAACTAAAAAGAATAATATAAAGGTAACGCTTCCATCAGTGTTGGAACCCTTGGGGATGTCCCGAAACATTGAGAGAAGACTAGAACAATCGGTCATAATTCAGAGGAGAGTTCTAGAGTATGGTATTGGGGGGGTGGTGGCTTGCTGTCGCTTGATATTGAACAGCAGCCAGCAAATGCTATTGATCCGAAAATCCAGTAATTACACACATATAAATAATATTTATAGATCCATTGTGTGGAAAGTTACTCAAAAAAGAGCTTTTAATAAATAGTGGGTCGAAACATTGCTGTGTTATACTTCTATTTTAGTTGTTGATGCGATGCTACTGAACGCTCAACTTTTTTGCAAACCCACCGACCATACGCTTTTTTTTTGTCTCTCTCTTTATCTGCCGAGACGCCTAGTACTCAAGCCACAAGCCTTGCCATCCCATGCTTATTATTTTAATAACAATATTATTATAAGTATTACAACTGTCTAGGCGCGTGATAAAGATAAAAGAAAAGCGCCCGGTTCTCTTTCATGTTAGGCCACGTGGGCGTCGTAAACAGACCAGCCGTTATGTTCGGCGGTTTCCTTGTGATCCTCATGTTTTATTGTAGCGTTAGGGTGGTCAGTTAAGGAGAGGGATAAACATTGGTGCCTCTGTGCTCGGCCCTTATCGTATTTACACGGCCAGTTACTGACCAATTAGAACGGTTATTATCGGCCCTAAGTAATAATAGCTGTCACCGTTTGGCACAGTTCGGAATGTTTTATTTCAGTTTCAGGCAATTTGAGCAAGCGATCACAACAGCAGCGAACATTTGAAAATCCACGTTTTACGTTGGGTTTATGTGTGTTTTTACTTATATACATATATATATATATATATATATATATATATATATATATATATATATATATATATATATATATATATATATATATATATGTATATATATATATATATATTGATAGATAGATAGATACATATATAGATAGATAGATAGATAGATAGAGAGAGAGAGAGAGAGAGATGAAGAAGAGCAAATAAAACAAAATTGATTGTATACGCAAGTGCGTACGTGTGTCTGAAAAAAGAAAACAGACCGAGGTAGATAAACAGCAGACCGATATATATATATATATATATATATATATATATATATATATATATATATTTATATATATATCGGTCTCTTACCTCCAAACACCTCACTCCCGAGTCTGTCTCACTCTCTACAGAACACATTATATATATATATATATATATATATATATATATATATATATATATATATATATAGAGAGAGAGAGAGAGAGAGAGAGAGAGAGAGAGAGGAAAGAGAGAGATATGAACAGAGGGGTAGATATATGAAGAGAGAGATATAAACAGAGGGGTAGATATATGAAGAAAGAGAGGAAGAGAGAGAGAGAAGGGGAGGGAAGAGATGAATAAATTGAGTTCAATTGATCAGGTGATATAAATGGTGTAAGACAAACCAACTCATAGATAGATAGCTTTGGACATTGACACAAATACAAACCTAATTTGTTGGACGGATAGCTATATATAAACAAAGAGCGAGATGGATAGAATGATACGGACATAGATTATGTGTGTTGAGAGAATAAGAATAAGAATAGGAGCTGTGTGTGCATGTGAGAGTATATGAGAGAGAGAGAGAGAGAGAGAGAGAGAGAGAGAGAGAGAGAGAGAGAGAGAGAGAGGGGCGGATATGTGTGAATGATTCTTTAAAAAAATGGAATCGACGTAAATAATTTTTGAAAATATATATATCGCAGAAACTGTGAATCGTTGAACCAATTTTGAATTTCGAGCGAGATTGCTTTGTTGAATTTGTATTAATGCTCTTGAGAAAGGCACGAATTAACTTCTCCCTGAGCTCTGTTACATATATACTTAACAGTCATTCCATTGGCATGCCCTAATGGTTGACGGAGAACCAAGTGGATGAATGAGCGCTCTGATAAATCCCTCTCCCATAACTACCTTACTGGTGGAGAAAAAAATCTCTTACCTCCATAGAAAACCTTACAGGCAGCAGTGAGAATTTCATCCAATTGTGTTTTGTATTGACTATTAATATCTATCTATCTATCTATCTATCTATCTATCTATCTATCTTGTTGCATAACTAACCGGTTCCATAAGCCACTGAAAGTGAGTTCGATCCTATCTGAATAATCCTCAAACATAACCTCCAACCAAACTTCGCAACAATTTCATTTCAGCCATAGACAGCAAACTTTTCTAACAAGTTATTAACATGGCTGCGCTATTTCCCTCGCACCAAAAGCTGTTTCGTCACCAACTTATTCAAACTTGTTACTCATTAATCCATACATCCTATGTGAATTTCACATCCACGTATTCAAAAATATCATATGTAAGTATAAATATGTATTGGGCTTTGAATAAGAGGCATGAAACAATTGAAACGTTTTGAATGTCCACGCGTACATACACGGACATTGGCAAATTGAAGCGTCTATTCACAAACCCTATTTTCTTTTCTTGCTACTTCTCATCTTTATGCCAGTTTCTTCTTTCATTTTTTGTTTATTGTTCTCTCCTCTATTTCCAGTTATTTACTTTATTGCATTCTCTACTTATTTCCTTCTTCTTGATGAATATTCCTCGTTTCTCCCTTTCCTTTGTCTCAATAATCCCTTTTTTCATTGATTGTCATTTCCAATGTCCTTCTATTCATTCATAAGAATTTATGATTTATTTTCCTCTGTGTTGTCTTATTTTATTTGCCTAACTATTGCTTTCTTTTGGCGAATACAGTTATTTCCTTGGTCAACACTGTTTGTTGTTTTGCATAGTCCCAAGGATTCTTTCCTCTTTCTGGATTTTCCCTCCCTCTTCTCTCTCGTTTACTTCACGTTCTCTTTCTTTCTTTCTTTCTTTCTTTCTTTCTTCCTTCCTTCCTACTTTTCCTCCTAAGTACCCAAATTAAACCACTTACATTTAAATCCTCACTTCCGTCTCTTTTGCCATCTTAGAGTAAATAAGGACAAAACAAAAAAGTTCAAGAAAAATCATAATCATATGCATCAATTGTGCTGGGACTGCCAATTGGTATTTTTTTCATGAATGTTTTAATACTTACTGGTAAGAAATAGGAAGATCGGTTAGTGCCAACTATCTGTATTTCAGTCACGAAAATAGACATTCGAACAATATCCACCAATACCGGAATCAAACTTGTTACCATTTTGACCACCAATCATAGTCGCGTTACGTCAGGTTGGTAGATAGATTGAGTGATATATACAAGCAAACTGGTCTGATAAGACTAACTGCCGACCGTTGATATTGAACAAGGACCTCTAACGAATAAAAGCAGGCAGGCGCCTGTCCCAAAAATAAATGCTGCTACTTCCCTAATTGCTATGATTCAATCAGATTAGCTGCGCCTGGGCTTGCTTCTATTTCATAAGCCTGATTTGATTAACACTACCCTGGTCAGGACAGACAAAGCAATAAACATTAAGAGGCTAGGCAAGACGACCTGTGTGGCGGGCTAAAAGTAAGCGGTTCGATGGAGGTTTTAGCTGCTGGCGGAAAGGAAGTGACGTAGGACGAAACGAAATGTGCCGGTCGATGAACAGCAATATTTGAGAGAGAGAGAGAGAGAGAGAGAGAGAGGGAGAGTCTTCATATCTTTCGATTCATTTATTTTAAACGCAGTGAAACATTTAACATCTAGGTATGAATCTCGGATCAAACCAGTACTTACGTTTTTAAAAAAAAAATGTTTAAGAATTCATAGTAGCGAGCATCACTAATCTAGCAATTAAGTTTATATTTTTGTGATTTCAAATGCAACGTTTTATTAAAGACACCGATCTAATAGATATCACTCACTATTTTGTACCATATGGCCATTCTCTCACTCTCTCTCTCTCTCTCTCTCTCTCTCTCTCTCTCTCTCACACACATATATGTATAATTTGACACATTGAAAAAAACTAATTGTTTTCATGTATGTATTTCCGATTACATGTTTTGCTGTCTAATAGCATCATCAGATCGGTTTCATTACTATTAACGCTGATTGCCCCAGTAATAACGGACAGAATCATCAGGTTTTGTTGGTTCTTCCGTCACAGTGACAAATCAAGTCTGCCGATTTGGGATCTTGTACATATTTTCTCCCTTCTGATGTAGAATTTCTTACTTTAGTCAGGTATATCGAGTTGAATATATTCGTTATCCAGCGATATTTTGCACAATCTTCTCACAGAGCTTGATATTTTATAGCTTACCTTCATGAGTCGCGTCGACATATTCCTGAAAAAATTCAACGACGTGGGTGTTTTTTTAATGTACCGACCAGACGGAAAGGTCAGGCCGCTGAGTGGTTAACATGATTTCGATTGGAAAGGCGAGATGACACCCTTAATCTATTGCGCCTCTCTATATAACTATCAACCGACAATGGAATGTTTCCTTCCTTTACGAAATTTATTTTCACCGGCTTGATCTTTGTACAACAAATTTCATCTTCTAACATATTTCTTTAGTTCATTGGGGTCTCCCCCAACAGTGGTTTAAAAAAATCGACCCCCCCCCCCCGTGAAGTAAATATCCTGGCGGACCCATGTTCTCAGCATTTAGTTCTTAGACTTATTAATGAACTAAAATACAAAGCAATGTTTGACCTTTAAAAATTATTTTTTACAATAGATTACAATTATTCGAATTCCAGTATACGGTACAGATCTGTGACAATAATGATGTCTTTCGTTTGTTCTGAATGATATTTCTCTGCTACAAGATTTGCTAAGTCAGATCCAGAAGAAACGCTGCCGTGGACCCGAGAGCATTATTTGATGGAACCCCAATGGTAACTAGCTCCCGTTTTGCAAGTTGCCATAATACCGACCCCCCCTTCATTCTAAGGGATGTTCTTGTATCCTTTGAGGCATCTTGGATATTTTATTTTTCTACGTTTTTTTATATTATCTTAGTTCCTCGAGGAGTTAGACATTTGTTTCCTCTAACCTTAATTCAATTGTTCCACATCGCACACCATCTCGCCTATATATGACTTTTTATTTTTTTTCTCCAATAGATCATATTGTATTTCGGACGATATTTTTTCGTTTTATTTCTTATGCAATAATTATCTATTTTTGTTCTGGACATGTTAACAGAGATCAACTTGAAAATCACTTGAAAAAATGCAGTTTTATTACATAGGCAAATGTTACCAAATGCTGTTAAGATTGAATACACGATGTTGCAGCTTTTGAGTCTGTTCTTTTTCTTGTTAAGATATATATTAATTAAACGCATCATCGTTGCAACTTTTGTAATCTATATTTCCTTAAGCTACAATGGACATACAATTTTGGGTATTAAGCAAAAATAGACACACCAAATTTTATAAAGATAAATTGTTTGTCTGGTTTGAGGAAAAATTCATGCTTTTCCGGATATTCTCATAACTATTCATTTTGCAAAGATACCAATTTTAAGATACTTAAGGCAATTCTAAATATGGAGAAGTACAGATGCAGATAAATACTCGAGAAATAAATGAATAAATGAAAAACGGAAAAGCTTATTGCAAATCGTTGAACAGAGAAAACGGCAAGACGGAATGGCAACAAGCAGTAAATGAAATAAGTGAACAAGGAAAATATGCCTGGAAAGCTGAGTAAAATGAGGCAAATTCTATAAAGATCATGGCGATTAATTGCTACCATATATTCGCTGATTAATGCGTCAAGAACTGAAATTGATTCGACATGATGCAGAATAACAATAATAATCTAAGAAATGATCTCTGGTAACAACAACAACAGCAACAACAACAACAGCAGAGAGTCAGTTCAAGAACAAAAATAATAACAACAGAGATAATAATAAAACTAATAACAGCTGTAATTTAATAAAGCACTAAGATAAAAAGCAATAAGTTATTAAGCAGAGACCGTATGGTTTATTCGCTCAGCACTTACGTATGTAGAAATATATACGTACATTCCAGTGTTGTGTGTGTGTGTATATATATATATATATATATATATATATATATATATATATATATATATATATATATATATATTGTGGGTGTAGATTTTTGTGTAAGTGTATAAATAAAAATGTGCACAAATATATCAGTGCGTATAATGGTGTAATGTGTATATACTATATAAGCAGGGACTTACATTCATGGCCGCACATATATTCAATTTAGCTATCAGTTGCTATACATTTGCAGCTGTTTGCTAAATTGAATTTTATTCGTACAGAGGAGTAAAAAGGGAAAGGGAACACACCAAAGAAAATGGCTTATGTAGTCTTGAAGGAAAAGTAGAAAGGATGTAAAAGAAAAGTAATGAGTTGTAATGGCGATGGTGATAATGATGATAAGATTAATAAGATGCTAATGGCAGAGGGAAGAAAGAAAGATATGAGCATGTTCAGAGGCAAACGATTATAAGGGGAAGAAGAAAAAGAAGGAGACTCCTGAAGGAGACTTTATTTCTTTTTTTTCAAGGTAGAGAGAAAGAAAGGAATAGATACAAGAAAGATAGGAAAAAATGGGGTGAAAAGAAGATTCAGAAGATGGACTGAGGGGCTTGAAGGACAAAGTAAAGAAGAAGAATGAAGGAAAAGGACGAAAGAAAAAGAGAAGGAGAAGAAAAAGAATGATGAGAATCATAATAATAACGAAGATGACGGTGCTCGGCAATAGTAAAAATGACTCTAACAATTCTCTCTGACGGCAATGAGGTTACCGAGTGCATATAGGCAATCAATTATAAAAATCAGTTGTCAAACACCAAAAAAATCAGTGATTTCAGCCTGGTATTAGACGACTCGTATATTGTCCTTTCCCGAATGCTTGCTAAGCAAAATATATTTCTTCCAAAATATTCCCGAAAATACAGAACTAGATGTTATATAACATTCCCATTTCTCAACCAATTACTCGGACAAGAATCCTTATCTTTGTTGTTTTGGTTACTATTTTGCCACATGCAGGGCCTCTCCGAAGAATTGTATCGGGCGGTGCAAAGTTATTTTCGAGCACTGCGCAAACCCCTCACCTTTTAGCCATGCTGTTTTCATCTGCTAGCACGCCATACTATATTCACTTGCTGGTAAACAATAGACAGATTTTTATTAATGGGACGATCGTATTGACTCAGCCCTATCTAAGAAATTCTCACCCAGTTCCCTTGATCTTTCGGGCCCTGGTGCAATTCACTGACTGAAGCACCTTTCTTTGGCCCTGTTCTCATGTATATATTGCATCCAGTAATCGTTGAATCTTACTGTATCATCTATCTATCCCCATTTGCTGTCCGTCTGTCTCTATCTCCCCCCCCCTCTCTCTCTCTCTCTCTCTCTCTCTCTCTCTCTCTATATATATATATATATATGAATGAAGAAATGAATGGCTTAGCCTCGCAGAAAATTTCAAATGAAATCTTCCCACTGAATTCTTGCATATTTCCGTTGTTTGGTCTATTTAGTTTTCAGCACATTTATCTATAGATTAATTATCTATCTACATAGGCGAACGAGTCAAATAAGCTGGGAAGGCAAGTGTCCCCATAAATTCAGGCAAAATATGTTTAATTTCGAGTAAATTAGTGAGATTCGGAAGAAACTGTGGAAAGTTTCAGGCAAATCATGCTCTTTCCCCCTTTATAGAACGTTCCCAAACGCCTATGTCTGTCTGTCTATCTAAGTGTGTGTGTGTGTCTCTCTCTCTCTCACTCTGTCTGTCTGTCTCTCCCATATATATATATCAACAGGGCAACACTCAAAGATTATTGGATATAACAGACCCATGGGTTAGGTTGACCAGAATCGACCAGAATTTTTTCTTCCCTTTTTCATAGAAATAAAACCAGAGACAGATAGATCTGTTTTTGCATTCATAAGCCTCTGTCCAACTTTTAATAATATCAATGAAGAAAAACCAGTTGTTGCCTTTACTTTATTTTTGTTCAACGATTATGAATTTGATAAGTTGAACATTATCACCATGTTACATATTCAAATTGTACAATTTATATCAGTTTATAATATTGTTATCAGTTTATTTACAAACGCAAGCCCTTCTAACTTCGGCTATTTCATAAGTATCATGACTCATCCAAACGATTGATTCGAACAAGTACTGTTGTTAATTAGACCATCTGGAGCTATTATTCAAGGGAAAGTATTTGGAACTAATAAATAGAAAGGTCATAAGATTCAATACACTTGAAGGCTTGTTTGTTTGATGACCTGGCCAAATTTTTTACAGTTTGACTGGCAAGTTATCACTCATCCATTGTATGTAACTGGTATTGCCCCTTGGATTGATATTTATTCTCGTCCTTACCTGACAACATTCTCTTGATAATAGAAAATTTCATTTTTGTAGATGACAGCAAAAAGCACCGAAAGCAATTCTTTGCTGAGAAAGATAAAAATTCTGGGAGGATTGAATTATGGATGGAAGTTGGTTGAAGAATGACAAAATATTGTGGAACAACACGATATATAGGTTATTCGATAAAGTGAATGTCAATAAAAAGAACTTCATGTTTTATTTTTACTTAATAAACCGGATGATCATTTTTTACCCGCCAATCAATTTATATTCAACAACTTCGCGTCGATATCTCGAATAGAATTATTTTTGGTCCATTTATTTTCTAAACTCCAATGTATTTTTGAATGAAGTCATGTATTCAAAATTTAAAATTTCTCTAAATCAAGTGAGAAACCAACATTTTTACTTACTTTTCAGACTAAGGTATTAACTAATGAATAGGTAACATGAAGTGTCAAAGAATTGTCAAAAATGCATCAGCAAATTTTTGGGATCACAAAATTATGTCATTTATTGTTCGAAATGCGTGTATTCTGACATTTCTCAAAATAGTTTTGGTAAGATTGTAAAGGCGTCCGGATTATCTGAGAAATTAATTCTCATAACCACAAAGAGAATAGGGGAAACTCAATTATTAATGGTTCGATTCCAAACCTTTTCTGCCATTACTTATTGAAGAAACACTTCATCAAAAACTTTTCTTAAAGAGCGTTTTCTGCCCTAGCTTTTGAAATTTTGGGGTGTATTTTTTTCTTAGTATTTTCATGATTATGAAAAAAATATTATACTTTTTTAAAGTTTCACCGAATATTCATAATATTGGGTGAAGCAAAAAAGTCTCCAATATAAAAAGTGAGGGCATTTACGTTGTGGCGAGGAAAATTGCTGATATTATTTACGTGAGCGTTGAATGATAAGAGAATGATTTCTAGAATAATTGAAGGAAATTAATTAAAATTAAGATATTAATTAACAAAATTAAGAAAAGTGAATTAAAAATGGAGGCAAGTGTGTATGCGCATGCGTGAAAAAGAGAGAGAAAGAAACGAAGAGAAAGAGAAAAGAAAATGTGTTTGTAGGGAGAAACCAAGGAACAAGTGAGTGAGGTGAAATATTTGAAAA
Source organism: Thysanoteuthis rhombus (assembly GCA_963457665.1). Lineage (NCBI taxonomy): Eukaryota > Metazoa > Mollusca > Cephalopoda > Oegopsida > Thysanoteuthidae > Thysanoteuthis > Thysanoteuthis major. The sequence goes on from OY735202.1 coordinate 58,096,566, forward strand.
AAAATGAATGTGTGAGTTGATGTTGGAGCGTATCTGCTTGCCTTTGCAGGAATGTGCGTGTGTGTATCTGTATATGCGTGTGCATGTGTGTGTGAGTGTGTTTTTTATCTACACTGAGTGTCGCAGGAAATGATTGAGGTGTTAATTATTGGGTAATGTAATGAGTCGCCGATCGATAAGAAGATCGATATTGAACAATGCAAGATAGATATATAGATAAACATTAGTGAAAACAAACTGAATAGCAAGATAGGTGGATAGAATGATTGATTGGGTGCAAAGCTCTATAGATGAATAGGTAGACAGGCAGACAAACCGATAAAGAGGAAGCGTTCAATAAAAACCTGAAGAAAGATGGACCAATGAAGGTTGCGTGAGGTTAATAGAATGTGAAAATAGATATATGCAGGGATAGGTGAAGATGCAGATAGATAGATAGATAGATAGATAGATAGATAGATAGAAGAAAAGATCGATGTTTAGATAGAGCAATTGATGCAAAACGAGAAAGATGCAAAGAATGACAGATACGAGCATTGATTTGATAAAAATATGGATTTATATTGAGGAAAGAGAATTCTGAGATAGATACATATGTAGTTAGCTTGCTAGATAGACAGGTGTGTAAATACGTTGGTTTAAGCATTTGAAAGTTGAATCAAGATGATGACGCGAATGATAGTAATATAATGATGATGATATCAACAGCAGCAGCAATGATAATAATAATAATAATAATAATAATAATAATAATAATAATAATAATAATAATAATAATTTTGTTCCAATGCCAAATTGTAACTTGAGCAGGTGGATTCCAAGCAAACAACAACAACAACAACAACAACAACAACAACAAAATAACTGTCGTCCTCTCTATTTTAAGGAGATATGAGAACTGCATATTCGCACCAGATCAAATGAAGCAAAACTAAAAGCCCCCCCCCCCAAATCTAATATAAAATCGAAGAGAGCAATGTATGTTTTATCGGTAGAATCTTTAAACGATCAAAATTTGAAAATTGTTAATATCTCCGCTTCGAATCAATCGAAAATATATTTGTGTATTATCTGTGCAAATGTTTGTAAGGGTGAACCTAAGCAAACATGGCAGTCATAAAATGAAGTGTACGAAGAGAAAGACAACATCCATATGATAGTCCCAGTGTTTCATCGGATTCAGATTCAAATGAAAGGGGGAAGAAAAAGTGGTGTGTGTGTGTGTGTCTATGAGAGAGAGAGAGAGAGAGAGAGAGAGAGAGAGAGAGAGAGAGAGAGAGAGAGAGAGAGAGAGAGAGAGAGAGAGGGAGAGAGAGAGTGTGTGATTGGTGGCGGGAAAGCAACCGAGAAAGAAGAAGAAAACGAAAGAAATTGAAGAAAAGAAAAAAAAAGATGGTTATACAGTCTATAGGGAAATACCAGGACCTCACAAGAGAAGAAGGTGTGGCAGATGAAAGTCAGTGTAAATCCAGTTATTGTACGTGCACACGGAACCATACCAAAGACAGTGAAAATGAGATTGGAGGAACAGGGGATAAAAGAGAGGATTGAGACGATACAGACCACAGCACTACTGGGGACTGCACGAATACTTAGGAGAATATTAGATCTACGACTCCCAGCTGTTATCAATGATCTATCAGCCAAGAAATGGGCATGGTGGAGACGGTACAAACCTCTGCGCAGCTATGATTGGCGAGGGCGATATGAGAGAAGGGCAAGGGAACTGAGGAGACTTACTGTCACTCAGCTTTCAGCCATAACTACCAGGCAACTGGTGTTGATCTGTAATCTACATCACTACCGTGAACTGTGAAAGTTGAGGAGACTTGTCACTCTGTTTCCGGCAGTGACCACCATGCAACTAATAATAATAATAATAATAATAATAATAATAATAATAATAATAGAAGATATTAGAAAAATTGAAAGCGGCCAACGCAGCCTTTTTCGGGAAGAGTAATTTTTCATAAATCCACTCTAAATTCAACCACTTCTTTCATAGCTTGTCCATCCTTCCAGAAAAAAAAGAATTAATTGAGAACCTTTGAAGATATCACGTAGACAGTCAGAGGCGTGTACATAAATGTATGAAAAATATCAGTCAAGAAGAATTCCTGGATCCACCCTCAAATTTCAATCAAATAAGTAGATGAACAGTAGCCATTGTGAAATATTCAGTCCCCGTCTTAACTCGACAGAAGAGAGAATTTGTTTCAAAAACGAGGAAATTGATGAGAATGAATAAAGGCTTGCAGACGAGAGATGACATTGATAGACTGTTTTCCATTAAGAAGAAGGTAGAACCCATCAGCGTTTAGGATTGTGTCGACTCGGCTATCAAGAAACTCCACAAGGCAGAGGTCAATTATGACAGCTAAAATGGGAATGGGCTGGACAAACAGAAGATCAGAAAACCTAACAATACCAAAAAATGAGAAGAAAAACAACTGAACTGACATTTTAATAGACATGCCAAAGGAATTGCAGATGAGACAACGTGGAGACATTTGTGGAGGGAAACTGTATCCCTACAAATGGTAGCACAGGACAATTTTAACAGACTAAACTATATTGAGATCAAGAAAGACTGGATGCAAAATAGTGAATGTATAAATAGAAAGGTGAGACCGACAATGATATAATTAGCGATTGCAATACAGAAGGAGCACAAAAATAGATCAGATTGGGAACTGTGCAAACGATAGAATCTACAGAAAGCAAAATCTGTCTTAGAGAATTTGAAATATAATCTTTCCAGTTCAGGCCAGAAGTCCATATATGGTGATCATGAATAAGGAATAAAATTCTTAGCTGATGTAGCTATTTTATCGGACCAGAGTACGTAAAAAAAGATGAAAACCAGCAAAATATGCAGGTCCTTGTCAGACAACTAAAAGTAAAAATAATTGTTGAAGGTGAAAGTGACAATTTTACCCATCATCATTGGCACGCTCTGGAGCTCGGGAGAATTTCGTATTGAGATTGAAAAAACTTGGACCCCGAGGAAGGAACTGGAAATCCGATGAAAAACTAGTTATCTAGGGAAGAATCGAAGCCATTCAGACACCAGTTTTACACAAATAAGCTTAAATACCGAGAGAGTATTGGAGTATTGTGGACACTTGTTGTCACTTGATCTTTAGTGAAAGCCATCAAATACGACAGGGATGAAAGTACAAATAATATTGACGGTAATTATACACGGGGGTAGTGGTGTCAAAAAACAATTAAAACAAAGTTTTTTCTGGACATAATAAG